>JAZAYU010000059.1:2106095-2334199 GCA_038501625.1 Corbicula japonica | reverse complement strand
GCGACCGAAAATCAATCCAAAACGAGGCTCTGCAGGATAGCTGAACGATCGGGTTTATGGCTTAAGCACATAATAGCTAACCTTATCCGCTATATTGCAGGTCTGCGTACGTCGCCGGCGGTGAAAAAAATAAGTTGCTAGTCTGTTATTCTAGCCAGACTTTTTTATGTTTACTTATTTGTTAGATATTTAGATTTTTAATGATTTAAGAACATGTACCATTCTTGTTGATAGTAGGCAGTATGAAACGCAATTTGGACAAACATAAGCATTAATTTTACCAATTATGTACAACAATTTCTTCTTAATATCTTTTCTGCTGAAAATATATTTTACTTGTGTAAATGTTGCAAATTGCTTAGGCTAGTATCCGGAAATCGTGATATGTCAACATCTGGTTACATGATCTGTAGACAAAAAATACAGTCTGAATTTGTTGATACTTACACATTTGAACAATAGAATTGTCCTAAAAACTTAAGGCGTTTATGGTCAACGAATAAATAATTTGAATATTTAAATGTTACGTATACTTCACAACCAAATATGATTGATTCTGTCTTGAAATAAAACAGGATCGGTAATCTGATTGTTTGTTGTAGAAGTATCATTCGTAGAATAAAATCCAAGGATTTAGATGCCGGCTTCCAAAAAGATGGGAATATTTATATCACAATATGGTTGCATATCCAATTTAGATTTCTTAGGTTTGACAGATTGTAATTTTGGCATAAAAGCCCAAACTCTTTATTAAACATATATAAAATGTTTTGACAAGATTTGTTTCTTATTGACGGCTTTTGTTTCTATAACGTGTAGTAATGTTGATTAAGAATCCATTTAAGTGCTAAATCAAATACATTTGCTGGCACATCCAGTAGTTAAAGGACTCCGAAATACTTAAGAATTGGGAGGTGTAGATACCTTGCAAATAGAAATTACACGATCTCTATTGGTCAATGATATCTGGCCCTTAAAGTAATTGACAGATGACCCCGTGTGCGAGACAGTTTGACATGTTTATGGCATGCCGCCTTCAAAATCAATCGCCGCCGACATAATCACAATATGATGTCAGTAGTTGAATAGACACGCTAATCCGGAAACGAGACTCAATTAAGCCGTGAAGAGAACACTGCGACTGTCTGTTAGATCAAGTCGTTTAGTGTTTAATGCGAGGAATAATGAATTGACACTTTTAGTCAGAAACCTGATTGTTTTATAAATTATTTTCAAAAATATCATGACGATGATGTATTATTACTAATTCAAAGAGAAAATATATTTTTCAAAAAAGAATTTTATGATAAAAAAGAAAGTTGTAGGTACATATTCCCTATTACGTTATTACAGCGAGCAATCATTTTTCCTGTAGAGCAGTCACGTGACTGGACAGGGGAGGTAACCAAATAAATTCATCGAATTATTGGAAAGGCGTATATATGGAATGATGGGTTAATCAGAAATAACCTAATGAATCTAAATTAAATAGTGTAGGATGATGCCAGCTGATCTGGATTTATACTGTTCGCCAATTGATAATACCCATATCCCATGTTGTTCAGGGTTAAAACCTCAAAATTTCAAGAAACATTCATCAATTTATATTTTTAACTTGATTTCATTGTTTTTCAGTGGGAATATTTTATTAGATCACCATTTTGAGGCTAAGATTGGTGACCTTGGCCTTGCTAAACAAGCCACTGGTGGAGATATTCCTGGTCAGAAAACGCATATAACGAAAAAGACGACGAGTATTCATGATTATCAGACTCAGGCATACTATCCTCCGGAAGTCATGAGAGGAAATGGTTTCTCGGTTAAAGGAGATTCTTTTTCATTTGGAGTTGTAAGTACACTGTTGTTTTATGCCTTCACTCCATGTCATGTCTTTACTCATATGCAACCAGTGTAGATCCAGATAAGCTGGCATATCCATGCCGTCTGATCATGATCTGCGCTGGTTACATCTTGGTCATAAATAACCTAATGAATCTAAAAGTGAACAGTGTAGATCCTGATCAGATCAATCTGGATCTACAGTGGTAACCCACAAAAACAAGGTGTATCAATGAAGTGAAAGGGTTACTTCATAGAACCCCCTCACAAAAAATACTTTAACAATTTTTATAATTCCTTTATTTGGAAAGAAACAATGATTACATATCATTTTCAATAACATGAGCCAGTCCCTGACAAAATGACTCTTATCTCATTTATAAAATTGTTGGGTGCTTATTTCCGACAATTCTAACTGTCATCTAATGCTTGTTATTTTTTCTTATATAAATAATTAAATATTTACTGTAAAAGTTTGCTTATTATATCCCATAATACTATGTTGTCAGTGAAAATCTGATTATCCTGCAAAGTCTGTGCAGTCAGTGCCCAACATCATAAAACTGAAACTGGACACCTGTCTCAAAGCTCAATTATCTCCATTTCAGCCAATCAGATGCATGAGATTTGAGACTTGTCTCCATTAAAGCCAATCAGATATTAAGATATTAAAGATTAGAGACTCGTCTCTAATCTAAGTTTTATGGTCTTGGACTATGGTCAGAATCTATACCAATCTGATTAAAATCATTTTCTGAAAACTGCTGCGTTATCAGAATCTGACGATGAGTAACTAAAACATGCTTTTATTACTAACCATTTGAACCAATCAGATTATCGCCTACAATATCATAAAAGTGAAAGTAAAAATAGTATTTTAAACCATGGAAAGTGTTGACAGCCTGCGTAAGACATATTTTACTGGAGATATATGTGTTTATGTAGTATCGGATGCATTTCTAATGTAATGACATCTTCAGACGTTTTGCGAGCGTTATAAACCATGCTTCCTGTGTTGACAATTTCTAAAAATAGTAATTGGGGAAAACTACTATTACTTACATATGGTGTCTGCGGGCCGTCATCAGATCTAACATTTTGTTAGATCTGACTAGTGAGATTGAATCTATATTGTTCGATTCTTGGTCAGAAATAACCTAATGAAGCTAAAAGTGAACAGTGTAGATCCTGATTAGGCTGAATAGATGTGAAGGCTGATCTGGTTCTACTCGTCACAAAAGGGACATATCCATGGAGCAAAGGGTTATATATATCCCTTTCCCTCATATATACACAATTTTATGCATGTGGGACGTGTGTAGATCCAGATCAGCTGGAACATCCATGCCGTCTGATCAGGATCTGCACTAGTTGCATTTTGGTCAGAAATAACCTAACAAATCAAAAAGCGAACAGTTTAGATCCTGATCAGACGGCACAGATGTGCCGGCTGATCTGGATCTAAACTGTTCGCCCTCGCAATTAAGGTGTATCTATGGAGGAAAGGGATATATAATATGTGTTATTATATTTTATTTTCAGGTAATGTTTGAATGTCTCACAGGTCAGGCAGCTTATGATGAACGCAAAGAGGGCAGTGTGGAAGAAAAATATCTTGTAAGTTGACTTAATATTCTGTGAAATCTTTAGTATATGCAGTGGTCTACTTCTCTTGCATTTTGCAACAAGATTTCAGCACAAAATTAAAACCATAATTATGTCAAACACTTAAAACCAAGTCATTTTAATATTTTTAAGTTCACTTTTTTCAGTAACCATTCAAGGTAGAGGTTTGAAACTTAAGATAGTTGTCATACATCACAAAAGGAATTATCGGGGCAAGTTTTATAACTCTTGCCTCTATTTGCCATAGTTATGCCCCTTTTCACTAAAAATATTATATAAGAAGACACCTGGTTTGTGCATTGATTGTCTTCTTGATTTTTAGGTTGGATTTATACACAGTGCCACAGAAGACTGTCCAAAAATGGACAAGCAGAAGAAATTTCAGGACCCAAAACTCAAAGAGGATTTTCCTATTGCCGTTTTTGATATTTTGTTTGAAATTGCTATTAAATGCACTGAAGAGAAGAAAAAAGACAGGCCAACAATGGTCGAGGTATGATTGTAACATGGCTGAAGGTTATAAAACTGAGAATGGAAACCAGTCTCAAATCTCAAGCATCTGATTGACTGAAATGGTGACTGGTCGCCATTTCAGCCTATCAGATGCTTGAGATTTGAGACTGGTTTCTATGCTCAGTTTTATAACCTTGGGCACAAACTGTGGTCTGATAAACTTATCTGAGCCTAAAGCTCAAACTGGTTAACCATTTACACATAGATATGCCTTATTACATGGGCAAACAGTGTAGATCTATATCAAGCAGCACATCTGTGATGTCTGATCAGGATCTACAGTTTTCACCGTTTGATTCATTAGGTTATTTCTGACCAGGAAGAAACCAGGGCAGATCCAGATCAGATGGCATGGATGTGCAAGCTGCTCTGGATCTACACTGCTTCCGTTAAAACCTGTATATAAAGAGTAAATGATAAAATTTGAGACTGCCTTTGAACTAATGAATGTAATATTAAGAACATGAGACAATCGGTTGATGTTTGTCAAGACTGCAAACATATAACCTGCATACCATGCTGGGTTAAGTTATACACCCAACCTTAGTGTTGGAGAAGTAACACCCAGTTGCATTTTGAACTATTTAGTATTAAGCCACATGCTTTGACATATTTCAGCTATTATTAATGAAAAATAAATATTAAAACAAATTCATTTTATTTTATGCTTTACAGTGAAATATAGAATTTTCTCAGTGAAATAAAAGTGGTATTCCTCAGTTTTCAAACAGTGGAATATCATTTTTATTTTCACTGTTTTATCACGTTGATACCCATACACACATAGTATTGCGAATGTTAAGAAAACGGTTTCAAATTTGAGTATATGACGTCATGACATAACTCTATAAACAAAGATATTTGGCGCCATTTCATGCAATTTTCTGTCAATTCGTGCATATTGTGCATTAATCCAAAAAAAAATAAGGAAATTTGTTTTCACTAGTGAAAGATAGAAATATATTTCACTCGTGAACTCTGAAATTATGTATTTTCACTTGTGGCTGTGCCACTGGTGAAAATAAGAATTCCGAAGTTCACTCAGTGAAATATATTTCTATCTTTCACTGGTAAAAACAAATAATCTCTATGTATTTTCTCAACTCAACTGTAAAACATGAGTTCAGGTATAAATGAAAACGAAAGTGGATGTATGGTTTGCATGTAAATATTTCTATTGCAAACATGAATTGGTTTGGATGGATAGAAGAAAATGTTTTTGGGCAATAAATAACAGTTCCCTTAGATCAGAATTTCCTATTAGGAGATATTTAAAGCCTACAGATATTAAACAATAGCACTTTGTTTCTAACTGTATCTTATATTGTTTTAGGTGTATACGCAAGTGGAAAAATGTGAGCAGGATTGTGACGGACCGGAATACAAGAACTTGATAGGTATTTGTTGAACGCTTTCATCCATATATACACCTTTTATCACATGGGCAAATAATGTAGATCCAGATCAGCTGGCACAACCATGGAGTCTGAAAGGGATCTACACTGTTCACTTTTTATAAGTAATTTCTGACTAAGAAGCAAAGTGTAGATCCTGACCAGACATAACACAGATAATTATGTTGGCTGATCTGGATTTACACTATTCTCCCAGGAAATAAATGGAATATATATGATGTAAAAGGCTAAGATAATGGCTTTTAGCTATGTGATATTTAAATGCCATAATGGTTTCTCTGTTATTTCCAATGCTACATAAAACCATATTACACACCTGTGTTAGATATGTCATTGTCATATGACAGAGTTGTGCTCTTTTTTGTACTTGGAATTTGTCATGAAAAATTTAATTTTGGCCATAACTCTGCCATTTCTTATAAAAAATATTTCTTCATCAAATTTCAATTAAAAGGAGGATAATTATTTCACTATTGTAAGATAGAGATATATTTCACTAAGTAAGACTACTTTTTATATAAGAATTTCCTAAAACCTGATTAAAAATTAAATGAATTTTATTTTATGCTTTTCAGTGAATTATAGAATTTTCCCGGTGAAATAAAAGTGGTATTTCACTGTTTTCAAACAGTGGAATATCATTTTTATTTTCACTGATATTTTCACGTTGGAACCCAAACGCACATATCATAACAAATGATAACGTTTAGAAAACGGGCTCAAACTTGTATATTTGTCGTCATGACGTCACGTCATAAAAGAGCGGTTTTGGCGCCAATTCTTGCAACTTTTCTGTCAAATTCACGCAAATTTTGCACTAAAAGCATAAAATAAAAAGAAAATTTGTTTTTACCAGTGAAAGATAGAAATATATTTCACTCGTGAACTCCAGCATATTTTCATAATACGAATTCCGGAGCTCACTCGGTGAAATATATTTCTGTCTTACACTGGTAAAAACAAATATCCTCTATATGATTTACTATAAGTGACTTTGTAACACATTTATTTCAGATGAATATGCAAATGCTCAAATGTGGTATGGGGAATTGGGTCAAATTCTGCTAAACCCTTTATTCCATAGATACTGGTTTTATTCCATGTGTTAACATAGTAGATCCAGATCAGCGAGTGCATCATGAGCAAAAATGTTTGCTTCTTGGTCAGAAATAACCTTATAAATCTAACAGCAAACAGTGTAGATCCTGATCAGATGGCATGCATTTACTAGCAGATCTTTACCTACACTGTCTTCCCATGCAATAAAAGTTGTATCTATGGAGGAAAGGGTTAAATGTTTAAAAGCAAAAATGAGATTTAAAAAATATTTTCTGAAATATAATCATTGGATTATATCTCAATTCTAGGTTGTGCAAAGGAAAAGAATGAGAAACAAGCTGGCTCAATACGTGAGCATAAAATGACAACCGTCGGTCACCCTACCCACTCCCCTGGTGTAAAAGCACCACCGAGTTCAAAACCTCAGACAAAGGTACCAAACAGTCCAATTGACCTGTTACCTAAAAACCAACCACTGCCTGAGGCGTTTAAGCTACAGCGAGATTTTGATATTAGAAATGAACAAAAACCAAAGGATTCTGATTATGTCAATGTCGAAACAATTACTCAACAAATCAAGCTCACATATGTCTCGGATCCAAAGAAACTTCAGGAAATTGAAAATTATGATAAGGCCTTTAATGCACCTGAGACAGGTCTTGGTGCAGAGAAGAAAGTTCCTCTAGAAAACACAGAGCGGTTTGAGAAAGATCCAAGAGCTATAGAAGTGTCTGATGATTCTCTTTATGAATTAGAACAGGAACCAAGAAAAAAGGAATCATCACAGAATGACTATGAACGTCTTAATAAAAGGGATGAAAGCATTTATGGCCCCATCGTTGAAAACACGGATCCATATCAGGCTGCAGCAGCATTGGATGTCAGTGGACAGATTGATTTTGAAAAGGAATTTGAAGAAATCACTGACAAAGCTATCAATTGTGACAGCTCATTGAATGACATCTTTGATCGCTTTCATGAAAATATTGAACATGAAAATCTCATGAATTTTCCTGTGGACAATATGAATGATGACGAAGAATATGATTTTCAGTTTGATATTGAGACTGAGGATTCTGAAAGCAGTACAATCACCGATTCTATAAACAATGACTTTGAAAACATGAACTGTTCCGAATTAAATGACGATGAACTTTTTGCCTCAGAAAGGCATTCAACGGAGGTCAATGTTATGGGAAAAGTGTCCAACATGGATGTGGATATGAGGTTAGAGGAACATCAGAACAAGCTCGCAATGTATCAAGGTCTGACGCGAGAGGATTCTGAAGAACTTCATGAGCGTTCTGCCCAGTCAGATGACCTTGAGGGTACTTTTAAAGGTCAAAGTTTACCAGGTCAAGGTCATAACCATGGAAACCAGTTACCGATAGCGCAGAATGCAGCCAGATATTCAAGTCTTCCTCATCAAACCAATGGATGTCTCCAAGGTCAAGGTCAGAATGGGAATTACAAAGGTCAAGTTCAGGGAGTGTGTAACTATGGCAACAGAAACAACAACGCAGTGTCATCAAAATTAAACAAACCAGGAATAGAGGAGTTTTTACAGAGAAGAGAACCAAGTGAAGGTTACTGTGAGGAGTATGTGTGAAATCAATATTAAATTTTTTGGTTTGGTTTCAAAACTTGCTGCCACACATTTGTCTCAAGAAGCATTGCAAGAACAAGGGCCGATCCAGAGGGGTTTCAGTTGGGTTGACCAAACCGCTTTTTGGACAGCAATATTCAATTTTCATAGGGATTTCGGCCAGAAAGTTGAAAATATTCAGGTCATTAGCCTCAGTCTGCCTCCAAATAACCCCCATTTCATGAAATATTGGATCTGACCCTAAGGACCTATTATATTTATCCAATGAGAGGCATGTATCTAGTGAACACCCATATATTTTAGATAAAAGTTAATAAAAGAAACTTTATACCAATGTTTTTTGTATGATTGATTAATACCAGTAGTTTAAAATATTTCTAGAGAAATATGATCTCAAAAAGTGTACACTTGTAAATAGGCTTTTGTTAGAATATTGTTATTTTTGCGCTAGCTAATATCCTATCTATTCTAGCTTTTTCGTACTTGAAAAAATTTAATAGCACATGCTGTAACCCATTTAATATTTGGGTATACAAAATTTCATGTTTTGGAAAGACTGTATATATTTGTGAATAGTTATGTTCACAATTTTCACATTTTTATGCCCCCGAAGGGAGGCATATAGTAATCGCACCGTCCGTCCGTCCTTCCGTCCGTCCGTCAGTCCGGCAAAATGTTGTCCTCGCTTCTTCTCCAAAACAGCTTGAGGGATGTCATTGAAACTTCACAGGAGTGTTTGTTACCAAGCCTAGTTGTGCATATCGTCAGGAATTTCTTATTGGATTATTTTTTGCCGAGTTATGAGCACTTTGTCATTTTTTGCTAACCCTAACCCTAATTCTTGTCCTCCCTTCTTCCCCAAAACCGCTTGAGGGATTTCATTGAAACTTCACAGGAGTGTTTGTCACCAAGCCTAGTTGTGCATATCATCAGGAGTTTCCGCTCAGATTATTTTTGGCCGAGTTATGAGCCCTTAGTCATTTTGAAACTATAAAGGTACATTAATGAGCCCAAATGGCATCATTCTGAATTCCTAACCCTAAACCCTAACCCTAACCCTAACGTAAACTGAAACCGCTTGAGGGATTTCATTGAAACTTCACAGGAGTGTTTGTCACCAAGACTTGTTGTGTATATCCAAAGGAATTTCTGATCAGATTATTTTTGGCTGAGTTATGGGCCTTTTTACCTAACCCTAACCCTAAACCCTAACCCTAACCCTAAGGTAAATTTTGTCAACGCAATAGAGGTTACATTTTTTGTCTGATTGTCATGAAATTTGGTCAGGATGTTTGTCCCAATGATTTCTCGGACGAGTTCCAATATGGGTCATCTGGGTCCAAAAACTAGGTCACTGTTACTAAAAATAGAATTTTCTTGTCAACACTCTAGCAGTCACATTTTTGTTCCCATTGTCATTAAACTTGGTCAGGATGTTTGTCCCAATTATTTCTAGGCAGAGTTTGAATATGGGTCATCTGGGTCCAAAAACTAGGTCACTGTTACTATAAATAGAATTTTCTTGTTAACACTCTAGCAGTCACATTTTTACTCCAATTATCATGAAACTTGGTCAGGATATTTGTCCAGGGTGAGTTTGAAAATGAATCATCTGGGTCCAAAAACTAGGTCACTGTAACTAAAAATATAATTTTCTTGTTAACACTCTAGCGGTCACATTTTTGTTCTGATTGTCATGAAACTTGGTCAGGATGTTTGTCCCAATTATTTCTAGGCCGAGTTTGAATATGGGTCATCTGGGTCCAAAAACTAGGTCACTGTTACTATAAATAGAAATTTCTTGTTAACACTCTAGCAGTCACATTTTTACTCCAATTATCATGAAACTTGGTCAGGATATTTGTCCCAATGATTTCTAGGGTGAATTTGAAAATGAATCATCTGGGTCCAAAAACTAGGTCACTGTAACTAAAAATAGAATTTTCTTGTTAACACTCTAGCGGTCACATTTTTGTTCTGATTGTCATGACACTTGGTCAGCATGTTTGTCCCGATGATTTCTCGGACGAGTTTGAATATGGGTCATCTGGGTCCAAAAACTAGGTCACTGTTACTAAAAATACAATTTTCTTGTTAACACTCTAGAGGTCACATTTCTGCTCTGATTGTCATGAAACTTGGTCAGGATGTTTGTCCCAATGATTTCTCAGACAAGTTCGAATACGGGTCATCTGGGTCCAAAAACTAGGTCACTGTTACTAAAAATAGAATTTTTTTGTTTACACTATTAGTGGTCACATTTTTACTCTGATTATCAGATTGTAAAGAAACTTGGTCAGAACATATGTCCCAGTTATTAATTGGACGAGTTTGAGTATGGGTCACATGGGGTCAAAAACTAGGTCATTGTTACTATAAATAGAAAAATCTTGTCCAGGCTGTAAATTTGTTATTTCTCATTGGATTTTAAAATAGCTTGGCTCAAATGTTTACCATGACAAGGTGTACTTTTGCGTACAATACCCATGCCTGTTGGTCCAAGGTCAAGGTCACTGTTACTAAAAATAACATTTTCTTGTCTGGGCTGTTAATTCCTAATGAATGATGTGATTTCAAAATAACTTTACATAAATGTTCACCATGACAAAGGGATGTGATGCTTACAATACCCATGCAGGTAGGTCAAAGGTCAAGGTCACTGTTACGAAAAATAGCATTTTCTTTTCCAAGCTGTAGATTTGTTGTTTCTTATTGGATTTTAAAATAACTTGGTGTAAATGTTCACCATATCGAGACGTTGGGTCTTGTACAACACAACTTTGTTGTACTCAGGTGAGTGATAAAGGGCCATCATGGCCCTCTTGTTTATATTACCCACATCATATGTAGTAAGGTCCATAACTCTAATAATCATTTTTCAGGATAATTTCCCCAATAATCTTCAAATTTTCTAAAAAAAAAATGTAATATTTAACTTTATTTAACTATATACTTACTACAGACTTGAAACATATGATCCTTTCATCTTTCACTTTATATGCATGCAGTATGTTTTGTCTTCCACAAGCATATTTTTCATTACATATGTTTATTTATTACATATGTATACCTATTTGATTTCAAAGCTGCATTTCGGGGGCATATGTCAATTTCAAGTGACAGCTCTTGTTGAAAAATAATTTTTGCAGAAGTCAGCGTCAAAACAAAAATGTAGATATTCTGGGTCATTGATGGAGAAATAAGTAAGATTGTTTAAGAGACAAATTTAATGGGATTAGCATAACTACTGATAAGCAAAAAGTGCTACCTTTTTGTATTATTGAAATAATACAATGTATGTTTTAAAAAAAAAACATATGCCACAGCCTGCAAGTAAAATTCATGTCTGCAGCTTCATGGGCAGCTCAGTATAAAATTGAAGATATGGATTTCATTTTGTTATTACACATTTGCTAGTATTAATGCACTTGCATGTTTCAATTTACATGTATTTAATAGTTTTTTTTTCACATCTTGAAGCAATATTTTTAATGTTTTACATAAAACACCACAAAACATGATTATAAAGAGCAGTTTGTTAGTACTGGTTTGTTAACCATCCTTTTTTTCTTTGCATGGATATGATGTTATGGATATTTGTCTTCGTTTTTTTTTTTACTATAAACAAGGACTTTCATCTATTTTATTGCTCATATATCAGAGAGTCTTTTACAAACAATTTTATTTAATGAAACACTTTTATCCTGTTTTCACAGTAAATTTTTTATATGTATTTGTTTATGGCATTTTTATAAGTGAGGATTTTTTTAAATTTCTTGTTTAAATCTTTTTCTATATTTTGTAGAAAATAACCCTGGCTGTTACACTTTATGAAGATTTTTATAATAAACTGCATTCAAACATTCCAATAAAGTGGAACTTTTGTTGATATTCAATTCAACAAGGAGGAAATGGAATTTTGTCGAAAGTAGGGGAACATTTCTTACCAAACCAGTGCCTAAGGTTATAAAACTGAGCATAGAAACCAGTCTCAAATCTCAAGCATCTGATTGGCTGAAATGGCGACCAGTCGCCATTTCAGCCAATCGGATTCTTGAGATTTGAGACTGGTTTCCAATCTCAGCTTTATAACCTTGGCACCATAAGTTGCCTGATAATCTTGTGCATCTACCAGGTACAAACTTAAAAAACATTTACACAGCTCGCACATTTTACCCAAATAAAAGGAATGATACGATAAAAGAGAAATAGGAATTTTGATTTTACTCTTATGAATACATCATCCTACTTTCCGATGACCCATATATAGAATAACTTGATGATAATTTCTCAAATCATCATTTACATCATAGCAACATGAAACATGATATTATACTTATTTATTTGAGGCAAAACTAGTCAGGAGTAGAATTCATTTTTTAAATCGGTATCATTCTTAACCCATAACACCTTATATACTAGTTTTATCACATGTTCAACCACTGTAGATCTAGATCAGCTGTTCTTGCTCTACACTTTTTGCTGTTTTGTCATAACGTAATAGAGAAAACAGAATAGATCCTGATCAGATGGCAGAGATATGCCAGCTGCTTTGGATCTACACAGTTTGCCTTGGAATAACAGCCATATCCTGTGGAATAAAGGGTTAAACAAAATGTCATGAAAGCATGTGATGTTTATAGACCCTGATTTCAGCTTATTACTGTTAAAGAAAATTGACGGATAAATGTCAGCAATTGGTCCACTTATTTTGCATGTGGAAACATGGTAAATTGAAAACAGATTTGGATCAGACAGTACATTTGTGCAGTCTGATCTGGATTTCTGCTCTGTTCACATTTAGATTTATGAGGTTATTTCTGACCAAGAAGTGACGGGTGTAGATCCTAATCAGAATTCACAGATTATCAGGCCAATCTGGATCTACACTGGATGCACATAGAGTATAAGCTGTATCCAACAAGAAAATGAAGCATTCAACTGATACAGTTGGAAAAAAAGTACTAGAATGGTGATTTTGTGTATACATCTATATATGATCTAATTATATTTTTTAAAGTTAATAGTTGTTGTTTTTTTTATGTTTTATTGTTAAATTTGTTTGAAGAAAGTATCTTTGTTCTAGTGACTCCCGTCCATGTAGAACTTTAGCAGTTGTTCTAAGTGGATCTCCAATGTTTAAGTCCTGGCTCCAAGGTTATGAAAGTGAGGATGGAAACCAGTCCTGGAACTCAAGCATTTCATTGGTCAGTTGTAAAACTGGTATCAATTTCAACCAATCACATTGCTTAGATCTTAGACTGGTGTCCATTCTCATTTTAAAACTTTTTGACCTGATATTGTCTCCATATTTTTCTTGAAACTACAGTAAAACCCCTCATTACGGACACTCGATATTACGGGCACCCCAGTATTATGGGCGATTTTTTAAAGAACAGACATGTTCTCTTCTTGATTTAAACCCACAATTAAGAACAACCCGCTATTAAGGACACTTTTCATCAGTCCCTTAGGTGTCCGTTATAGAGGGCTTTCAGTGTATAACATTAAAATCAAGCATGAAGAAGATTTATGTTTAGTGTTATTGTTTTGCAGGGTACAGTTGTGGTATAAAAGTATCTTTCATGTGTGTGAGGTTCAGATGGGAAAATCTGGTCACCATTTCAGCCTATCAGATGCTTGAGATTTGAGACTGGTCTCCAATCTTAGTTTTATGATATTGGTCCCTGTCCCATAGGAACAACTTGACAACTGCTACCTGAGCCCCAAGGCCAGATTTTCCTTATTTGAAATTTTGTTTTACCAACAAATTGTTTTGTACTCATAAAATTGATTCTGCATGCATCACATTGTTTTATAGTACGATTATCTTTGGCTTGAAGGGCGATTTTTGTCCTTACATTTTATATGAAATTTATGATATTTTTACATTTGGAAAACATGTAGATAAGTGGGATTTTTGAAGAGTGATGAATGGTTTTTTAAGACAACTACATGTATATGTATATAAAGGATATTTGTTGGTAGTGTTGTTGTTGTTTCTTAAAATATTGTTAATGTTTCACCTAAGGAATACCTATTCCAATATTTTTACAATTGGCAAAACCAAGTTTGAGAATATTACTGTGGTATCATTTGATTTTGTGGAGATCAAAGTTTGCACGGAAAACATAAACGACATTTTGTATGGGTATAAATTGTGCAATTTTGTTATCATATTTTTTATGATATTAAAGGGTTTGATTCCGCAAAGTTTTCTTAGCATGAAATATGCGGAAACAATAAAATCCCTGCAAATTTAATGATACCAAATTAGTTGGTACTCGTAAGTGCATCGACAATATTTCATTGAGAACAAACTTATGATCTTATTATTTTATGCTCATATCAAACACAGAGACAATTTTGATAGAATATTTAACTATTTCCCTCCTCTGGATATGGTTGTTATCCCATGGGTGAACAGTCTAGAATCAGATCAGATGGAACATCCAAATCCAATCTGAATCTACACCGGTCATCCATGTGATAAAACGCAAATCAATGGAGTTAAATTTTAATCGCATTTAGTAATTACTCTAGTTATTTTTAGGACAAAATTTCAGCGTAAACCTGTGATTATTTTTAATATCCACTGTTCGCTGTTAGATTTCATTAGGTTATTTAGTAAACAGATTTTTAGAATGGAAACACAAGTTAGACAACCAAATTCAGAGATTTATTCGCAGTTATTTAAAATAATTATATGAACTTTTTTCTTTCTCATTATTATATTTTTATATTATCAACTGTGTATAGATATTATTCTATAATGAATACTTTGGAAATTTTAAGAAATATTCACATTTGATAGCTGGTTTATCAAATTCCCTTGAAAAAGTCATTGTCAAGACCACTGAAATGGTAAGAAATATTCACATTTGATTTGAAAGTTTCATTGTATAAACCACTGAAATTGTTAGAAATATTCCCATTTGAAAGCAATATAATCAAATATACTTAAAAATTTAATTGTATTGACCACTGAAATAGTTAGAAATATTCACATTTGATAGCTGGTTTATCAAATTTCTGTGAAAATTTCACTGTACAGGCAACTGAAATTGTTAAAAATAAGCACAATTATTTTTTTTATTGAAAATTTCATTTTATAGACTCCTAATATTGTTAGAAATATTCACATTTGATAGCTGGTTTATCAAATTTACGTGAACATTTTACCGTATAGGTAACTGAAATTGTTATTTTTATATTTAATAGCAGTTTTCTTAACGTTTTTGAAAAAAAAAGATTGTTAAGCCCACTGAAATGAAAAATGTACAATTGTTTTTAGGCATGAAAAGAAATAAATTTTAAAGGAACTGTTATATTTTTTTTTTCATAATTTGCATTTGTCTCTGTTGACACACAATGACTAAATACAATCTGGCGAAGACCCAGATCTTCCTGCACAACAATGCAGTCTTAGCAGGGTCTCCAGTTTAAGCCATTGACAAATCTCAAGCATCTGATTGGCTGAAATGGAGACAAATCTTCATTTCAGCCAATCAGTTGCTTGAGATTTGAGGTTGGTCTCTACTCTTGTGCCAAGCATTCTAAAATAAGCTAGAAAACAGTTTTTAGATCTTTTTAATACTGGGTAAGGCTACGTTATGATCAGGGTATACACTTACTGCAAAGTCAGTAAGCACCATTCTCTCATGGAACTTCACATAATTATAAAGAAATGTATGGTGGGCATAATTAAGACAGCCAGGGGAACTCACTGAGAAAGCATTATGTAAAGCATGGAGTGTAATTTTAAAATGGCAGCACCCTATGGGGAACTCATTGCAATTTAAGAAAGCATTAAGCAAAGCATGGAGTGGAATTTTTTAATGGCAGCACCCTATGGGGAACTCCTTGAGATATGACAAGCATTATGGAAAGCATGGAGTGGATTTTTTAATGGCAGCACCCTATGGGGAACTCCTTGAGATATGACAAGCATTATGGAAAGCATGGAGTGGATTATTTAATGGCAGCACCCTATGGGGAACTCATTGCATTTTAAGAAAGAATTATGTAAAGCATGGAGTGGAATTTTTTAATGGCAGCACCCTATGGGGAACTCCTTGAGATATGACAAGCATTATGGAAAGCATGGAGTGGAATTTTCAATGTCAGCACCCTATGGGAAACTCGCTGAGATATGACAAAGCATTATGGAAAGCATGGAGTGGAATTTTGGCTGTTATCCCAAAAATGAACAGTGTAGATCCAGATCAGCAGGCACTTCTCTGATCAGGATCTGCACTGTCCCCTTGTGATTCATTAGATTATTTCTGACCAAGAACTGCACAGTGTAGATCCTGATCAAATTTCACTGAAATGCTGGCTAATCTGGACTTACACTTTTCACAGATGTGATAAAACCTGTATATCAGGAGTAAATGGTTTACAGGTATTGAAAGGAAGTTGTGTGATAAATAACAATGAGGAATATGTAAAATATTTATTGAACACATTCTATTTTATATATATCATAAATTCTATTAAACAGTGTATACAACAATATTTAAACAGTGGTATACAAGAAAACTATTTCAACTGGCAGTTTCATAAAAATGGACAAATGTAAAATCTTATTTTTTATTTTTGAATAAAGGAATATTCAAATACATGTCCATGTGTATGCATTCCAATCTGTCTCCTTTAAAGAGGACATATTACCAAAAAGATCTGTTCATTAACAAATTTATCATAATCTGTATACAATGGCCACTTGTCAGTGTAAAATTACTGCATAAATGTAATGTTATTTAGTGGAATAATTTTGGATTTAAAGATTCTATCTGTGTTTTTCTCTTGTAGTCAAAATATTGAGCTTATTCAGCCCCCCCCCTGAGATCTTGTTCGTATTAATATGATGATGATAATCATTATGTTCGCTGTAACACCATTTACACAATGTTGTTAAATTGATCAGTGCTGAAGATCATAAAACTGAGATTTGAAACCAGTCTCAAATCTCAAGCATCTGATTGGCTGAAATGGCGACTGGTAGCCATTTCAGCCAATCAGATCCTTGAGATTTGAGACTGGTTTCCATTCTCATTTTTATATTATTGGGACCCGAATGTTCAGACCTTTTGCACTCTGATGTTGTAAAAACAGTATCCCATCATTTCAAAGCAAGGTTGACAGAACGCTGCCAGCATTGTGTTGAACAATCTTCGAACACAGCCCAGCTCAATAGCGTATGACTTCATGTATGGTTCCCAGCACCAGATTGCGCAAAATGAAATCAGGGCGAAATGGATCCCCCAGTATATGGCAAGAGGTAGTCCGCAAATAAGGGAGGTAATTCGGTAGCACCATAACTTTGTATTGGTGAAAAGCTGAAAAATAAATAAAACGCCTGTTAGCGGAAATACAAGAATATAGTTAAGCTATTATCTAGAATACAAACAACAAACAATTAGGGAAGTATTTTAATAGCAATTTCGTTTGGATGAATATGAATGTCATCCAATTCCGATTCGATAATTATTTGATAAATTTCGATAACATTCGATGAAAATAAGGGAGGTAAATTCAGCAATATCATATAAAGCTGAAAATGAATAGAATAACCTAATACGTATTTATCAAGAATAAGAACAACACAGTCGTCATCGGCGTTTACTAAACACCCTGTTTATGTCTCCCTTTTCGAAGAAACAATAAAATTATACAGGCCTCGACGTTAAGTTCTTTCAAACTCGGACCTATATGATACTGTAGGTCCGGACCTTTAATGGTCCGTGGTTATAAACTTCCCGTTTCTTGATTATACTTATTCACCGAATTTCAAATACTTACTTCGAATAACAATATAGTCATTACGAGGCTTAAATATTAAGGCCATCAATATTAAATAAAAGAACTATTTAAATATATCTAATTTATTTTAGGGTTTTAATATCGAAAACTCGATCGGGTCATATTACTCACTTTGAATGCCCATCTCCATATGAAGTCGAACGAGAAAACTGTTTCATCTGGCTCACCAAATATATCGTGGAATTGAACCTGGAGAACATAAAATCGTGAGCAGTGTTTATTTCTTTGTGATTTAATTGTTATAATCGTTAAGTTTGAAACACGCCAAAAGAAAGTATAAAACTGAAAATGGGTTTCCATTCACAGTTTTATAACCTTGGCACTAGAAAATGAACTTGTTACATTAGTATATCATCCAGGGTCGGCTGCAAGATTTCTAGAAAGGGGGATCGTTTTTGGTGCAGTGACAGGGTAGTTTCGTGGCAATTTCCAACTTTCTGGCCAAATATCCTCATAAAAATTAAATATTGCTGTCCCACTGACCCCCCGTCCCCTCCCCTCCCCCTCGGATCCGCCTCTGACATCGCTAAAGTCTAACTTTTCAGAAAAGGCAATTTGAAATAAAATCCATACAAAAGGAAAAAAAGAAACACAACTTATTGAAATTGCAATTTTACATATTAAGCTTTGCCAACTACATGTATGCATGATGTATATCGAAAAGAAAGGTAAATGTATTTTGCATCTATAAAGTGTGTCTCTCCGTCGTTCCATTCAGTTGCAACTCCCATTTAGTCGTAACCAGTCGAGTATCGCACGCAAGATTGTCGTAATTAGATTGAAATAAATGACGATTTACGACAGTCTTGCGTCCAACCCTCAATTTCACGAATAGAAAATCGGTGAGTCTGTCATTTTGATGTTTTCCAGCCCGTTGGGTATAGCTTCTAATCTTCAGCCTCCTATTATCGTAGTAATTTCAACCTTTTTTTATTGTTGTTCATTCATTCGCATCGGACTGTTACATTCTCATACTTTCGCGGGTCAAATATCGCGCTGCTTTTTTAAAAGAGCCTTAGTGATAAGAATTACGAATATTGTGTTTATTTTAGATGTACAAGATTGTATTTCAACGGTTTCAATATTAAGCGACTCCCTGTCATTAAACGGAAGGGGAAAATAATTACTGGTTTATTTTCTTTACATCTTGTATCGCGGGAAAAGAATGAAAAATCTTTACGTATCATGTATCTATCAATTTATGAATATGATTGTATCTTTTGACGTGTCATCGACATCCACGTATTTACGTAGTTTCGAATTTCCTAAGTTTTACATAAAACTTGTTAAACTTTGTCAAACGTAGTCACACGCCCTATTAGATTAGCTACCAGTCGGATAGTTTGTTTAAACTATTCTTTACCAGTCGGATAATTTGATTAAATGTACAAATATCTGTCAATATGATGAATCGCGTGTAGCCGTTTTCTTTATTTCTTTAAAAACTTTGTGTTGATCTAATAAGTAGCGAGTCTAAAACGATTATTAAGACCGTAGTTTAAAATATTAATGTTAAAGTTAACCAAAGTACTATTTAAACGCGTATCACGCGCTCTCGACATGGCCGCAATGAACCACACTCTGAAATACAACTCTTTCTTAATTATTGTTATATATATTTTTCGTCAACTTAATAGAATATGGCAAACCTTTTAATACAGGCACTTTCCAGGTCACAGCAAGAGAGTAAGTCTCAAAGTAAGGTCTCCTGACATGGTTGCAGAATTTAAACGAAAAGATAACATATTTTGCTCGAGATTTTGATAAAACTAATCACCTTATTGCAGACAAACTTTCTACAACTTTTACTATTGGCTATTTAACAACAAATGTGAAGCAAGTTCTTGCAACGTACAATAATCGCGCTGGCTGACTGTTTCCTGGATTTAAACTAAAGCTGTATCATTTTATTTCGCTGGGATCAAATTTCGCGTAAATGACATAAGTGACATTTACGCGAAGGCTTAAATTCGCGCACTTGTATTATTCTAATAAGACTAGATATTCAGATGGTTTGATTTCGCGCACTTATCCTATCGCGAAATTCGCGAAAATTAAAACACCGCGAAATATAATGATACCACGATAGAACTTGCATCGAGTGTGGATTGCAAACATGCACAAGAATCTCGATCTTCCCTGGTGGGAATCGAACCCGCACCCATCAGATCCCGAGTCCGACGTTTTACACACAATTTCAGCCTGTTAAAACATTAGTCAGATATTAGTTATTACACAGGTTGACATCAGCATAAAAGATCTCTGGCCTCTTACCCTCATATCACCATGCAGATTATTCGGGTCCCTGTGCTTCAGATCGACATCCTGTCCCTTGGTCACATCGGCTGTGGTCACTTTTTCTTCTCCAATTGTTAGCTTAACCTCACTTTCCTTTGATGTTTCGGCCATCTTTTGTTCCGTTTATAACAAAATTATTACTTATTTAAAATAAGCCTTAATACTTTTAAAACGTCAAAGCAACTGAAATTTCTTTATGTTTCAAGAAGCAATTTATCCGTGCAAATTACTACGATTTGCGATTTTAAGCCTCCAACGCACGCAAAAATATTTTTAAATTATATTTATGAACAGTCGCTTCGCAATTCTGAAACGGATCACTAATTGCTAAAAGAACTGACGTTTAAATTTAATAATAACTCATGAAATAGTTTACATCAACATTCCGAACTAGAAATCAACACCAACCCAATTATCTCCTCCCAAAAACCCAAAAATGTTCAACGTGAACTTTAACCCCGGGTGAAAGTGAAAAGACTAAAAATCGATGAAAATATTGGACGCAACACCTGGGGTGCAAAATTCTACGGCCGTTGATTTAAATAATGACCATGCCGTCTCATCTTCATGCCTTGTTAGTGACAATCAAAACAATAAAATTGTCGAACTGATTCACAATGCGATCGCCATTATTACTATTATTGTTGATCGTAAACATGATAGGGACCAATACTAAGATCTCATTATTTGTTCAGCTTCATGGACTATCCAACCGATCAAAACTTGACCGAGTTTTTTTTTTCAATTTTACGCGATTTACAAATGCAGAAAATTCATTCTTATTTCAGATTTTTAACCTGTCAATGCATTCTCGCAAGGAAGTTTGTTTCAGAATGCTTTCCAATGTTTCAATGCGCATATCTAGGCCCAAGATCAGTAAATTAATGTGGAGACCAGTCTCAAATCTCAACCATCTGATTGGCTGAAATGGCGACTGGTCGAGATTTGAGATGCTTGATATTTGAGACTGGTCTCCAATCTCAGTTGTATGATCATAACTTGGGGCTTTCGTAAGCAGTCTGCCTGGAATTGTTTTACTTCACATTCTGAATGTATGCTCGACTACAGTTCGGGCTTAGTCGAGGATTCATTTAATAAGTAGTGAAACAATCTGATAGGAGTCTGTGAGGATTCCATCTACTAGTATTGTACACACGACCATAAGCCTGAAGATTGCAATACATGTGCACGGATGCAAGATTCGTTTGGGCCAGCTTAAGGGTAGTTACTTGTTAAATTTCAAGCCAGAATCCGCATAAGAGTAAAATTTTGCTGCCCCAAAATGCCCAAAGAACCCCCCTGGACCCGCTTCTGTACGGCCAATCATTGTGAGAGGATCAACTCAGGTACCCAAGATCATTTAACAAAATCCGGAGACCAGTCTCAAATCAGTCTGGTCGCCATTTCAGCCAATCAGATGCTTGAGATTTGAGACTGGTCTCCAATCTTAGTTGTATGATCTTGGACTCTGAGTTTATCCAAGTTCCGCATATTGCATATGTTTTCCATTTGTTACGATTCTTATTTATATCTTAAACACTTGAACCATTAACTGAGCGTAGCGTATGGTCGTGATCTTAATGAATATATAGAGCCTAGTTAGATTGTCTGATTACGAAACCTTATATTGCGAGTTCGATCCTCCGCTCCTCTTCCTTAATTTATACATGTAGTTTTTCGGATGAGATTATACACCGAAGGCCAGTGAGTGCCACATGTTCAAATTGGACCATTTAAATTACTTTACACTGAAATGACAGCTCAAGAATTAGAATCCTCACTTTTTACAGACATACAATCTGACGTTAATATTTTATATTAGGGAAAAAAGACAACGAAATATTCACTTGCAATGATTATCTTATTTATGTTTACAAAATTTGTGTATGAATTATATAGCTCTAAATTAGTTTAAACGTCATCAAACAGCCTTTCCGAGTGTTAAACATGTGGAAAATGGAACGCAATTTACTATTTAAGAACCTGTTATCATGTACCTTTCGTTCTTGTGCAATTACTTTTTCACATTTGTAACTGTGTTCATGATCATTGAACTATTATCTGTGAACAATTAAGACATACATGCACAGTATTTATCCAACAGGTTCAGATACATAGTACATAGAGTATTCAAAACAATTTATAGTACCTTATCACAAGCACTGTACTTTTGTAACTGTGTTCATGTTCATTGAACTATTATCTGTGACTATTTAGATATACATACATAGTATTTATCCCACAGGTTCGGATACGTAATACATAGAGTATTCAAATCAATATATAGTACCTTATCACAAACAAAGTACATAAACTTGGCACTTTAACTGTTTGTCATCACAAACTATGTACATGATCTTGGCACTGTAACTGTTATCACAGACAATAAACATAAACACGGCACTTTAACTGTTTGTCATCACAGACAATGTACATAAACATGTCACTATAACTGTTTGTTATCACAGACAATGTACATAAACATGTCACTATAACTGTTTGTCATCACAGACAATGTACATATACTTGGCACTTTAACAGTTTCTCGAGCAACCCTACCGAAATCCCTCTGGATACACCGCTGCTTTAATTATTCAGAGATCACATCCTTAGCACTACCAAGCTAGAGAGTCTTGGAAATGACTTTCTTAAAAATTGTGCCAGATTTTAGATGTGGTGGTCTACACATACCATGCATGGCATTCGCACATTAAAAATTAAATCCATTTTGGTGGAATTCGAACATAACATGATTAAGCATTATTACACGAACATCCTAACCGTTTCTAGATTGCAATGGGATATTGTCAAATGCTTCGGGGTCGTTATCTTGAGCTCGTTTCTTAGCAAAGCAAACACGCTTCCTCCTCTTGCATATATACAACGCTAGTAAAACTGACAGCAACACAATCACAAAGCCCAGCGACACCAGAACTGCCACGACTACTTTATTCTTCGCGTCTTCTATGAAGTGTCCAGGTGTTGGTTTATCATTGAGCTGTTCAATTAGGAACGTGTCATTCTTGTCAACATCTCTTCCTACACCCAGAGTTTGTTGAATTCTAAATCCTCCTGTTAAATAAAAAATAATTATTTTATAATATGCATATATGGGCAAGGTCGGATGCAAGATTTCCAGAAAATGGGTACATGACAAATTCCAACTTTTTGGCCAAAATTACCAAGAAAATAAAATGTTGCTGCCAGAAATGGGATTCGAGCAACCCAGCAACCTCTGGATCCGCCCCTGATACCTACAGTAAGAACTTGTCCATTGAATTCTTTTCGAATATTGTAACTTCGTCCGGAGGGTTGTAATGGGTTGCAAACGAAAATAACATGATTGTTCATACATGACTAACGTTCAGTCATTAAGGTACAAAACACACTGTTTAGATAATATGAATCCCAAAATATTTATTAAAATGCCAAACCCCACAAATATTTTATGCATTTTAGTCCACACTACGCAGTGTTCGGTCCCGGTCCGAAAATATGTCTAGTTACATAGCCATAACATAATGGAAAATATTCTAGTTACATAGCCATAACATAATAGTCTAAGCCAAGTTAGAATGGTTATACAGTCAATCTGCAAGATTGCAAGCGCCCCGCTAAAATAAACACACAAAAAATACCCAGTTCTTTCATTTATTCCAGGATAAGTTCGGCGAACGTCGAGACCTTTTCACCAGGTTGGAGAATTGCGTCATGCCTACACAAATAATCAAACTTAATTATCAAACTTTAACTTACCATGGTCCTTATTTGCCATCCCTATTCCTGGTCCGAGAGCTAGGCACGATAGCACCACTATGTCACCAAAAGAACCCATTTAACTTTAATTTGAACAAGTTAAGTTTACAAATTAAATGATCACATTCGGTATATCCGGCAATGCATCGAAAGTTCTAGTATGTTCTACTTTATACCTTATTAGATATTTATACTTCGTTGTTTATTCCTTAACTTGATAAATTACGTTGTAATTTAAATCAACATAAAAATAGATAAACATGTGATCCCAGTTTAGGTCTATACTTAGACCTGCACTTACGCATTAGGTGGGATGCACAAACTTAATTAAAGGTATTTTTTAGAAAGTTATTTTCTAGCTAAAATAAAATTATAAGTATAGGTTATAGTTTATTTTGAGGCTTGTATGAAAATTAAACGGTCAGGCCCAGCGCAGCTGGGCGACCGTTTAATTTTTCATACAAGCCTCAAAATAAACTTTAACGTATATAATGGTCGAAATTATTTTTGTAACTAACAAAACAGTCGCCGCCTAAATAACCAAATATGGGTATGCAAAAATCAATAGTCAAAGTGAAAGTAGTTTTGTCATTCAATGGCCCGTAAACATACTGAGAGAATATTTTAGAAAATGAATTATGAAATTTCTTTATCTGAAAACACATGTGAACATTACTGATTCTCAGGAAAAAAACCTGACGAGTGTGTAGCAGTCTATCATTGCTTAAAGTAACAAGGTTTCAACCGTGGAAGTTCCATTTTACCCTTTATTCATTAAGAAAAAATTTATAGCATGGTAAAATAGTTTATTTCCGGATCAACGGGCTCATCCGTGTAGTCTGATCACGACCGAAACTTCTCCCTGTTAGATTCACTAGGTTATTTGTGACAAAAAAGTGTAAAATACTGATCAGATGACATTGATTTGATAGGTGATCTTGATCTAAACTGGTCGCCTATGTGATAGCAGGCGTATATATGAAATAAAGAGTTAAGAAATTTAAGAGGATTATCATAAGCCAAACAAGTCAAAGCTAAAATATTTATAAGATTTTCCCTTTTCAGACTTTTTAAGTCACGCCTCCTTGAACACTGTAGAAGATCGTCGACGAACTATACACGTTTATCAATTAATGTTCGAACAGTATTATGGAGGAAATCGACCTATAATAAACACATTTCAGACGCGCGACTTTATGAGAATTAAGGTTCGAAATATTTGAAAAATACTGCATTGTCATTGGCTCAAAAATAATTTCAACCATTATATAATTTTAAAGTTTAAAACATTCTGCTTTATCTTTCCAAAACCCTACACTAATACTTATTGCAAGAGCACCCCACCTCCAGCAGAAGTGATGAAATATAGCGTCCTTAGGGATTGTGTGCGTTTGAATGCCCAAGTTTTATATGAAAGAATGTTTTAGTTACGTCAATCAGACACGTAAAATGGAACCGTTTGCATCCGAACTTTGCAATGGCATCTTGAAACCGTCTAAAAACGGCACATTATATCGCGTAAACACGTATCGTTGTCATTTGTAAATTAAATTAATGTCGGGGTTTAAAATAATACAGCAAAATGGTTTGACCTCGAAACCAAAAGTAGACATGATGCGTGAGTCTTTCTTGAATTTTTCAAAGTTTGCTTTTCATTTCAGTAATGATACGGTAGCTTAATATGATCTTCGCTACTGCAAAATGTGTTTATCCTTCGATCTGTTTTTATTACTGCAGCATGTTATTCAGAAATTCAGAAAAGTGTTTAAAATGATACTGTTTAGATTTAATATTGAAAACAACTTGACTGTTTTTAACAACTCCTTCACAGTTTATTTATTACCCCACCCACGGAGCATGTTTGCGACCCCTTAAAGTCAAAAACATAATCTGTCGATTTTTGAGTAAAACTTTGTAATATGACTGAAAGCAAATTACAGTAATTCGTTAAAATTTATAAAATTCTACATCATCATTGATCTTTTTTTCTAAATAATATCAAGATATTAATATAGCCAAACTATTTTTTTAAATATCGCCACAATACTTATATCTCGATGGTTGTGAGGTAATACGCAGAAATAACATGGTACACATCTGTCGTCTGATTTGTCCCGTCCTGACACAGTGTGCCGCCGAGATCAGCTGACCTATCTTCATTTTATTGTTAATTTGTTACGCTAATCATATAAAGTGGAGATAAAAAATAATATAAGATCAGGACACCAAACAATAAACACAAGCTGTACTGAGCTTTGGAACGAAATTTTCAGACTAACATAAAACTGAAATAACATGAAATTGTGATTGTAACGCGATTGTACATGTAAATTGTGTCCCAAAAGTTTCCTCACGAAATTTCGCATACATATAATCGAGCATATGCTCATTTGGATTCTTGCTTAGTTTTTGTGTCTAGGAATTACTTTGTCGGCGGTGGCTGCAGCGTCTGCGGCGGCGTCCGCGGCGACGGCGGCGTCCGGATTTCCTTGTCCAGAGCCTAACTTTGTCACCGTAGGTTCAAATGACTTCAAACATGGTATGCATGTTTCTAGCAATGACTCGAAGTGCAGTGCACAAGAGCCATAACTCTACCTTTTTCCGTTTTGAATTATTCCCCGTTGATTGATTTTTATAGAGCATTTTTTGTCCGGAGTGTAACTTTGTCACCATAGGTTCAAATGACTCCAAACTTAGTTTTTATGTTTCTGGCAATGACTCGAAGTGCAGTGCACAAGAACCGTACCTCTACCTTGTTCCGTTTTTTTTAGTTATTCCCCTTGATTGATTTTGTAGAGCATTTCTTGTCCGGAGCGTAACTTAGTCACCATAGGTTCATATGACTTCAAACATGGTATGCATGTTCCTGGCAATGACTCGAAGTGCAGTGCACAAGAACCTTAACTCTACCTTGTTCGTTTTTGAATTATGTCCCTTTCATAGATTTTTATAGAGCATTTCTTGTCCGGAGCGTAACTTTGTCTCCATAGATTCAAATGACTTCAAACATGGTATGCATGTTTCTGGCAATGACTCGAAGTGCAGTGCACAAGAACCGTAACTCTCCCTTTTTCTGTATTTCTGTTATTCCCTTGTATTAATTTTTATAGAGCATTTCTTGTCGGGGCGTAACAGAAGCCGATAGATCAGTCAATTTTAAGTTGATTGCTACGAAATTTCATCACCTAGTCCGTCTTACAAATTACTTCATTTACATATAATTTTCTTATCAGTGGCTTACGTTTTACAAATTTAATGTGTATTTATCGTCAGTTTTCAGAGATAAAATGTCGTCGCATTTTGCTTAAAAATCGCGGCCTTCGTTGATTATAAAAAAATCTGCAGATACGTTAAATTTTGATTTTTTTTAACTGTATTGATTAAACAAAATAACAACTTTATCACAATGAGATTTCACAGCCTAAGACCTATCACATTGACAGTCATTTTGGTGTGCCCTCTCCCACTCCCCACCCCATGCACCCACCTCCCCTAAAAGTCATTTAGGACAGGTAGGAGAAATACCAACGGATATTTTGATAGTGTAGGCCTACACTGCTATAACTCTTGCTCTGCGAATGTTTGTTTTGTGTAATCATGAAGTTGACTGATAAAGTTTGTGTTATCTTTGTACACATTCTTGATTTTTCCCCATTTATCAGTATTTGCTTAAGAAAAAGTGAGACATAATTTAACTTTTGAAAAGGTAAAATTATGAGATACGATGGATTTATTTAATCTAATGAGGTTTGATCATATTCATTTCAGAATGTCTACCTCAGGCTGTACAGCTTTCGCGAAAAAAGTTTGCACATGTTCACCTTATTGTTAACATGAAGTCTAAGTTTATCTGGAAAAAAACTTCCCCACGTCTACCTCTACCTGGGCATTACCTATAATGTTGAAGGTGTTAATATTTTCTTGTCAAGCTCTATTGCATGATTTTTTTGTGTTCGCCTTTGAACGTAAAACAGTCAGTAAGTATTCTTCCTGTAGAACCAGTGTAATCGTTGTAAAGTAAACGAAAATAGTGCTGACATCTATATAGTTGCATAAGGTACCGTTTAAGAAGAAAAATAATTGGTCATTTATTAATTGCAATATTATACACTTCTTTACCAACATTTATTGAGCAACTTACGCAAAAGACATGCATTTTGATAGGCTTTTTAATCCGCCAAGGTATTTAACTTGCGTTTGCTTGATAAAAAATAAATCATTTTATCTTTAGAACAAAGTTTTAGAATATTTGCAAATGCTGTCGTGTCCAATTAAATTTTGGTACATGAACAACTGCCCGCACTGACTAAAGACGCGGTCTGTTATCCAATCTGGTACGTTTTATTCTTGTTTTTAAGCATGCCATTCCAGTGGGTATCGGGACATTACGGACCATGACAATTACGGACCAGATTTTAGGGCATAACGGACCATCAAAAAAGACGTAACGGACCATATTTATGGACATGACGGACCATCTGTTAGACATAACGGACCATCTTTAAGACACAACGGACCATCTATAGATTGATATAGATTGTAAAATTTATATCTATGAAATTGATATTCCATATTCATCTGTAGATGGTTCGTAATTATGGACAAAATTGTAGACATTAAGGACCATCTACAGATAAATATAGAATATCAATTATATATCTATGAAAACATAACGGACCAGATTTACGGGATGGAACATCTATAGATAGATATAGAATATACGGACATTACGGACCATCTATGAAAACATACAGTAAATTCAATTTAAGTCTCCTTTTTTTATTTTTCTGTTGGTTCCTTAAAACGGAACAGAAATTTCAAAATCGCATTGTAACACCTATGAAAGACGTTTCTTACATAAAGTTTAATTCCCATTATATTATAAATTATATATTATTGTATACTCGGTTTCGAGTATGTTATATGATGAAACTTTTTTTTTAATTTTATGTACAACAGTATATCTTATCACCCATCCTCGTATTTTGGCGGATACACTTGTTATTACTTGCTTATTTTGACATGACACCTGTCAATTTTCTCTCAATTAACTGTGAAAAATTCCCGTGAAATTCTGTATAGAGTAATAGCTGAAGGTAAATTGTGTGATCACCCCTGTGAAATTACTCAAGGTGTTAGTGACCCACATACACGATACTAAAATGTATTCATTTTATTAAATTATAAAATTATTTTAATTTTTTTTGAAAAGAATTATATACTATAACGGGTTTAAATTTTTTTTAAGTTTCATATTTTTTGCTGAATTATATACCTAAATACTTATATTCATTTACAATTCCAATCGGTTCATTTGTATAGACAAAATGATAATTGCGTTGTCTGCTTGTTCGTACATATTGGTAATAATTTGTAAAAAAATTATTCATATTGAGTTTTGCTCAGAGTCCGTTTCTCCAAACTGTATCAAATGCGGATTTAAGATCAATAAAAGCACAAAACGATGACGCTTTACTCCTTCTTACTTTTTCTAAAAGTGAATTTAAAACAAAAATATTATCTGTAGTAGAGTAACCGTTTTGAACACTAGCCTGAAATTCGTTAATTATATTATTTTCATTACAATTTGTAGTCTAAGGGTGAGAATCATTGTAAATAATAAGCCCAGACAGCTCAATAGTGTTATTGGTCGGTAATTTGTTGGATCGATTAGGCTCCCTTTGTTTTTAAATATTGGATGGATATTTCCAACAATCTATACCAACAGCCTTTCACAGGCTGTCATAAAAAGTGTGAAAACCCAGCATGATTGGCATTCTTTCCCCGTACTTCTATGGTATGTGTCACTTTGCAAACGGATGTTAAAAACTGCTAATTTTCATTGCATAAAAATGCATTTCGTATTTGTCAGCTAATTGTAATTTTGACCATTAAATTATAGCCAATACATAATCAAAGAAATATTACTAAATACCGAGAGTCTTTATTGGCAATCATGAAAGTGTGTCATAGATATGTAATTTATATTCTATATCTGTCGATCTATAGATGTACATAAATATGATCTGTTATGTTTTCATTGATATATAATTCATATATCTATATAAAGAAGGTCCGTATAGTACATATAGATGGTCCGTTATATCTTATAGATGGTTCGTAATGTCTTAGAGATGGTCCGTAATGTCCATAAATATGGTCCGTTATGTTCTTTTTGATGGTCCGTCATGTCCCAAAATCTGGTCCGTTATGTCAGGAATCTTTATCAAATGTTGATAAAGATTCCTGGTTATGTCTGGTCCGTAATTGTCATGGTCCGTAATGTCCATAATTCCTCTAGGGGACTCAACTCTTCAACGTAGATAAAATATAATAAATTGCTTTATTTCAGTATGCCGCTGCCTCCTGCATTAGCAGCTCGTTTGCAGAAACGCGGAATTATACCAGAAAAACAAGAAACAAAATCTCCTAAGATAACCGTTTCCAATGCACCAGGTCTGATACTGCTTTATTCTTAATATTGTGGTAGTAGTCGGACATGACGCCTTCGGATAGGTTATGGGTATAAATTTCACCGAAATCGGCATATAATACAGTCTTGTAATATATAATATGTTACAATTTCAAATAATGTATTAACGGAGACACAACCCAGTTAAAAATCAATGCTATATCATTAAAACTGTATCTAGTCGAAATATCAACGCGATCAGAGCTACGCCCTGCGCGTTGAACACAATAAAGACCAATTTAGTGGTGGACGTTCCGACTCAAAATTGAGTCGGAAGAAAAATTCTTAAAAAACCAAGAAAACAACAAAATTGGAATGAAAGAATTAGTTACCTTTGAAGATATATTCCTTAAGAAGTAATTTCTACACACTTTATTATATGACATAGGTTCATAAGACAATAATCCTATTTAAACTACACCCTGTAACACATCGATACAATTTCCCTATTCGCCATTGAATGCGTGACGTCATAGCAGTAAAGTGCACAATGCGGAATCATGTACGCGGGTTTTTACGACGATAATTTTATAGTGATTTTTAACTGCTATATATCTTATGCCCTTAATTGACATAGTTATCAAAATTACGATAAATATTCAATATTATTACCAAGGAATTTGTATATTTGTGTAAAAGCGTTTTCCACCCTATAATAGACCTTTAATGTTTTTAACCTTTGGGATTTTGACCATCAAAAATTATCTAAAAATCCCGTAGGTTAAAATATTTTGACTAAACTGTATCCATATTATTATGACATTTTTTCTAAATGATGAATGTCAAGTCTTCCTTCATTATTTTTTTACTGAGTGATGTTACATGATCTTCCTTCATTTAAACCATTATTGACATTTGGTTACATTTCAAGTAATCGTAAATGCCCTTTACATAAAGAAAGGCACTTAAGGTTTTGGTACATCAAAGGAACATATATGTAACACACACACACACAAAAATTGTCTATATCATATTTTTCTGTTAATTACACACCAGTACCTGGTATCAGGTAACATCTAATTCAAAACAAACTATTTACTGGTTATAAATAGAGTAAAAGGTTAAGATGTTTTATGAACAAATAATTATGATAATAATGAAGGCCTTAGGGTTATCTTTCAATTCTTCGAATGATGTTGATATTAAATTTTGTTTTCAGGCACAGAAGAAGTAGAGGAGGTGTTTGCAGAGGACTATGATGACCTTGAAAAGCAAGAACCTGTTGCACCAGCACCACCGGTAGAGACCAGGATCGAACCAGTTGTTCAAGAAGAAGACAATTCTGTGAGAGAGGTTTGTGCATTTTGACAACTTGAGTGTAAGTTTGTAAGGTGACTCATAATTATAAATTTGTTAGAGTTTGGTTAAAAATACCCATAGTCTATTCAAAAGGAGATCACATTGAAAACAATATGTCATCCATTTTGAAAAAATATAAATATGAATTTTTCAGAAATTTTTAATTTTTTTTTGTAGGTTCCAGCATGTCCAAATAGATCTAATCCATATCATGAATGCACCGACTGGTGTAAGGAGAGATGGGGGGTAAAAGTCTGGGATCCAACTCAGGACATGGTTAGAAAACGGGATCGAATGCTGAAAAAATATCCGCTACCTCCAGAATGGCAGGAAATAGCTGATCCAGAAACGTAAGTACTATTCATGGGCGTTAAATTTGTGTGGTTGTTTTGTAAAACTCTATATTTACAAGTTTTATTGCATGCACAGACAGTGTAATACCAGTGACATCTTCTCAGGATCTATACTGGTTTCTTCTTGGTCAGAAATAACTTAATGAATATAAAATTTGGATCTACACTTTTGACCCATAGATAACAGCCATATCCCATGGAGTAAAAGGTAAGTGACAGTAATTTGTGATACTGAAGTTGCTGTTTCCTCCTAACAAATGAAATGTTGACAGAATCGTATAAGAAGATTTAATTACGCTCAAAACTGGTTCACTTGTATAACTGAAAATCAAAAAATAAGTCAACACAGGGTTAGATGATAGATTTCCAGGTAGGGAGTTCATTTGGGACAGTCTTAGGGTAGTAAGATGATAATATCTAACTTTCTAACCCATACCCCAATGAATATTAAATATTGCTGCCTAAAATAGAGGTTTGTGCTACCCAGCTGGACCCATTCTGGATCCACCCCTGACAATAATGCTTTCATCATTTATCAGAGGGAGATAATGCTACTGAATTGACAGATCAAAATGGTGTAGTTTTGTAAGGGACAGAGCAAAATCTTTTTTAGCTCGACTATTCGAAGAATAGGGGAGCTATCCTACTCGACCGGTGTCGGCGTCTCCGTCCGTTAAACAAAATATGCACTTTGGTACATAACTTGAGAACTACTTATGATATCAACTTGAAACTTGGAATATATATTCACCATCAAATTCTACATCATTACCAACAAGACCCATAACTCTGCTACAAATATTTTTCAAGTTATGCCCCTTTTTCACTTAAATTTTGCGTTAAGGAAAATATGCACTTTGGTCCATAACTTATAAACTACTTGAGATATCAACTTGAAACTTGGAATATATATTCACCATCAAATTCTACATCATTACCAACAAGACCCATAACTCCGCTGTCAATATATTTGAAGTTATGCCCCTTTTTTCTTATATTTTGTGTCAAGCAAAAAATGCATTTTGCCCATAACTTTAAAACTACTTGAGATATTGCCTTGAAACTTGAAATATATTTTCACCATCAAAATCTACATCATAACCAACAAGACCCATAACCCTGCTTCCAATATTTTTCAAATTATGCCCCTTTTTCACTTACATTTTGTGTTAAGCAAAATATACACTTGGCCCATAACTTCGTTATGAATGGAGGGATTTCAAAATATCTTGGCAGAAATGTTCACCATGACAAGGTGGTTTGTCGTGTACAATACCCATGCCTGTAGGTCCAAGGTCAAGGTCACTGTTACTAAAAATAGAATTTTCTTGCAAAATCATGTCTGCTCTTTTACTTTGTTATTTCAATTGGATTTTTAAATAACTTGGTATAATTGTTCACCATATCAAGACGGTGTGTCATGTACATGCCCAAGCCTGTAGTCGAAAGTCAAGGTCACTGTTACTAAAAATAGAATTTTCTTGTCTGGGCTGTTACTTTGTTATGAATGGAGGGATTTCAAAATAACTTTGCACAAATGTTATCTATGACAAGGCAGTGTGTCCGCACAATACCCAAGCCTGAAGGTCCAAGGTCAAGGTCACTGTTACTAAAAATAGAATTTCTTGTCTGGGCTGTAACTTCATTATAAATGGAGGGATTTCAAAATAACTTGACACTAATGTTCACGTTGACAGTGCGGTGTATTGCGTACCATGCCCATGCCTGTAGGTCAAGGTCACTGTAACTAAAAATAGAATTCTCTTGTTGGGGCTGTAACTTCGTTAGGAATAGAGTGATTTCAAAATAACTTGACACAAATGTTCATCATGACAAGGTGGTGTGTCCCATACCATGCCCATGCCTGTAGGTCCAAGGTCAAGGTCACTGTTACTAAAATAGAATTTTCTTGTCAGGGTTGTAACTATGTTAGGAATAGAGTAATTTCAAAATAACTTGGCAAAAATGTTCACCATGACAAGGTGGTGAGTCATGTACCATGTCCATGCCTGTAGGTCCAAGGTCAAGGTCACTGTTACTAAAAATAGAATTTTCTTGTCCGGGCTCTCTTTGTTTTGAATGGAGGGTTTTCAAAATAACTTGGCACAAATGTTCACCATGACAAGGCGATGTGTTGCGTACATTACCCATGCCTGTAAGTCCAAGGTCAAGGTCACAGTTACTAAAACTTGAATTTACTTGTTCGGGCTATAACTTCTTTATGAATGAAGGGATTTCAAAATAACTTGGCACAAATGTTCACTATGACATTGCATTGCATTACCTTCAACTTCTTCACAGACATTTCCGTAATGAGAAGACAACAGTGCCACAAATACAAATAATTTACTTGATCTTCAAGTTTATGCATATTCTTATAATTACTCAAACATCACTGTCTTTGAAATGCTATTATTCTCATCATTGCACTTGAGTGTCTGAAAACGATGCAAAGCGGGGGCATCCGTGTCCTTTGATCCCATTTCTAGTTTCACTTATATTTTCACTTAAGTGCACTTCATCGGTAACTTTACAAATACTTAAGGTATCAACTTCAAACTTCCATTATATTTTCATTTCAGTTCTTTTTCTGTTACATTACTGAAGTGATTGATATTTGACTAAAAGTAAATGTCTCTTAATAAAAAATAACTAACAAGTTTTCTAACAAATTCAGAAATATTTCATAGTTATTCCCCTATTCAGTTTAATATTTTTGGTACATTAAGGAATTATTTCTGTTATTTGAAATGAATTTCTCCCTTACCATTCACTTGTTAATATTTTTCCTGATTGGACATGAATGTATGGCCATAGTTGTTATTGTTTTAATCTTCAAATTGCATTTGTTTCAAATGATTCGAATAGTCGAGCATGCTGTCTCCTCTGACAGCTCTTGTTTTATAGGTTGAACCAAGGTAAATCCAATTCCCATAGACCTCAATGTTAAATTCTCAATATTCAATGTACATTTAACATGATTTCTGCCATCTTAATTTCTAGACAACCATATATTGTCGTGAAGATCTACATTTCATCTATTCAAAAACACACAGGAAATAGGGGGTTAACTTACTTGTAAGAAAATTACTGATCTCTAACCAGACAGACCCTGTTTTAAACGCGGTATCGCAAATACGGTGCCAAAAATATACATCCACTGATCCGGAACTAGTTCGCCTCTACCAAACGAGATATAGGCATGAAATTGCTTTCATTTATTTTCTTGATATGTTATTTCTGCAAACAAGCCACAAACAGGCCGATTTCTAACAGTTAAGAGGCCCCCAGATGATGAGAAAAAATAGCATATTATTAAAACGGACTTCATTCGAATGGACCACGGAGGGATACAGCGTGATTTGGTGTAATTCAACCTATGGAGTTGTCCAACTGTGGTCTAACTATTTATCTCCCTTTCATAACGTTTTTTTTTTCATAGAATTGTCATGTGTTTTTTCAGAGATAGATATTACTACTGGAACACACTGACAGATCAAGTGTCTTGGTTGTCTCCCATACATCCTAATGCTGTCATTACAATATCAGCAGAAAAACTCAAAGGTAGGTGTCAGAATTGTACAATGTATATTGAAGTATTGCAAATATCAGTGGTGTAATAAGAAAGATGTTTGACACAGCAAAACCTATTTTACAGGAGAGTGGTCGAAAAACATCCCCATATTTAACTTCATTTTTGAACATTGTATATCCATTTTTGCATTGGTCAGTGCACAAAATTTGACAAGACAGAAGCCTCAGAATGATAAAGATTGTATAGTCAAGCACCCAAGGTCATAAAACAACCTAGAGACCATTCTCAAATCTCGAGCATCTGATTGGCTGAATTGGTGACAGGTGCTTGATATATAAAACTGGTCTCTATTATGTCACTTTTTTCCAGCTGTGTTGAGAAATGATACATATGACAGACCAGACTCTGAGAGTGAGGAAAGTGATGAAGAAGAAATGGACGTCTCTGATGTAAGTAAAAAGAGGGCTTGATTTTGATATCAGTTAACTCCAAGTCGATGGTCTGCAGATCAGACATCAGATGCCAGAAGTTCTTGAAAATGTTGAGGTGTGATGTAAACTATCTAATTGTTTTTTCCTGTAGGGGTGTCATTTTGCCAGCCTTATGTCAAAACCTTGTGTTGACCAAGTTTTCAATTTGGCAAATACAGAAAAAATAGCCCGAAAACTGTTTAAAATTTAGCACCTCTATGCCAACGGAGAGGTTCAAGATAGTCAAGTGTTGACATAACTTATTCTGATTGGTGGATAAGTTCAAAACCTCGCATGAGGTTTTGATACGAGGCCAACAATTTATTCAGATTGCTGTATACTGTGATATCATTTAATTTCACGTGGGAAAATTTTACTCAGAAGACACAAATGACCTTTTCATATAGACATAAATTTGTTGTATTATAATCGTTAAATTAGATAAAAATTATATGATGGTTTAATTTCACTGGGGTTTGATTTTGTACACTGTCTGCTAAATACAAAAAATTTAAACTACTGCAAATTATAACAGTAAATGTGAATGAAAATGGACCAGACGGGATAAACAGCGCTACAGTGGCGGGTTTCAGATACGGTAAACTTACAGGTTTATATAACTGTACATGATCATTTGAAAGCGCTCCTGCTTTTCACTTACAGTGCAGTTTTTGTGTCAGCTCTGTTCCTAATGCTTGTAAGTTTCAGCTAAATATTTTGAAAAATTATCGTCAGTATTAAATTGGCAGTAGATGATCAATGATACATCAATTTTTGTTTCATTGACAACCCTAATTTTTGAGATCATTGACTGCTCTCAAGTCACCATTTGATGATCTTGCATTCTGGTAATTTAGAGTGAGAGTTCGTCATCTTCATCAGAAGAGGAAGAGGAGTATGACCGACGGCACGAGAAAGGCAGACTTGCTCGAGATAGGGGTCGGGGCCGCGGACGTTCACAGCGAGATGAAATCGATCCCATGGATCCTGCATCATATTCAGATATTCCAAGGTATGCACTTAACCCTTTATTCCACAGATTCACCTTTATTATGTAGGCAAACAGTAAAGATCCAGATCATTGTCATGACATCTTTTCAGGATCTATACTGTTCACTTTTAGATTCATCAGATTATTTATGACCAAGACCATGAATCTACACTGGTTGCACATGTGCTAAAAAGCGTATATATGGAGTAAAGGGTTAAGAAGTCTGTAAAATCATCTTTCTGTAATTGCTATAATTTTCGTGGAAATAATATTGCATGGTTTTAATTCAAGCATTGATATACCCATGAAATTCAAAAAAATTATAACACGACAAATACAATGGTAGTAAGTTTACAGTATTTAAATCATTTGTTTTGTGCTTACTTTTATGCAAACAAATGTTTTTCGTATTCCTATGATCCCAATATACGAGGGTTGTTCAATATATAATGAGACTGTGTTCATATCTTTTATTTGAAACATTTAACGGTAATATGCAATAGATAATAACAAAGTTCATTCATTTCTGAATACATTCAGAAAATATTTTAAAAAATCCACAAAACAGCTTTAAAGTTACAGCATTTATAAGAAGGTCATGTTTGCATCATCGCCCCCGGGCAACAAATATGTCGCGACGTCAGCGACGTCGATCGCATTGTAAACGTCGCTATATTGTTTTATCACATTCATAGCTTTTCAAAATAAGCTGCCGAATGCAGAACGCATCATTGGTGGCGTGCAGCCCACAAATTAATTACTTATTAACTGATAAATATTAATGCAGGAATTATAAATGTCTTAAAACTAATTAAATGAATTCTTATGTTTTTATTATGATTTTATATAGATACAAAAACGCCGATATACTTAAATTACTGACCCTCTATAGGAATTATGCAACACTTTTATGTATTAAATATTTAATTTACTTTTCTCATGCTTAAATTTTTTGTCAGTATGCGATGCGCAGTTCCAAAGCTCCATCAGCAATTTCGGCAAGCTCCCGCACCATTAAACGTCTGTCCATATCAAGCGCTGACTGAATTGACGCTACGCATGACGCTGTCACGGACTTTTTACTACCGAACCTTTGCTCGTCATTAAGTGCTGTATGTCCCTCAGAAAACTTTTTGTGCCATCTAAATACTAACACACGACAAGCACTGTCTTTCCCCTTAGTCTCTTGTAACATTGTAAATGTTTTCGTTGCCGATTTACCTAAATTCATACAAAACTAAATGTTTGCCCGCACTTCAATACGTTCTTGTGTCATCATTTTTAAGTGACAACGTGTAAGGGTGACCGTAAACAAATGTTGATGATTTCAACGTTTTACTACCAAATGACGTCATTTTTTCATATGAGGTCATTGATATAACGAACAAATTATTGGCGGATTTTTATGTAATTGCAAAAATAGTTTCTTACTTTACTTTATATTATAATGTATGTCTTTATAATGCTGAATGGACGGGGGCGATAACGCGTTACTATGGTTTTTGGAATGATCATAATTTCTATGTCGCATTATATTTTTTCTACCACAGCCAGTATTCTAATCAAGGATAAGTTATCTTTAATAATGATACCAAATTTTGATATATTTCATGTCAGAATAAAAATATATGAGGACAGTCTCATTATATATTGAACAACCCTCGTATTATGGATTAATTAGGTCCTAAATATTCTCAATTCTTACCAAGATCTTGGGAAGAGTTCATGTTAACATTGTTATGTCATAAGCTAATGTATCCTATGTAGTAGAATAGATCTTGGGTAAATCTTCATGTAACCATCAGAGAAAATAATTTTCATCACAAATACAGGCTGGGGAAAGAATTTCATTGCAGCACCAAAGAGCACAATGAGTGTTAATATTTGACTGTAAAATTATACAAACCTGTTAACCTTTTACTCGATATATACCACTTTTATCGATTGGGTGGGACTTGCCATCTGATAAGGATCTTCACTGTTCCTCTCTAGATTCATTGTTAATTCTGACCAAGAGGCAACCATTTAGAGCCAGATCAGATGACACAGATAAGCTAGCCGATCTGGATCTACATGGGCGTCATGTGATAAATCCCATATTTCTGTAGTTAAGGTTTTAATCCATACATTTCAGAGGTGGATGGTCAGCAGGTCTGGAGAGATCTGGGGACGCCAAGACTGGTGTAGATTCAACTGCATCTGGACCACTGTTCCAACAAAGACCATATCCCAGCCCAGGGGCGGTTCTACGTGCAAATCGTGGAGGGAAATAACTGTGTTTTATGTTGACAACAAAAACAAAATGCTGTTGAATGATGGAGAGTTTTATCTGTCGGGAATGTTTTGGGCAGCTGAAGATGTAGATCAGAAGTGATTTGTGGCAATAAACTCAACAAGTTAGTGACGACAGACACACATTAATATCACTTTCTTTTATTCATGATCTGATGTGATGAAAAAAGAACCTCTGTTTACTATATCTGTCAGATCTATCAAGTGTTGATTAGAGACAATATAAGGCAGGATTTTTCACATGTAATATAATGGTCTTTATGTGCATATTTGGCACTTTTTCGCGCAGATGAATGAAGCATATTCCCAAAAAGCCTTATTATTTTAACATTTAACAAGTTTGATTTCTTAAGAAGGATGGTCACATTTATGCTTTCCAGTGAAGTATAGAATTTTCTCAGTAAAATAAAAGTTGAATTTCATTGTTTTCAAACAGTGGAATATCATTTTTATTTTCACTGTTTCTTCATGTGCTGGTACCCAAAAGCACATAAAATTCTGAATAAGAACGTGGAGTCAGATCTATATCTACACTGCAAGATTCTTGATCAGAAATAACTATTTCATGTGTAATACAAAATCAACCAGTGCACATCTTGAACTGACTACATTAGTGTCTACAGTGTTTGAAGTTCAGTTAATAAATTTAGTTATTAATATGCACAATAAATTAACTGGCTCAAATTAAAAGAATATGAGTCAGTTACAATAATTTAGTGGGTAAAATGAGTCTGTTATCATAAAACTACCTTATTTATGCAAATGTTTTTATGACTGTAGTGTTACATAAATAAATGTTTCTATTTGTTACACTGGGCATGGACAACCAATATTTTCCAAGAAAAAAACTTGATAGCGTAATATCAAGTCATCAGCGTTTTGACATTTAGTGAAAAGATAATTGCCCAAGGTTATAAAACTGAGCATGGAAACCAGTCTCAAATCTCAAGCATCTGATTGGCTGAAATGGCGACCAGTCACCATTTCAGCCAATCAGATGCTTGAGATTTGAGACTGGTTTTCAATCTCAGTTTTATAACCTTCAGCCAATGACTTGGAAAGAAAATGTTTTCAGATATCACAGTTCTTGCTTCAAGATAAAATTTGTATAAAGTGTTTATAAACTTATTTTATAAAAAATAAAAGACATGCAAAGAAAGAGTATCTTTTAAGGTATTCAATAAATATGAACAAATCTGTCACCTCTGTTGAATCTAAGCAACATATTTTACGGCACTGTGGAAGACAAAAGTTTAATCGAGGTTACAGACATTTCCTTTCATTACATAACACTGGTGAAAGACCACTTATCAACAACCACCCAGATAGACGACCTGTCCGGTGGTAATATTCTATTATCAACAACTTACAGCTAACAAAGGATTACTGGTTTTATCTTGTTAGACCCCAGGAAGTATTTGCACATTATGTCCAGAATATGTAAACAAACATGTTAAGTTTAATTTTGAATCTGAAAATGTGAGGATTGTCTCACTGAATTAAATGTAAGAATGACCAATGTGCTGCTCGTGAGATTCTTGAGAAATGCTTTTGATACCTTTGTTGTTGCAGTTAATTGCCTTTACAAATTTAGGTCCTTGTCAACTTTTTAGGCCATTGACCAGATAGTAAGTGCCTGACCGCTTTGCAGGCCCTAAACAACCGAGTCCTTTGCCTTTAAATTTATTTGTTATTTTTAATTAAGAATAATTATTACAATGTAGCTATATTACAAAAGAAGTGGAAAATAGAAAAGTATTACCCAAAATGAATACAGAACTTTCATAAGAGATTGTTTGAATATAACTCAAGTTTAAATATTTTTTATCTACGGTGAGCTATCGTGATTAAGTTTTTGGGAGTTCATCCGGCATTGCCTTATGCTTGAGAATATGTTAGCAGTAGTAGAGTACAGGGTCCAAGATAATAAATTTAAATTTTGAGAACTGTCACAAATCTCAAGCAACTGATTGGACCAAGGGAGACATGTTCAGTGTTAATATTCTGTTTTTGGTATCAACAACTCACAGCTAACAAAGGATTACAGGTTTTATCTTGTTCGACCCCAGGAAGTATTTGCACATGATGCTCAGAATAGGTAAACAAATGTGTTAAGTTTAATTCTAAATATGATAATATGAGGATTGACTGACTGTATTTAATGTAAGAAATAACATGTAGCTTAAAAATATGAACATTGTATCTTCCACTCTTCTGTATATTTGTATATTTCAAATTGACTCTACATAAATTGATCTGCATGGTAACATTATAGATATAATGCAACCTTTGTTTTGTTTATTGTCATAATGGTTAATTGCCTTGGCAAATGTAGGTCCCAAATTCTTTGCAGGCACTTGAGCACTTAGCAGGCCCCAGACATTTTTAAATGCCTTTGACCATGGAGTTATTTGCCTGTATTTATTCAGTATTTATCACACTTAATTGGAATGTTTATGTGTTATCTTGGCGTACCAGCCACACTGCTTGGTATATTTGGTGGCAGAACTTTTTGTTTAATTAGATATTTTAAGCTCTGGGCCCAATCATGAAACAAGTCTCAGAATTCTAGCTGTCAGTTTTGAGTCTTGTCTTCAATACAACCATCAGCTTTTTAAGATTGAATGCCGTACTGTCTCTATATGATAATTAATTCTTTACATAATGGGATATAGGGCTGTTTTCCTGTGGGCTATAAGTACAGTTGCAGATCACCCTGCACATCTGTGCCATATGAACAGGATCTACACTGTTAACTTTTACATTTATAAGGCTATTTCTGACCAAGATATGACCACTGGTCGCACACACGATAAAACCAATTTGTTAAGAATTAGCATTATCAATCATTTTCTTCAAAGCATTTAAAAGACACAAGAATGGTTTTAAAAGCAAAAACCTTTATTTTGGTATTAGATCAATTTATAACAAATGAACCAGGCATCACAACATCTATTTTTGTTCTGTATCTTTATTCTGTTTTCTAACTTGAATATTTAATTGATTTATAATTTTTCAAGTTGTCCATTAATCACAACAGATCACCATAGCCTACAGGAGCGGATCCAGAGAGGTTCAGCGGGGTTGCTCAACAGCAATATTTATTTTTTTTTGCCCAGAAAGTTAATAATGAAACTACCCTACGAATGCCCCCGAACGAAACCCCTTTCTGATATCCTGCATCCGATAACGACTCTTTTTTTATCAAAATAAAAGTTTTTTTTTGACAAGATCATTGTCTCACAGTATTTTTTTTACAATCTGTCCTTCTACTAAAATGCCATGATACACGGTACACCACACTGGCAGATTTCTTTATACATTATTTCGGAAGAAAACCCTGAAATTTATCACAATGACATTCACAACATGGATGGGATAGTTCGGTGCCCAGGTCTGGGACTTTTTTGGGTGTGACTCAAGCCTTGGTCTCGGGATCGGTGATGAAGTCGTCATAATCAGGGGGAGCGAACCCTTCCCGACACACAAGCCAATATGTCTTAACGTTACCCTTGAAAGCCACAAGTAGGTCATGGTCATTCTGAAATAAAGAAATGCAAATTTTTGTCGGTATATCGGAAGATGGAAAGTCAGAATGCCTGTTACTGTGGTGTCATTTAATTTCATGGGGACGAACTTTCGCGCTTAACCAATAAATGATATATTCGCATGGCATAAATTCGCGCATTTGTACTTTTCTATACGACATATAGAGACAAGGTGTAATTTCGAAGGGGTTAATTTTTGCGCATTTACTCTAGCGAAAATAAGTGAAACTTAAACACCCGCAAAAATGATACCACAGTAAATTTCAGTAAGAGACAACTTATTCTGATTCATAAGGCACATGGAATGTAATTTGGCTTAGTATATCTTTTGTTTTGCAGACATCAAATTTCGCGCTGAAGACATGAATGGCATTTTCACGTGGACATAAATCTGCGCAGTTGCATTTTTCTTATACAATTATATATTCAATGGTTTGAATTCGCTGGCGTTTGATTTCGCGTACATTCTCTAGCGCGAAGTAAACGAAAATTAAACCCATGAAAAATATAATGATAACACAGTAATGCATACCATATTTACAAAATGTTATACATAAGCTTGGCTGAAGTCAATCTGATTAAAATCGTCTCGTGAAAACCAATAGGCTATCAGGATCTGACTTTAGTGAGATTGATCTGAAGTCTTTTCTAATATGTGTAATAGAAAAACAGACTGGTTGCACTAAATATTGTGAATAACAAATAGTAAGCACGTTATCTTTTACAATTGAAAAGAATAGTTTTTACCTTGTCGGGAAAATCGTCTCTCTCCCGGACAACAAAACCACCAACTTCAGTAAGAATATCTGCTGTTGTCTTGCTTAAGTGCACCTTGCATGCTGAAAATATGCGTGACAACCCGTTAAAGCTGCCTATTGGCGGTCCGATGTGGAATACTTCAATGTCTCAGAACTGGGTTTATTAACTTCTCTGCTATTTAATGCCTTTAAATCACTGATAAGTATCTAATTTCGGACTAATCAGTACATTTTAGGACCTGATATAAGTAAATTTTACTGGTTATTAATGCTATAACACTTTTGGTTTGAAATATATTCACTCATATATTGTCTGTGTAAGAGTATTACATCACAGTTACTTTGTTTACAGGTCTTCTACAGTTTAAGTTATACAGTTTGATATTTGAAAACACAATATTTTCGACGTAATATGTTACTAGGAACCTGTAAACACAAACTCATAAATTCTTTAAGTCTTACCGCAATGTCGTGTGAAAAAAATAGTTGAAATATATTTCATTGACAACTAGATACGACAAATGGATGCTTGACACTAGCAATTGTACATAGCGGACAGGTTTGAATCACTACAGTGCAATGGACTACTCACGTTTTCCTAACGCTTCCATTTTGTTGGCCACATTGACGGCTTCTCCGAACACGCAATAATGCGGCATCTTGGTACCCACCACACCGGCTACCACCGGACCTGTAACGGATACGATTATTAAACCTATTGTTACATCTAGTCTCTATTTTTACAAAATCAACATTCAAAGCCAGGTTTTAAATATTGTTTTGTTGAATTGTTACATTGACTACATATAAAACCGCCAACCTTTTTTTATCAATATTTTAGCAATTGTTTTTCATGGACTCTCAAGCCATATTGTGTAAAACAACATGACCACTAAGGGGTGGAATTTTGTGGCCCTGTATTGTCTAAATGTATTCCATTTTCATGTTTTATAACTTTTATTATTTAAAATATACTCTTGTGAATGTTGAGTATCTTAGATATTTCGTGGATTTAATATCTTTAGGTGCATTCAGGGCCATCTTGGTCTTCTTGTTTAGCTAGTTAGTATATTGTTGCTTTTTTCGTCACGATATGTAATGTTTTGCACCACTCCTCAGACGGTTTTCACACGAAAACGCTCATATTAAAAGAAAAAAGTTCCTACCGCTATGACATCCTATGCGAAGTCGGACGTTGGTTCCAGGTATATGTGGGATTTCCATGCGGTTTACGTGCTCCAAAATGTCAAGCGAAAGCGATGCTATCTCCGACGCGTGACGTTTTCCGTTTGGTTTCGGAACACCTGAAAGAAAGAGAGGTACGAGTTATACTTCTTCAGTGCTACGTGCTAGTCCAGTTACATTGCCCCGAATGTCGCTGCAACTGATTGGTTTAAAATTAGAATAGTGATAGAACTGACCAATGGGAAGCTTGAGATCTGAGACTGGTTTCCATGCCAGGGATCTGGTATCATACAAGACTATGAATTTGTCTATCACATATGATCCGTTTAACATTAGAACAGGATTTTGCTAAGTATGTCATGCCGACGCTTTGAAAAATTAATTTTTAATAAAAAAGATAACAATTAAATATCCGAATTAATTGTTGACATCATCTAACTATTGATATTACCTTTAACAGAAAAAACACACTTTTAACAAAGTAAATTCATCAGTATTGTTCACCAGTTGCCGAAAATTAACAGTATTACGGCGGTTATTAATGAGATAGGTATCCATTAATAATTGAAAATATGAACAGTTTAAAATACCGATTTAGTGAAATTCATCACCTATTACACCAATAGAGCAAATACGACATTTAACCGGTTAAATTGATAGAGATGGACTACACTTACCCGACACTACGAGATAGGCATCCCCGATTGTCTCCACTTTATACACATCATACAGATCTATTCGTTCATCCAAACAAGAATATATCGTATTCAGCATTTCTACTATCTGAAACGGTAACCTTTTGTTTTAAAAATATTCTAAAGTACAATTATTTATACATGTATTAGGTTAATATTTACTAGAACTGTTCTGGAGCTCGATTTTTGTTATAATTTTAGAATATTAACTACCGTCGCTGAGGACCGGTGAAGGTATGGAAAAAAAGTCGCGAGCACAGCAGAAAAATAATATTTTACAAATGAAAACGAACAACGTTCTCTCAAATTCTTCTCTCAATAATAAAATACTTTTAAAAAAATGCATATAATTATGCTTTCAAATTCAGTTTAAATTTACGGTCTTTGTTATGGATGAATTTCTTTTTAAAAAGTGTTACATGCATACTAAATACTAGTAATATTATTAATTCATGTAATTAAGTCTCACACATAATGTTATTACTATTTAAGCAGTCCTACCGAGGTACTCTATATTTATTTTTTTTCCGGACACAATGTATGTTTTACATATAACTCTCTATTACAGTCACAGAGCTGGCCTACTACCGAAGATGCTTTCCTCAAGGCAATAAAATGACCAAGAAGAACGTTGTTTTATTTTTTAAGAATTTCGATGGATCTCGGCCGCTTGTCTTTGCGGCCGGTGTTCTAGAATGGCCGCTTGTCTTTGCGGCCAGGGTTCTAGAACGGCCGCTTGTCTTTGCGGCCAGGGTTCTAGAGCGGCCGCTTGTCTTTGCGACCAGGGTTCTAAAACGGCGGCTTGTCTTTGCGTCCAGGGTTCTAGAACGTTTGCTTGTCTTTGCTGCAAGGGTTCTAGAATGGCCGCTTGTCTTTGCGGCCAATGTTCTAGAATATTTCATTAATTTTGCGAGACCTCGATACCTGTAGCGGAGAACTCCGGGATGAGATGTTAGTAAAGCCGACAATATCACTGAACATGATGGTGGCCTGCACGAATTCCTCGGTGTTTACTTCTAGGTTCTGTTTTAGCTGTTCGGCGACCTCCCTCGGTAACATCTGATATAGCAATGTGTCTGTTCGCTTCTTTTCTTTGCTTAATGCCTTCGTTCTGGAGCAGAAAATTGTTGTACACATGCTCTTCAATGACATAACTGAATTTCTAGACAACACAATAGATGTGTGTACAGAGCCCCTTCTTTCTTATAAACATTCACAAAAAAGCAAAAACACAGCAAAATATCACTACATGTGTGCCCAAAATCTTTGTTCTGCTTATATAACAAAAAGTTGAGATATCGCGAATTAATATTAACTTTTATTAAGTTAAGAAAATAACTAGAACTAAATTCTCTGGAAGTTGTCTTTTTCTAATAATGTTCTTGTGAAGTAAGGGGATATTGAAAAGTGCCATATTTAATTAAAAAACAAACACTCGATGTTATTGCATCTGATAATCTAATATATTACACATTTTAACTGGTATACATGAAAACAATTATAACATTTGAGATTTCATAAAATAAAGTAAACAGCAACGAGTCCGTATGAATCCATAACTTGCGTCGAGCCCTCACTGATTGACTCAAAGAATGGTGAATTAGGATAGGACGTACCTATCGGCAATATGCAAGGAGCATCTCTGAATTTCCACGGTAAGGTTGTATACGGCGTAAATAATGACCGGACACAGTATGAGCACAGCACTGAATATAATACAGATGATAATGATGTTTGTTAGGTCCGTCTGCTGCCGAGCCGCGAGCAAGCCGTCAATTGTCAACGCCAAAGATACCTGCGCTTCTCGGATAATGTCCTGCAAAAGTTACACGAATATTATGGCATTTAAGGTATTATAAAAATATAGTGTCAAAAACATTTGACAAAGGCCAGGATCATCAAACTCAAACCTGAGACCAGTTTCAAATCTCAGGCATCTGATTGGCTAAAATGGGAGCCAGTTTCAAATCTCAAGTATCAGATTGGCTCACAAGTCTCCATTTCAGCCAATTAAATGCTTGGGATTTGGGACTGGTCTTCAATACAAATTATACAACCTTCGGATACTTGGTCAGAATAACTAAAAGATTACATGGGCCCATCGGAAATGGCAGTACAGAAAACAGGGCATCACTGTTTCTAATAAGAGCTTGACCTAACACATTTTCCAAATCACAAACCTGTATTTCTCGTATTCGCAAATTTAAATCCAACATTAAGTTTTCAAAACAAAAACTTGAAAGTTTGATGAAGGAATATTAAGAAATGGCAAAGTTAAAGCCAATGTTCAGTTTTTGTGACTGACGGCGATAAAAGCGATCCCTATTTTACGCCTTTTTTTCAAAGGGCAACAAAAGTCCCCTGAAAAAGTTCAAACACCTAAATTATATTTATTGTCATGTTGTTGATTTTTTTTTCAAGAAATGAGGTAGCAGTCGCATACGATTGAATATCATACTTCTATATTTAACTTTTCAACCGGCGTCATGTTGAAAAGTTTCATTGAAAACGTCTTTACCTGAAAATAGGTCATGTTTTCAAACCAGAACTTGGCATCTTTCAACGACCCAACCGTATTTATAACAGCACCCGAGTTACGCGACCGAATCTCTCCTCTCTTATTTTGAATTGTGCGCATAATTTCGGGATTTCCTTTGATTTTGGCGTCATAAATCTCCTTGGCGATCGTGGAATACTGGCGAGCGGCGGCGAACGACGCGTTTGATGTATCCTGGCTCTCCACGAAATACAGGTACTCTTCCCGGGTCGGGAACTCGCCGAGAGTGTAGAAAATGACGCCCATCGCCCGTTCTCTGCCGAGATATTCCGATGCAACAAGAAGCTCCTGATAGGCGACAAACGCTTTCCATACCTGTAGAGTAGTAAAAAGGGTTTCAGTGATATAAAAATTGAAGCAATGAAAACCTGTTCGCTCTTACACGACTTAAAGAATCTAATTGAAATACTGGCACATGAGAATGTTAAAACAAACCAAATGATATTATAACGAACACGTACAACGTTACGCGCGCAAGTGACGTCGGTGTCCTTGAAGGGAGTTTTCTATAAATTTTCCTACAAAGAAAAAATAGAAAGGCCCACGTCGAAAAAAAGAGGGAAAAAACAGAGTCTTCTATCGATTCAAATATATGCCGGTTTTTTCTTGTCGGATGTTGCCATGGGCTCTTTCCCTTTATTACAGGTAAATACAGTTCAATTAATATGATTTTTTGACATGCCTTGTCTTGATGTGAACGTCTAGATGGGGTTATTGACACTGAGTCATTTTGATTAACAGGTTCTTACCTTCTCAGCGCGAGCTTCTGTTATTGACTTGTAAAACCATTTGATAAACACTTCAATCCAGTCGGAATATGTAATCAACTCTTCATGGAAAGTTACTTTTAGTGTGTCCAATTCGTACCTGCAGAAAAAAATATCATCACGATTATTTATTCAAAGCAAGTTGATCATTTTAAATAATACAGACTCGAGCCTGGGACCGAACTAGCACCGCAATTTCCACAACACCAATTCACCTAATAATAATAATAATAATAATAATAATAATAATAATAATAATAATAATAATAATAATAATAATAATAATAATAATGATAAAACAATAATAATAATAATAATAATAATAATAATAATAATTATTATTATTATTATTATTATTATTATTATAGTTACAATAATAATAATAATAATAATAATAATAATAATAATAATAATAATAATAATAATAATAATAATAATAATAACCCATTCAAATTATAATCAACACAACGACAATACTGAAAAGTAATCTTATTTTCAATGAGGCATTCCAAATTAAGCATACCAACAACAACAATACCGTATTCAAAAAAAGGAGTAGTCTAGATTCCTGTTCAAAACGACATTGAATTATTACATATTTATTACATAATCAATAACAGTGTTATTCTAATGTTGTGTGTAAACGAATTGTTGTTGTTTTTTAATTGACATTAAAATGACATTCGGCTTCAATTTCACTTTCATTCAATTTGGAAATGAGTTCTGCAATGTCTAAACTTTTTAATGCATTTACTAGATAATTTGTTTGTCGACACACCTCGCTAAGTAGGTTAGCTAATCATAATTTTACCTGTGTCTGTTAAGAGTTTTCAAGAAGGTCTCACTGGAGTCAAACTCAGACCTGGTGTGACTGAGGGACGTCGGCCATTCGGGTAGATTCTGGACAGCTTCGTCCGTGTCCAGATACCGCTGTAGAAGAAATCCCTTGGTTTCCGGCCGGATGGAGCTCAGGTAGAGGGCGCTGCCATCCCGTTCACGCTGCAGGGACCTGATCATGTATGCCATGTCTAAACTGAAAACAATATATAAATGCATCAAACATAAGAGCTGAATGTTTAGATCTCATTAATTTTACGGCATGTCACATGAGAAGGTATCTTTGAACAGGCGACTGCAACAAACTTGAGCAGACGATATCACTTTATTTTCACATCACGATAAAAGTAACATCATATACTGTAGTCAAAACATGTAAATAAATCTAAGTTCTAAGAAGCATCATCATCATCATCATCATCATCATCATCATCATCGTCCTCATCGCGGTCGATCACCACCATGACCACCACATCCGCTACACCTCCACCACCACCAACAACATCATCATCATCATTTTCTATTTTCTTCTTCGTTATTTGCAGCAGCAGCAGCAGCAGCAACAACAACAAACATAATGACGACGACGACGACGACAACAACAACAACAACAACAACAACAACATTAATGTTACCTGAACAACAACGTTGATCTTATGGACGTTGAATAAAGGTAGTTATTAAGAGTGGTTCCAAATGAGTTTCCGGTCAAGCCAACCAATATGGACACAGGGATCAGAATAATAGCCAACATTTTGATCATCTGATTACGCTGTCCAGCTGTTGTTATGGGGTCGCCTATAAAGAAGAAAACAGTTTTTTTTTTTTCATTTCAAATTTAGTATCGCTTCAACATTCAAACCAATGCAGGATTCAAATCAAACTTTACTTTGAGTCAGAACAGCATTCCTATAAACAAATCTGTTTTGTTAAAGTTAATTATTCAATTAACCCATGGTCGCCAATTCAAATGAAACTTTTAAGTTCAGCATTTTAAACAATTGCAGGTCCAGTCTTCGAAGCATAAATTGCACGCTCGGCGTTTGAATCAAGCTTAACGTATTAATCTGCATTCCATCAATATGCAATCGAGATAGCTCACTATTATATCTATTTACTGTGGGTCCAATCATGGTATCTTGACAGCAGAGCTTTATAAATGTTCTTATATTGGTGCGAAGGATTCCACCGAATAAAATTTAAATGATTTCCTTATTATTTCCAGAGATTTCACTATTAATGGCATAATTATCTTTCTGTTAAGTTAACGTCAGTCAATATGCCAATTTTACGTACAGTGTCACGTAAAAGCACTTATTATTCCTACGTGAGGTGACACAACACCGTCGGTAATTGTGAATGCAATTACTTTTCTAACAGATTTCGATCTAAAATTCTTTGACTTAGAAACTTTTCAGAAGAACAATCTCACCTCTGCAAGCGTTTAAACACTGGTTTCCGGTGTTGTTCACGTTAAGCATGTCCATGATGGCGGCATTTAATTGAGACGGTGACAGTGACGTCATGGATGACGACATTGACGGCATCGTTTTCGCCGGCTGCACCTTGCCATCAGCTTTTTGCCAGAACGGCATGATGACTACAAAGAAATAGAGACCGAGTTATAAATTACTGCGGTTCTAACCACGAACCTTTTTCCGAAAAACACAAACCCGTCATGCCTGGATGTATGTCTGGATGTGCGAGGAGCAATATCAAGTCGGATGTTATATCATAGGTTAATGCATTTAATTCAACTTTTTGCAAGAAAGTTTGCTTCGTCTCAGTTAACAAGCATGCTGCAAATTGTCGAGGTTTTATTACAACTTTCCGTCTATGCCTCTCATCCATTCAAAAGCCCGTGCTACCCGATGCCGGTCCGAGATGCGCGACCTTATTGAAAACTGAATCAAGTAGTGTCATATATATTTAATTTATATTTAATAATACAGTTTCAAATTTGAACAAATCTATAAAAATCAAATGCGTTAATGGCTCTCCATAAGACTGTCTAGATACGAAAAAGCAGATAGCAAGCGGCATCAGTTCAGTTACTTTACCTATTGACGCCGTGAAATTATGTAATGGTTATTTTTTCTTTTCAATTTCAAAATAAAAATGAAACCGAATGAAAATGTGTTTTAAATAAAGTATTACTCTGCATAAAATCAGCTCTTATTACTTTAAACAATATATAATTACCTCTTGATCAGATAATCTGTTGTAAGTAAAAAATAAAAACAAACAAACTTACATGTCGTATCCTTGAGATTTTCCTAAAGTTTTGAATAAGACGTTGTTTCGACCGACGTGTTAATGGTTGCCATTGCAACAGGTGACCAAGTATCCGCACCAAGAAGCCAGCGTTAATAAGCATCGATTCTTTTTGGTCTTTTTATTAGCACCTTATTTGCGGTTGGCGTGCCTTAATATGCACAAGAAAATGGTTGCTCAGATTGTTCTATGTTTATTCTGTCCTTGCTGTTTCAATCTATTTTTTTTTATTTTTAAATTATAACTAAAGGAATTAACATCCGCATTTCAAGTGCTAAAATTATATTTCCCCAAGACAACCGAATCCACGAAAGCTGGACGATATCGTTTAAATCGTTTGGATCACCTTCTAGTTGCGTTGTAAACTACTCATTTTAAAACTATATAGCATGGTCAGATGCAGTATTAGGGTAGTTACATGATAGTTTCCAACTTTCCTGGCTAAAATCTTAATGAAAATTAAATATAACTGCCGAGGGGTTCGAGCAACCCATCTGAACCAGTTGAACCTGTTCTAATTAGACTGTTCCAATCTGTAAGCATTTGCATTAGCATTTTACTGCAGCATCAATATTTAAAAAGCAAATACAGTAAAACCTGCCTTAGCAGCCACCTGCAAATAGCAACCACCTGTCTCAAACAGCCAGTTTGAATATGTCCTGAACTGACTTTTTGTTCTCATTTTAACCTGTCTTTAACAGCCACCTGTGTAGCCACTTTCTGTCATTCCCTTAGGTGGCTGCTAAAGACAGGTTTGACTGTATTAAAAACTAATAAACGGCTACAATTCGTCGGCGAATCTGAATTTTTTTCGATGCTGTTTTGCTGCTTACTGACCATAAACACATATTATTTTATAATACTGTAAACTAACAAATATTCCCCGCCGTATTGAAACCGTACTTTATACGGTCTACTTTAAATTTCCATCGCAGACAATTACCGGTACGATCGAACCTGACATGAGAAAACATTTAAAGCATGTACTCACTGTAGAACTACTATACATCTACATCCGGTATATTTTTGCTAGGTGCTGGGATTTTTCTATAGATGCTTTTTTTCTGAAATTAGAAAAACGCGAAAATAAATACCGGAATTTGCGAAAATGTCAGACCTTTACTTACCAAAACTTGGAAATCAGTTTCGCGATTTTTTTATTGATTTACATTATTTGAATCTATGTTCGCGTGGACTAAGGACAATGATTTTTCAGTTAGCATCTCTTCATAATCAACGTACAATTTAAATGTGCATATCAGTTGATGTTTTATTTTTATCCACATGTACCTCGGTTTATACAATAAAGTTATGAAAAACAATATCGCAACTTTGCATTTAACATGAAATATTTTTTTATCGGGACATAAAAAGAAAATTATAATTTCATAGCATGTGGTTGAAAGCCCCTTGGAACATGGCCGTGGCGTCTCTTAAGTTATGGTATATCAGGTTTCTTTGAAAATATGTAATTATATAACTCTTTTTTAAGATATTAAAACAACATGTTCCATGCAAACAATCGATATTTTTAAATTATCAATACGTCCTGCAAGGCTCCACAAAAGCCAGATCATCTTCAATTATGTCTCTGGGCCTGTCATCATTTAACAAGATTCTTCGAAACTTCAAGGGTTATCTCGATCTTATTCTTGTAATTAATGAGGTATTCATGTCCGTTTAAACGACTTCATGTCCAAAACTAACAATCAAAAAGTGATTAAAGGCCACCGCGCGCAGTGAGAGATTCCAAGAAAAAGTTTCGCAACTTTTCACACATTGGTGCTAATCGGAATTGTTCGGCGATAATCAGGTGTAAAAATCTGAGAGCAAATGCATGCTGGGATGTCAACCGAGCATGTGAAGTGAGTTATTCAAATGATCGACAGATAGCCAGAAGTTGATGTGTTAATAATTATATGATTATTACATACTGACATCTATTGTTTTTTTTACACACTTAACTTGCTTTACGTAATACCCCCCCCCCCCCCCCCAAAAAAAAAACACAAAAAAACACAAAAACACAAAACAACAAAAACAACAACAATAGCGCACAACTAAACAAAGTTTAAATGAAATTTTAAAACTGTTATTTTTATATTGTGTATATCGAGTTTTTTTTTCGGTATTAATTTTCAAATGCTATCACCACACTAATCTAAATATTTTTGACGTTCGACTTTTAACATTATAATTATCTCAAGACAAATACCGGTAATAGACTTGACATAGACGGATTCAGAGGATAGGGGTATGTTTCAAAGCGTTTAAACGGCTTTATTTTATGAGACAGATTTTTTCATTCAAAGGGGACTGGGAATATGTTTCAAAACTTGTAAACATTAATTTTTATAAACGAGAACATTATATAGGACGGATTCAATAATAATAATAATAATAATAATAATAATAATAATAATAATAATAATAATAATAATAATAATAATAATAATAATAATAATAATAATAATAATAATAATAATAATAAATAATAATAATAATAATAATAATAATAATTATTATTATTATTATTATTATTATTATTATTATTATTATATAAAGAAGAAGAAAAAAAGAAGAAGAAGAGAAGAAAAAGAAGAGCAGCAGCAGCAGCAGCAGCAGCAGCAGCAGCAGCAACAACAACAACAACAACAACAACAACAGCATCAACAACAACTTGATTTCCAAATTTCCAATACAATGTCTTATTCAGGATCTCGCCTTTTTTTAAAGTTTGGCGTCTGTGAGTAGTGTTCCCAGTAATTAATCAACTCGAATGTTGAAGACTGCATAAAAATGTTGGCTGGTTTTTTTTGTTTACGAGTATACAACGGATAAACAAGTCTGTTGTTTCGCAAATATCTATAGTTTTTTTTTTTAAAGAAAAAAAAAGAAATTTCCAGCCTAATTGCACGTTTTCTGCTGCACTGACTCATATAATAAAACTTCATCAAATTAATCTTACTTGTTCTAAGCCAATCACAGGATTGTTATGAAAACTGATAAAAAAATTACAACAAACCTACAGTTAATTAATTATAATAGTTAACCATAAAGATTAATACCACCTCAAGTTCCTCATCCATACACATATCATTTAAATACATATACAACAAGGTCAATTACAAGTAGTGACATATAACATATAAGTACATATATAACATATAAGTCAGTTACAAACAATGACTAATTCATTGTAAATACAAATAATATACACCTATAATAGTAAACCAAAAACAATCACAATTGAGGGAAACATTTACAATGCATTGCTTATAAAGTTGTTACGTATTTTTGTGGCGGACTGAATATAAATCGATAAATGTGAAATGTAAGCTATATGCTTACGAGGAGGATGTTAATACTCATTACAAGTGCCAAGATCATAAAACTAAAAACATTCCCCATTTCAGCCAATCAAATGCTTGAAATTTGAGATTGGTCTCCAAACTCGGGTTTATTTTCTTGGATCCAGTTCAACCTACTTTGTAAACCAATCACAACCAACCATTTCGTTTGAATGCATAAATTTTATAGCATATTTCCCATTTTTTTCAATATGCCTGTTAAATCTGACCAATTAAGCTATTAAATCAGACCTTTAATAGTAAAATTTGTCAGATTTTTTCAGTAACACAGAGAAAGAGAAACTCATTTTTAAAAGGGAACTGAAAGCATACAATTTATACACAGTTTAGTTAAGTTAAATTAAACTCCTCTCTTCGTTTGTTCGAATTTGAGTTGTTAAATTTTCAAATTCTGAACTATAGCCAGGAACTATACGTGAATTCATCTATGAATTTCACATTAAGCCTGCATCGTTGTGTCACATACAAAGAACAAAAATGCATTTTGTTTCAGGCCGGAAAATACAACATTTAAGTATATGTTGAATAATAAGATCTTTATTTCTTGCTTTCTGCGATACTTGTTTCCTGTTTATAATGTGCGTCCAGAATTAATTTCTCGCTCTCTAATGACTGGCAAATTCGACGCAGTCCATTAAATGCCCCTTAAACAAAACGTTCTCTTTCTCGCTGACCAGCAATAAACGTGGCATCGTCCGGGCTATTTGTCCTGAAATTGACCATTTAAAACCGATTAACGACTTATCAAGAGAAATTATTTTTCTTTTAACGCATTCGACTGACGTAATCATTTTTGATGATCTTTTAAGATTTTGCATTACAAAGTATTTCAGTCAAGATGGCATTTATTTGATGTATTGTTATAACTTCCAGCTAATGTCTAAATAAAACATGATGGACAGTTTTGCAAATGATCTTATAAGCCCAGCGTGATGCCGTTTTCACCTGGGTGCGAATATTAGACTTCGTTTCACAGAATCCCCGGGTGCCATTATCCAAGTAATTTCAATTTCATTGGTCATTTGAGTTTATCACGTGACATCGAGACATACCCAGCCAGAAATACATATCAGTTGACCAACACTGGTAAAGCATATTTTCCGTGTTTGGTTTGATGTGATTGTACTGAAAAATAAACAAAACATAGTTCACAAAATATGGAACCAAGTGAGGTAGCGTGCGAATACGATATGGATTATGAAAGTAGATCTATGGAGTACAAACAAGAACATAAGCGCAAATTAAGTAAAAAGCGCAAACACGAGGATGAGGACAGCGAAAGTGAAGAAAAGAGACTTAATGCAAATTCTCAAGAAAGAATTAGAATGCAGAAAATCAATAATGCTCTCGAAGAATTAAAGAAGTGTTTGCCTGAACCATTTCACCTTCATCACCGCCGGATGTCCAAGATCCGAGCACTAAGGTGCGCTATGATGTACATTAGAAACTTGACTGAGATCATTCATGAGGACAATATGCGCCGTCAGGCACAATATATGCAGGCTATGGAATTTATGAAAGTTATGTATGATCCTCGGTTTGCTATGAGCCAGGAAACGGCTGCTGTGCAGCAGCAAGCTTGTCAAACGCCATCTACCGTCATTCCGTATTACCCGTATCTCGGCCCACTCTGCGCTGGATCAGAGTCATCAATGTATCATACACCAGTTCAAGACACAACACGGGAACCAGTAACATACAATCCGCGACCACTTGACTTTACAATGGCGTCAGACGAAAAACCTTCATCGTGTGTTCTACAAGGACGACGAAACACAAGTTCGAGCATCAGGCAAGAAGTAGATTGTCTCATTGCTGGAGCAGTGGACACCCAAGTCAACACCCAAAAACGGCGACGAATATCCGCGACAGCTACGCCGCTGAATTCCAAAAGCTACAGTGCAAAGTCAGAAACCTTCACGTCGCCGTTGCTTGGTCTTAGGAACGATAATGAACTTAACTTGAGTTTGTTGAGTGCTAGCAGTGAGCCCGACCAGGACGAAGCAAGCGATGCCCAAAGATCTACCGCCCCTCTGACAGAGATTGTGGATGGACCCTACCACTATCAGCTCGATTAATTACAAGAAGCTGAACATCCATTCTAATTATAGGGTACGTATTTTTCCGCATTTTATCGCTTGTTTATTGCATAATGAAGCAATGCCCCATATTAGTTTTTTGAAGACTTAAAACTTCTGTGGTATTATTATATTTTGCACGGGTTTAAATTTCGCGGTGGATTTTTGGCACTTGGTTTAATGCGCAAATTTTAACTCCAGCGAAATTACACCATGTTTTAAGTAAATGCAACTGCGGGAATTTACGCCGCGAATATATATCATTTACGTCTTTTGCGCGAAAATTCTTCCCCGCGATATTAAATGATACCACAGTAATTACAATGTGTTTCATAGAACTATATCCCGAAAGTCTGGCCAAGATCATTACACTAAGATAAGAGATTTGTCTCAAAACTTCAGCTTATGATTTACCAGTTCGGAGACTCTCTTTCATGATCTTAGGGTCGTAAAGTGGTTTAAGGGTTACTTTAATTATTTAACTGGTCTCTGACCAAATAAACAGCAAACTTTTAGGTGATTTATTAAATGATGCTGCTTTATATCTAATGTTTAAAAATTAAAATGATGCTGCAACTGTTTTGTTGATGTTTTGACGACGAATAATAATCACCCACTCAAAATTGTGGGAGCTTTGCTGTCATCGAGCAATGGCAAAACATCTATTTTAGTTTTAGACAAACCAGCGTGTTCGAGCTGTCTAGAATAGCGTTTTCAGATTTCTCAATGTAGAATTTTGTCTTCAGATTTCGTAAGAGTAGATTAGTTTTCAGCAGATACACTCATCCAACGCCACTGTATACATTGTTATACATTTACAATGTATGCTACTTCCGAAATAATCACATAACAATACAGAGATGGTAACAAGAACTGTGCATGGTGTTTGAATCAATTATTCAATGCCTTTTATGATTATTGATTTTTTCTACATGAATTAAATTTCACTTTTTTAAACTGTCACTGAAATTTTGAACAGTTATATTTCAGTAAAATCGGATACACGTGCTTTAACATTGTTTGTTTGGAGAAACATTGAGTTAATGTTATTTTGTTTTTAATCAAACGTACTTCATCGTATTTTTGCTGGTTTAAATTACATGCTTTTATATCAAAATCTAAGAGACATGTTATATACTTTGTCCTGATAGACAATCCTCCATACCTACGCTTTTATACAAAAACGCCTGAAAGGTCAAGAGAATCGATTTTAAAATGTCATCTTATATATATATTTTTTTTTTTACATTTTCTGAATCATCTCATTATGTGTTTATTGATTTATTTTCAGGATGCTTCTTGTGAAAGTCTTATGCATCGGATGTGCAAGCAATGCAGAACGCCAACTTCTTTCCAAAATTGTAATTGTATTATATATGTATATATGATCTAATTAATTAATAAATTAATATTGATTAATCTCTTTTTCTCCTTTAATGACAAATACAGCTATAATGCCATGATTGTGATGCGAATTCAGCTTGTTAAAAATGACACATTATGTGTTACAAGCAATGGTAATCAGTCCGTTTCTTAAGAGCGGTAAGGGGTTCGAATGCAAGATTTCCAAAAAGGGGTTTGTTTTGGTCTTGGGGGTAGTGACATGATAATTTTCACTTTTCTGGCCAAAATCACTAAGTAAACATAAATATTACTGTCCCGTTCAGCGTGCAACCCAACTGAACCCCGTCTGGATCTATATTTCCCAATGAGTGTTATTTAACGTAATTGTTTAATTACCCCGATGTTTTTGAGGGGCGTCCGTGGCCGGGTAGTTAAGGTTTTCGGCTGAAAATCACTTGCCCTTCACTGCTGTGATTTCGAGACTTACCAGGGTCAAAATCTTTCATGTGAGGAAGCTTGCCAGCTAGCTTGCGGAACGTCGGTGGTTATACCCAGGTTCCTGCTCGGGCCTGAAATTTGTCCGGAGGGGCACCATGTAAAGCTGGTATTCCAAATGGGCCTAAGTAGCAATAAGCTTAGCATCTGCTGATGTTCTGGTCTCTAATCTACATTAAATGAAATGAAATAGATCTTGACAAGAATATCTATAATGCTTTCATTCATGCGAAGCTTTAAGTGATAGACGAAAAAAAGATCATGAAGAGCCAATTTACTCCAATCGACGTGGGCGTCCGCCTCTAATGCAATATAATAGAATAATGATAACTTTGAAACTATTAAAGATATCAACTTATCATTCGGCATAAATATTTACCATGATTATCTGCGTCATTTCCAAGAAGTCAAATAGCTTTGAAAATGTGTAAAGCAATTTCCCTTTATCCATTTTGTTTGCATAAAAATATGCAGTTGATGTATGTAATTGATCTGAAAATAAATGGTCCTACATCCTTTATTTTAAACAAGGGTCATAACTCCTCTACAAAATATCTCTTTAAGAGTAATACCCCTTTTCACATAGATTTTTCGTGAAGATTTTAAGAAGCTGTTGGCTTATGTCTTTAACATTACTCAAATTGTTGATAGTGATCATAAAATTAATGACCCGATCATGACTTCTTTATTTCCAACAATGCCAATTACTTTTTAAAACTATTTTCGCAGTTATAAACTCGTTTAATATAAAATTACGTATTAAAATTTCTATGCAAATTTATATTATAAACTTTGTTTAAGTGATTAATATTGAACTTTAAGGACAACGCAACTATATTAATAAATATTTATTTTTAAAGACATTTTCTTACTTAGTATTTTAAAGATATTTTCATACAGATACACAATTCCGAAGGCTAATGCATTTTGTCGTTAGAGAGATTTTAATAATTTTCTTTTTTATCTTTGAACGTGCAATGATAACTGCAGAAGGCCTTTTATAATATTTCTTTACAGAACAAAGACAATTTTTACAGTGTAGATTTCTTTGTTGTTCGTGTTAGGGTTATCAAAAAAAACAACACCTACTAATGGGCATCAAAATAACTAAAATACATCAATTTTATACATATCAAGAAATTGGTTTATTTGAGATATATTAAGACTCCGATATTAAGTACATTCAATTGAAGATGATAAAACACAACAAACACATCATTAAATGACATCATAGGAAACAGCTATTAGATCATTGGAGCAACTTCAGGCAAGATAAGCTTATGCAGAAATACAAAAAAAACAACAACTTATAGCTTCAGCTGTATGCAAAAACATTAACAAACTAAAGATACAGCTGCAATAATATAAACGTGCAAAAAGGCACAAAGATGTCTGAGATTTTAACAACTGGTCTCCAAACTCTGGTTTATGATTTTGCGCTCAGTTTTTATAGCTATAGTGGTGAAAACTGTCATTTGTACATTCTTGTAATTCTATAAATTGCACAGGACGCTCAGAAATAAAGCGGTACAAAGTGATTTAGTGTGAACGCATAAAATTCGTTCTTCTAGGTTTAACATTAAAGACCGCATTCACATTGATTTTAGGCTGGGTTTCCCAACTTTGTTCTTCATGCTAAAGCTCGGATGTTCTAAGATGCCATTTATTTACGTAGGGTCATAAGACCTTTTACTCTGGTTACCAATCTAATCCGCTGACAGTGCGAATGTGATCCATCTTTGAGTATGAGTAAGGAATGGTGGCATTCTGTATCTATTCATAATCACTAATGCCTTTTTATATCCCTGAATTTCGTTTTTTATTGTTTGGCATTAAGGATCAGCTCTAGTGAAGTAAGCAACCACAGTAAGTCATAATACTTCTCAATATGAATTAGGACATTACTGACCATGACAATTACGGATCTTAATTGTCATGGTCCGTAACGTCCCGATACCCTCAATACAAGATAAAGTCGAGTAAACAGCACGATATAAAGAGTTACTGTTCCCACGTGTTCTTATTGGATTATGTTCTGTAAACACTGCATTGTGAAAAATATGCAGTATGCTCCAAAAACACGTTTGTCTGGCTGCTCTTTGTCGAATCTCACTTGCTGGCATCGAATGCAGAATGTTAAATGTTACATTTTTCTACCAGCTCTTGAACAAATCTAACTGGCTTAAATCGAGGAATGTGCACTAGATACGTCTCAGTCAGCTTCATATTGCCTTGATAAACGCTTATTTGTGTTTAATTTCCATAGCTGTCTTTAATCTAAAAAGCATGTAAGAGTTTGTAATTTTAATAAGTACTCCAACACTCTCAGCATGTAACACGTAGAGACATGCGCAGTGAAACAGACTAGGTGTCAATATTCTGACGACTTGTGGTAATTTTATTGAATTGGTTACTAAATGGAGGAAACTGGTTCCACTTCCGGCGTCCTGTGTACTCTTAAAATATAGTTCTCATCTTTCTGACACTTAAGGCACAAAATATGTTAAAAAGCTGTACTGCAATAAATATCCATTAAGAAATTTTATTAATTTATTCTCAAATAAACGGTTTATTTGAGACATTGCATTATAAAGCGATTTTATTATTGCGGAAGGATATACTCGTCTTGCATAGCAAATTAATATGGCGATATTCTGCTGAATGCCAGACTGCAAAAAATATCATTTTTGTTGTTGTTTTGCAAATTATGAAGCGATCACAAAGTAGGGATGGTTCGCCGCTTAGCAAACGATCCCGTTCTGGCTATCCTCCATTAGAGCATGATCTCCGTAGAGACAGACTTTCACCAGATATGGATAGGCGTGGTGGTAGTCGCATAAAACCTCCTTATCGAGAGTACGAAGACGAAATGGATCGCCCTCGTGCTAAATACAGGGACGATCGATACGAACCTGACTATCTTTCCCCTCCAATGCCAAGGGGTGATAATAGAAATCCTGAATATAGGTCGCTTTGTGTCAGTGGTGTTTCTAGTAAAGTTCCTGACAGGATTTTGAAAGATCAAATGTACAGGGAGTTTGAAAAGTATGGTGAAATGAACGTTAATATAACTTACAATGCTGATCAAAGGGTGGCTTATATAAACTTCAAGTATCCAGAAGATGCAAGGGCTGCAAAACATGACAAATATGGTAAACTAGTTGTTTTTGACAGGCCAGTGAGAATTGAGTCTGTGTATAATAAAATAAGAAGTTCGAGCCCGCCACCACCTGGTGGAGGTGGAGGAGGGAATGGTTATCATGATCGCAATCATTTCCATGGAGGACGTGGGGGTTACCATCCTGAACCAATGGGACGTGGATACCCTGGACCGCCAGGTCCTCCCCCACCTGGACCTGGCAGAGACTTTCATGGACCCCCTCCCCCTTTTCGTGATTTCCATGGTCCACCCGGTGAACGTCCATTCCATGGACCACCCCGAGAAGGAGGTTTTATTCCTAAGCGTGCTCCGGGTAGTGAAAAGTTTCCTCATCATTTAGATCATATTCCTCCTGAAGAGGATCCAAATGCCACAAGAACACTGTTCATAGGAAATCTTGACTACAATATAGGTGAACCAGAAATAAGAAGTATATTTGAAGCATTTGGACCTATAGATGAAATTGACATCAAGAGACCTCAGAGAGGCCAAGGAAATGCCTATGCTTTTTTAAAGTACTACAACCTTGACATGGCTCACAGGGCCAAAGTTGAAATGTCGGGAAAATATATAGGGAGATTTCAGTGTAAGATTGGTTACGGTAAAATAAATCCTTCGAGTTGTTTGTGGGTTGGTGGTTTAGGGCCATGGGTGAATACTCAAACTCTTGAAAGTGAATTTGATAGATTTGGTGTAATTCACAGAATTGAATGGCCACATGGGAAGAACTATGCCTATGTTGTGTACGACAACACTGATGCTGCCCAAGCTGCTATCAATGAAATGAGAGGGTTTCCTCTTGGTGGAAAAGATAAAAGAATCAGAGTTGACTTTGCTGATCCAAGTCATGTTGGCCAAAATATTGCTGATGCACCGCCACCTCGGAAAGATTATGGGCAGTATGATCGACCTAGATACGATGGTCCACCTCCAGGGGACGGATGGCACGGGCCACCAAGGGACCCATATGATGACAGGAGAAGGGATGATTATGACCGTCGTGATCCAGGAAATGGATATCGATATCCAGATGGTCCACGAAGGGAATTTGATGATTACAGGCGCTCTCCGGGTGACAGAAGAATGTCAAGGTCACCAGGGAGAATCAATGATCGGGAGTTCGACAGAGACAGAAGACGAGAAGACTATACACCTCCCAGAGACAACTATCGCCGACGATCAAGATCACCAGATGACATGGCACCACTGCAGGGAATTGTTTCGCTTTCTGATTTAGCTAAGGAGTTACCAGTGGCATGGAATGGTGCATTGATACTAAAATCTAGTGCGTTTCCTGCAAGAATGCATGTTGTTAGTGGTAATGTGACCATCGTTGATACACTGATGAGAGATCCGACTAGCACCGAGACCCCAGCGTTGACAATCAAACAGAGGCTGCGCCTAGATCCTAGCAAAACCGATGATGTTCAGAAACGTGTTGTGCAAGCAGGCCAAAGAAACCACTGTGTGTTGATAGCTTTTCCAAGTTCATTGGAAAATTTTGATGACCCTGGAAGAAATATTCAGCAGCGTCCTTTGAAAAATCTTGTGTCATATTTGAAGCAGAAAGAAGCTGCTGGAGTCATCAGTTTGCCGCCATATCCTACGAAAGATAAAGACAATGTAGGGCTGTTGCATGCATTTCCCCCGTGTCAGTTTGGATACGAGTACCTTGTTCAGCGTGCACCCAAGCTGCCAGCAGATTGTATGCTTGATGATTATCTTGTTGTTGTTGTTGTTCGTGGTGCAGCTTAAAAAAATCATTAAAATATGTTTTTCATTTTTATATAGCAAAATCATGTTAAATTGTTGACTTGCTGGGACACCTCAATCGCAGTAAACATTTATATTTTTCCAGTGAAGTTGAATATTTAACATAATATGTCATTAAATCATGCTGACAGATTTATAATACACTTTTTTACTTTAAGATAAAACACATTTAGAATATTTTCATTTTGGTACTTTGCTTTAAAATGCAGAATTAAAAAACACCAATTAGAGATTTTTATCTAATATTAATCTTGTATAAAGAAATTAAGCATATCAATATGTGAAAACAAATATGTCTTTGTAATTTTATTTACTAGTGAAAAGTGTAGATGATCACACTCTATTTCCATGTTAGGGCCAGAAAATGAATACTTCTGAAGGTCTGCAGTTAATGTCGTATCATACCAAAACTTAGAATTGCATCATTTTTCTTCAAGATAAGCCATATTAATACATTTGCCTAATGATCTGCACAGGCTTTTTTTCTCAGTTTGATGTTATTTTTTGATGTGGTATTGTTACAACTTGAATTAATGTATCATTGACATGAAATCAATAGATTTATCTGGATTGAACAAAAACATGTTTATGTAAAATTTTAGAAATGTTAAAAAAAATCTCTCCTGTGGTAGCTCTATTTCAAAACTGGTACATGTATCAGAAAATTTTTTTCTGTGGTTTACTTGGATAAAAAAATTTTGTTTATTATATTTTCTTGTGCAAGTGATACGATTATGAAAAAAATAGAAATGTTTAGTTCAAATGTGCTGTTATTTGACAATTTAATACTATACTACATAAGTACACCTAACTGTGCGTGTCCAGTGTAGATCCAGATCAGCAGGCTCATCTGTGTTGCCTGATCTGGATCTGCACTCTGTCAGAAATAACCTAATGAATCCAAAAAAAGAATAGTGTAGATCCTGATCAAACAGCAAAGATGTGCCTGCTGATCTGGATCTACACTTTTTGCCCTCACAATAAAGGTGTATCTATGGAGTAAAGGATTTTAATATATGCTATCATCTGTTGAAAAAATTTGTTGTTATGCATGCATAATGCAATGTTATAAATAGAAAGATTACATTGGCATGATGCAATGACCTTCACCTTATTCAGGGGTTCCATTTGACCCTGGAGATGACCCTTTGACCCTTAAAATTTCCTAAAATCTTAGTTTGACCCCAATTTAGCTTAAGGGTATTTTTATCCATAAAATCAGAGGTATTTTGGTTGTTAGTTGGCAGCTAGGAACCACTGATGGTTATATAAAAAATCTTGTTGATCAATTATTTTTCAATAAGGTGATTGGGAGAAAATCCTATCGGACCGTATACTTAGATATATTCATACATGTTTTTATTAACATTTGCATTGTATTTCACAGAGTTTTAACTTGCAAATGAAATGTTTTCTTAGTTCTAATTGTATTGTGTCCACTGTAAAACTAAAACTGGTCAGTGGTGTGAGAACAAAGTAATTAAAATGATGGCAATTTAATTACATGAAGTATACAAATGTACATATATTCACAATCATGCAAATAATTCTTGTTCACATGGAAGTGTAAAATATACATGTATATTTATATATAAAATATTAGATTGTGACAAGGTTAAAAAATCTACATGAAATATGTTCTGTTTTTCGTTTTGAGAATAATGATTTTTTTTTTACGTGCAACATTGATAGCTACAATTTTTTTTTTACAAAAGTTTATGTTTTGTAGACATTGTTGAGTTTGGTCAAAGAGTGATGTTTATATGCATATATATTTCTGTTTGTATGTAATAAGTACATCTACTCGTTGACTAATGAAATCAAAGACAATCTGGTTTTTTTTAAAGATTCTGAAAAATTCCTTTTTTTTGTAGGAAGTTGCATATATTTTGACATGGTCCAGAGTCATATTCAGGAAAAAATTTGTGTGACATGGATTTAAATGAAAATTCAGATAAGGCTATTTTTATTTGTTCATTGATGATCATTTAACATTGGTATATATGTGAATTATTCATTGTGAACATGCTTTTTGGGGTGTAGTGGGGTTGGGGGGAGGAGGGTGGGGGTGGGTAATTTCAGTTGCCACTGTTCATATCACTAGTGCATCACACTTCATTAAGGTACCACATACACCATTTGGGTTTCATACAGCAAAGGAACCAGAACTCTTGATGAACATGCTAAATTACCTCCCTTCTATACAAACTGCTTGTAAATAATCACTAGATTCTTGTACCATCTATAGAGGGCATAGAGTATGACATGTAATTAATGTAATTGTTCAGATTAAAGGGACACAGATATGACAAGTGGATGCAAGAAAATCTTTTTTTTCAATACATGTATTTTCCGATTTAACATCAAAAGAACAAAATTCTAGAGCAAAACTGCTATTTAAGAGAGTTTAAGAACTTTAAAAATAAGAATCGTGTGCTATGATTTCATCTGTAATTTGTATACATTTTAAAAGTCCTTATGTAAAATTATTGCGTGCTATCAACTATCAAATAGTTTGAGGATACATGAAGGAAATTTGTAAAATGTTGAGCATAACAATTTATGGTAATGTCATGGACTGTATCTTACCATATTTTTACTTCTAGTATGGTAATTATTTTGTTACAGTTGGGGATAAACCTTTAACCGTTTCCTGTATAGATTCACCTTTATTGCTAGGGCGAACAGTTAAGATCCAGATCAGCCGGCACATCCGTGCCATCTAATCAGGATCTAAACTGTTTGCTTTTTGATTCATTAGGTTATTTCTGACCAAAACGCGACCAGTGCAGATCCTGATCAGACGGCACGGAGGTGCCAGCTGATCTGGATCTACACTGGTCGCATATGCGTAAAAATGCGTATATATCAAGGAAAGGATTAATGTATTTTGATATTATCATGTACGTTGTGAAACAACAAACATATTGTTTAAAAAGTTGTTAGGTAGGGAAAATGTTTATATCTAGCTTCTTAACCTTTTTTTCATATTTATGCCTATATGGCATGTGCAAAAAGTGTAGATCCAGATCAGTCGGCACATCTGTGCTGTCTGATCAATATATACACAGTTTGCTTTTAGATTCGTTAGGTTATTTCTGACCAAGATGTGACCACTACAGATCCAGATCAGACCTCATGGATATGCTGGCTGATCTGGACCTACACTGGTTGCACATAAAAATGTGTATACCGATATATGGAATAAAAGGTTAAATTTAGTCAGAATAATAAAAGCAGAAATATTCTACCATGTTTTTTAGTCTATTTCACAGTGGATCTGTTGATTTTCATGCTAAATAACATGGTTATGTTTGTGCTCTATTAATCTTTTCTTATGGTCTAAATTCTTTGTACTGTTTCTAATCAAAAACCATTTTTGCTTTTGTACATGTAAATACTTTGTGAACGTTAATATGAAAAACAATGTGGTACAAAAGAAGTAACTAGTGTCAAAATGTAAATGATCATGTGAACTTGTACAGTATTGTTTAGCTTCAGTAGAACAACAACATACAATCCAACGGTAATGTGTACCACAGACGAAGCCATACATTTGTGCCAATGGTACAACTGAGTGAAGACCCTGTTGCTGCTGGCTTATTGCAAACTTAAGCTTTGGCTCAGAAGGACTGGTTGCTGTTACTCCAGACTATGTTGATGGTAAATGATGCTCACATTTGCTAGGAGTGTTGATGAGAACCAGTGTAGTGGTCTTCACTGTTGTTTGCAAATACAGATTCAGTGTGGCCAAACCACATGGTTTGTGACGTCATTTTTTGTTATAACGACAGTAAAAAAACCCAATGATTCAAATTTTTAAACCGTGTTTTTATTTTATTAGTTCACCAGTTTGGATGAAATTCGATGGGGTTTTTCTTGCCATAATACAGGAAAAATGACATCACAAAATACGTAGTATGGCTACACTGACGAAATTTAACTGAAATTTTTAGATAACTTACAAAAATTGCCAAAACAAATGAAGAATCATTTAGGTACATTTGCCAATGGACACCTCTCTTAGTATCACTCTTACATATTAAAGTTGGCAGCAGGTAAAACATAACTTGAACCTAAGGCGATGATAAAGAACTCAAATATTAAATTTAAGGGAGGCAATTATCTGATTTATGAACCATTTACACAGAGGAACATGGGCAATCTGTGTAGATCCAGAACATTCTAGTCAGACATTTATGCAATCTGATCTGGATCTACTTGGCTTCTTGGTCAGAAATACTCGGATCTTCATGTAAAAGCAAACTGTGCAGATACTAAACAGGCTGCATAAATGTGCTCTGGTGACATATGGGTTATAAGTTGAATCCCTAGAGTAAATTGCTTATCTTATAAAACTCGGTGGTTAAGGGTTTCATTCATACTGGATAGGAGCAGTGTAGGTTTAATTTGAAAAGGGTGAAATAATTATTATGGGTCCTGAAGCATTGGCATTTATTCTAGTCCCTGCCTTGGAATCAGATTTTAGAGTGATAAATTCAAATTGTAAGAAATTGTTTAAATTATTATAACTGAATGAAATAGTTTATGCTTTCTTAGATTTCTTATTTGATGATTTAACCATTTTAAAACTTCTAATATTAAAAAAATTAATGTTTTATTTTATTTGTATTTCAGGCTGGAAATGAAGACTACCACTCCATCAAGGAATATACATGTGTATAAGAGCCAAGAACTGTGATTGTCCGTGATAGTGAAGTTCAATGACTTGTGAATTAAAGACATTCTTTGTGTTTGATGCATGGAAGTGTTTTAGTCTGGGAACTACTTTCAGGTAGTCTTGTGATGTGAAGGAACTTTTATTCAGTTTGTGCATTTTTAAGTTATGTCATTTTGGAAGTGAACTTATTCTGGAAAAGAAATGAAATGTGAAGGAACAGTTCTGTAATGTTAATGATGTCTTTTATATTCATTGTTGTGTGCCTATTATTTTTATCCGGAAATTTCTTGCGCTTTTTGTGTGGAAATTAATTGACCCCTGCATTATGCTGATTAAAGTGGAACGGAGGCTTCTGCCAAAATTGATAAAATTGGTGCCATGGAATTCCAGTATTTGCTATGTGCGATGGAAAAGAATCTAATATAGTGTTTAAAAAATGGGAGAGAGATGAAGTGCTTTTAAGTTTGTGATCAAGATTTCATGGGCATAATTTATATCTCCAGCTCATTTTGTGTTTTAATTGGGTGCAGAAGTAACATAAAAGCTTCAGTGAATCGGTGAATCATGTTTTTACGATTGCATAATAAACCAGTGTTCAGTGTCGGAAGTTTTTGAAAGCAAGATTCCCGAATTCTCATTTTTAGTGCACTTGAGATTCTTTTCTTTAATGAAGTCTTACTATGTGGGATGGAAATTTTTATTTTGGAAGTTGTGTTTTTTAAAAGGAAGAAAATTTTATCTACAATCATTAAGAAACAAAAGTGTAATGCATTGTGTCCATTTATTTTAGTTCCACTTTAACATGTTTTGTCTTAAGAGCTAATGTTAAATTTGTAACCTGCTTTTTTAGTGAAACAGTGGAATGAATTCTGGTAGTGTAGCTAAAAATAAACCCTCCTAAAAATACTTTAGTGAATTCGTTTAATTTTAGTGCCATTTATGTGCCCGTCTTCAGAAAATGATTCTGGGAAAAGTTGATGGTGGTCAACCATAAACGTGCCAAAATATCAAATTGCAATGATTGTTGTGTGTTTAGTGATGCATTGTGGGTAGTTTTGACAACAATAAAAGAGAAATGTGTAATATATTCCTCTTTCAAAAGTGTGAATGTGTTTACAAATATGCATGTGATTCAAATGAGTTTTCCATGTTCATTTTACGGAGTCATCACTTCATTATTGAGAGAGTGAAAAAACCTCACCCTTCGTCAAAACTCCATCAAATGGAAGTGCTCAAGGTGCTGTGATATATAAAAATGGCTGATAAAAATATATCACTGGCACTAACCATTTTTGTGCGAAATTGGTTAACATGTTCTACGAAATGGCGTGTGATTACACTGTTGTTTTGGTACAAAATCCTTCATGTTACTGATTCTACCAATCTTCCCATGTATTTATACAAGTGTCCTGGGAAGGAATACTCTTTGAGGAGTGAAATTTGAGTCTTTTGTGTAACACATTCAGCAACTGTGCCAAACGCAGCGTAAAGTTTTACAATTGAACCTGAACCAGTTATAACCCTATGTGCCAAATGTGTTCACTTGGAATGATCTCGCAGCCTGTGCAATATTGCTGGTGACAAGATGAATTTCTTTTTAGCCCAGAACCCATGGTCTTTCATTTTACAGAGGAAGTGCTATAAACAAAATTTCTTACAGCAATACAGTTTTAAATCTGAAATTTTACAAAATAGTACTAAGTTTTACAGTTGTTATTATTTTTGTTAAGGTTATGAATTTATTAAAACAAAAACATGATATTTGAGTCAAATACTTTTACAGTGGTGACCAGTGCTGAAAGTTATAAAACTGAGATTGGAAACCAGTCTTAAATCTCGAGCATCTAAATGCCTGAAATGGCGACCAGCTATTTCAGCCAATCTGATGCTTGAGATTTGCGACTGGTTTCCGTGCTCATTTTTATAACCTTGGGCACAGGGTTTCGCTTGTAGGTTAATACATGAAGTTTGAAGCCTTTCTCAACTATACGCTGAACGATTTAAGCATCTGGAGCTATTACGTTGTAAGATTCTTAGTAGGCTATCTAAAATACAAGTACTGTTTAGGCCAAGCCATCCCCTGTTAGTCATAGGGGGAGATCCAGCAGGTGTTTAGTGGGATTGCTCGAACCCCCATTTTGGACACCTAAGCAAAAAGTGAGTAACTCCTGAATATCACTGAATACACAGTTGTACTGAATCTGTGCCAAAAGATAACACTTTTACAGGGGTTCCATTTGACCCTTAACCCTTTCCTCCATAAAGACGCATTTTTACGTATGTGCAACCAGTGTAGATCCAGATCAGTCGGCATATCCGTGCCGTCTAATCGGGATCTGCACTGGTCTCATTTTGTTTGGAAATAAATCAAAAAGCTTACAGTGTAGATCCTGATCAGACGGCATGGATGTGCTGGCTGATCTGGATCTACACTGTTCGCCCATGTAATAAGGTGTATCTATGGAGGAATAGGTTAAATTGACTTTTTTGACTTGAAATTTCCAAAAGCCTAGTAATGACCCATATATGTTTAGTTAAAGGTTCATTCTTAATGCCCCCGCCTCCAGCATCTAGCGATTGAACATCCATCCAGTAAATGTGGCTGGGCAAGTTTAATATTTCTCAGTTTGTACAACGAGTAGTGTGAAAGTTCACACACTAATAAGTGCAGAGGTCATGACATGTTCCAGAGCTGTGGCTACCTTATTTTAGAGGAATGTGAAACGGGTTTCATCCAAGTTTGATATTGCTCGATTTCTTCTAATATAAGTGGCATGGGAGTTTTCATATTTAAAAGTGCTCATAAGTGAATAGAACACTCTCATTAAAAATAAACTACAAAAAGTTTTCAATAAATTTATTTGTTTGCTGAAAGGTTGTCAAAATAAAATATAAACAACATGGTTTACTGTAAGCATATTTACATTAACAAGCGCATCAATACCCAAGGTTATAGAACTGAGAATGGAAACCAGTTTCAAATCTCAAGCGTTGGATTGGCTGAAATGGCGACTAGTAGCCATTTCAGCCAATCAAATTCTTGAGACTTGAGACTGGTTTCCAAACTCTGTTTTATAATCTTGGAGCCAAATATCTGCACAAAATTCCTTACTAACATACATGCAGGTAATAGAGCTGTTCAAAATTCCAGCTCCAGTTAAAATATTTTCTGCATTTTAACCCATTTCTTCTTATATACACATTTTATTGCATTTGTGACAACTGTAGATCAAGAGCAGCTGGCACATTCATGCTGTCTGATCAAGATCTGCACTGTTTGCTTGTTTGGTCAGAAATAACTTAAGTGATCAAAAAGGGAACAGTGCAGATCCTGATCAGATGGCATGGATGTGATGCTGATCTAGATCTACACTGTTCACCATAAACACATATATAAGGAGTAAAGGGTAAATTCCAATAATGCACTGTGAAAATTGTATTCAATGAAATCAAGAAACTGGTGGTTGCATTTTTGCATGTACAGATTTTTTTTCTACAATGTACCGTATAATATTTAGCTTTAAAATACAAGTTCTACACATAATTTGGAAGAACAAGAAAATATTATTAAAGGAAATCACTTTGGTAAAATTACAGTAAAAATATATCTGAAATTCTAAGAATAAAATTTTCACCTTCTTGTACCAAGAATTGAAGTGCTAAGCACAATGTATGGCACAGCCGAGAATAGTGTAGACCCTTATTGTAGTGCATGCTTTCTAATGGGATCTACAGTGAGTGTTAGCCATTCAGAAAATAAATTTCTGTAAAACATCCCTATGAAAAAGGAAAGGATAGGGTCAGAATGAAGTCAAATACATCAGTTAAGACTGATAATACTTTACTCCAAGGACACAGCTTTTATTCCAACCAGTGAAGGTTCAACCTGCACTCCATGTAGTCTGTGCCCAAGGTTATAAAGCTGAGCATGGAAACCAGTCTCAAATCTCAAGCATCTGATTGGCTGAAATGGCGACTGGTCGCCATTTCAGCCAATCAGATGCTTGAGATTTGAGACTGGTTTCCATGCTCAGCTTTATAACCTTCAGTCCTGATCAGAATCTACAGTAACACTGTTCACTTCTTGCTCAGAAATATCCTTACGACTTATGAAGTTAACAGTGTGTATCCTGATCAGACTAAACAGATCTGTAGCTGATTTAGATCTACAATGGTAGCACATTGGATAAAAGCTGTAAGCAATGAGTAAAGGGTTACTGCATGCATGGAGTAAAGGATTAATTAACCCTCCTGCATGGATACAACTTTTACTGCATGGGTGAACAGTATAGATCCAAATCCTCTGACACAACTATGATGTCTGATCAGGATCTACTTTGTCACTTTATATGCTGTCTGAGACTCTGATCAGGATCTACACTGCTTTAGATTTATTTGATTATATCTGACCTAGAATTGAACAGTGTAGATCCAGATCAAATGGCAGGGATGAGGTGGCTGATCTGGATCTGACTGCCCATCCTCTGATGTTTATATGGTCAATGGTTAACACAGTTTTCAACAGAAAGTGGGAATACACAAGGAACAATGTATAACAAATTTAAATTTCAACAATACAATCATGTAGGTACAGATGACTTGTACAAACATGTAGATACAGATAACTGGTAAAAGGTGACAGCTTGTAGTTGTAATTAAGCATGAGATAAATTTTCAAGATTGGAATAGCAGCTTGAATACATTATAGAAAAATATTCACATTTAAGAGATGGATGCAAAACAGGTCTAACACAAAAAGAAGTATAATGTAGATAGACCAATTTCACACCAATTCCTCAATATTGTAAAACAAAGTCCTTGATATGGTACAACTGTCTTGTTTTACACCACATGGCTGCTGACTCATTTTCAAACATAAGAACTGCTTTACTGCAACTGTGAAGTTACAATAATCCATATCGCCATTATATTGCAGGTTGATAGTCAGTACAGCCCTTTACTGCATATATACACCTTTATTGTGTGAGTGAACAGTTTAGATCTGGATCAGCTGGCATATCTGTGCCTTCTGATCTGGATCTACACTGATCTCTTTAACTCATTAGATTATTTCTGACTAACATGCAATCAGTGCCAATCCAGATTAGACAGCACAAATGAGCCTTCTGATCTGGATCCACACTGGTCACACGTGTTAAAACGCGTATATACGGAGTAATAGGACAGATTGAGAATACTCAACATTCAATTCAATGGAATTGCACCAACAGTTAACCAGAAACAAATGCCTGCATATCTGCCTGCATATCTGAACTTAAGGCAGGTAGATAGGAAAACATAAGTGATATCAAAATACCTGTTTAACGAAAAAAGAAAATTTAGACTGTGCATTAACAAAAAACTCTCACAGAAATAATCTTAACCCTTTCCTGGTTTCCATGCTGTCTGATCAGGATCTGCACTGGTGGCATTTTGGTCAGAAATAACCTAATGAATAAAAAAGCCAAACAGTTTAGATCCTTATCAGACGGCATTGGTGTGCCAGCTGATCTGGATCAAATTTCTAACCTGTTTGTCTACGCAATAAAAGTGTATCTATGAAGGAAAGGGTTAAGTAACTTAGTAAGCAAGTGACCAGTGTTAAATCTTAACTCGGTGACAATTTTAACAAAATTAGCTAGCACAGAGTTCTGATGACCTGAACATATATAAACGTACTGATGAAACATACTGGTACTTGTTTTAGAACAATTTAAATGACATAACATGCATATTGGTGGTAACATATAAACAATAATACATTGTATTGCACAGACACAATATATGTTCATGTTAACCCTTTACTCCATAGATCTTTATTGCATGGGCGAACAGTTTAGATCCAGATCAGCTGGCACATCTGTGCCGTCTGATCAGGATCCAAACTGTTCACTTTTTGATTCGTTAGGTTATTTCTTACCAAAATGTGACCAGTGCAGATCCTGATCTGACGGCACGGATGTGCTGGCTGATCTGGATCTACACTGGTGGCACATGCATAAAAAATGCATATATATGGAGGAAAGGGTTAACCCTACTCCATATATACAGGTTTTATGGCAGTGTAGATCCAGATCACCAGTCACATCTATGCCATCTGATCTGGATCTAAACTGGTCGCTTCTTGGTAAGAATTAACCTTATGAATAACAAAATTGCAGATCATGATCAGACAACACTGTTTGCTAACAGCCATATCCCACAGAGTAAAAGGTTAATTATAATACAAGGTATAACAAACCCTGTTAATGAGACTTAGAATACAAGTTCTTTAAGAACCATAAAAACAATACAAGAATGGGCTCAAAATGACATAAAGGTGAGACCATTTCATTCATTTAGTGGGAAAAAATTGTTGAAAGGTTACCCATTCTGGCTATATCAGAATGTAAAATTCAATCTGTAATATAGTTGAACATTGTCAATTGATAAAAAATTCCTAAACAATTGAAGAATCTGTCAAAGAAATAATATCCTTAACAATCACAATCACTTTAAAAACACATTTATTCCACCTAAAATTGGCACTAAAATAAATGATTGTACATAATGCCCAATACCTTCTCAAGTCTAACTTGAATGGAATTGAGATTTATAAATTCCTGGTTAGGGTATATCATTTTGTGAAAATACAATTGGTGTGTTCTTTTAATTACTGTATGAAAACTAATAAAATAAGCTCTCATTATTTAGTTAATGAATCAAAATGTAACTTTTATATTGTCTTGTAAATTGACAGGTGTCAAATCTCATGCATCTGATTTGTTGAAATTGAGACAAGTCCCCAAAAACACCAATCAAACACTTGAGTTTTGAAACTGGTCTGTAATCTCAGTTTTATGATCATGGGCAAAGGGCTGCAGATTGTAAAGCTGAGATTTAAAACAAGTCTCAAATCTCAAGCACCTGATTGGCTGAAATGACAACCAGTCGCCATTTCAGCCAACCAGAGGCTTGAGATTGGAGACTGGTTTCAATTCTCAGTTTTATAATCTTGAGGCCAGGTCTCCATGCTTAATCTCCAGACTAGTGGATCATTATGAATTTAAGTTGAACTTACAGAAACATAAAATTTTGGTTTATAAAAAATCAACAAAACAACCTACCAAATACTTTACATGCAAGCCACATTAACAACATATCACTGATGTTGCGTAACTATTTATATAATGTAAATGCAAATATATATAATTATAATAATAATAATGCACATTAAACCACATACAAAAAAAATATCTGAATTTTAATAGAACAAGCACAGATTTTGTTGAACACAAATGGGTGTAAGACAGCTTGTACAACATTATGGCCCAAGATCATAAAACTAAGTTTGGAGACCAGTCTCAAATCTCGAGCATCTGATTGGCTGAAATGGCTACCAATCAGATTCTTGAGATTTGAGACTGGTCTCCAAACTTAGTTTTATGATCTTCGGCCCATATCTTTCACGTTGGGATATATAAAATATTAGGCTATATATAAAATCTTAATAAGATGTCTTGAATAACCAGAATATACTAAGTCATAATACAATCTTAGTTCAAAAAAGGTCAATGTGACCTTGACAAATAAATTTTGACTATGTTATGGCCAAAGTTCAAAGATGAAAAAATTAACGAATAACCAAGTTATAGCCAATTTTAATTTTAAATTGTGGACAGGCAATGCAGTCCAATTATATTGCCTTTCTAGACACAAAAACACCTTTCTATGTTGATCAAACTATGTTGATAAATCATGTGCTTGATTCAGACTGGAAAATGTGGCCTATGGAGAACTTTTTTTTAAGAGCCTTATTACCGCCCCCAAATACTTCCCCTGGGCCAAATTCCCTCGCCTGAATCTTGCACTGGTTAAGGAAACATATATTCTTTTATGACAAGGATCATTCTTTTCCCATTAATGCTTAAGATAAGCAATATAATAGGCAGTGCAAGATATATAATATCTACATTGTAATAATACATTATTTTAGAATCTTGATAAAATGAAGTATTAATCCTTTCCTTCATATATACGCCTTAATGACTTGGGCAAACAGTGAAGATCCAGATCAGCCACCACATTTGTTTCGGATGTGCCGGCTGATCTGGATCTACGCTGGTCGCACATGCTTAAAAAGGCATAAATATAGAGTAAAGGGTCAAATATAAACACTATGCATGTATATTAGAAAATCACTTACAAAATTTTTTATGTTTTGTACATGTAACACTACTGAATATGCAATACTTGAAATAAGATGTAATCCTCCACTTCATGGATACACCTTTTATCCTATGGAGGAACATTGTAGATCCAGATCAGCCAGCCCATCTGAGCTGCCTAACCCAGATCTATAGTGTTTGCATACAGTGTAGATAAAGCATACAGTGCAGATAAAGATCAAATGGCACCGATGTGCTAGCTGACCTGGATCAACACTAGTTGCCCAAGTGATAGAAAGCGTTATTAACATTGTGGTTTTAACATTCATTTCAATAAGCAGTTTAATTGCAAATTATTCCCTAATTTGGTAGGAATTGAAAGTAATAGGAAGTCAAAAAATAAGAATTGACTAAGTAATTGATTGTGCTCATCAAGATATGGTAAACATTTGGGTAAGTAAATATGCTTCAAACACTTAAAAAAATGTTTTTCATACCCTGATGAATGCAATACAATATTCAATGAGTATAATCATTGCAGGTGATGTGCTTTGGACGTTAATCAATAATGATCAAACAACATTATAATCTGTTATTAACTATTTTATGAATAAATTTAGAATTATATTTTTTAAGCTAGAAGGTTATTACAAAAAATATCTGTATCAATCATATAACTACAATGCATATCACATTTTGTGAGCCAACAAAAAATACTAGAAGTAGGTGGCTTTCTGATTTTCTTAAAAACTGACACTAAAATAACATAATTATTGGTGAGCATTGAAACACTACAAGTAGGTGTTTGCTTCAAAAGTGACATTTACATGTTTTGTGAGTAATAAATTAATAAGTTTAAATAATTTCTCAAAAATTTCAAATTGTCCAAACTTCACAGTTTAATATTCCTGGAAGAAGCACTCTTAATTCATTTTAACCATTTACTCCATTTGAATATTGCTGTTATCGCATGCTGAACAGTGTAGCTCCAGATCAGCCAGCATAAATGTTTGCTTTTATATTCATTAGCTTATTTCTGGTCAAGTAGCGAAATGGATGTGCAAGCTGATCTGGATCTACACAAAGTCTCACACTCGATAAAACATGTATATATGGAGTAAAGGGTTAAACAGTGAATACATTACTCTGTTCAGAAAGTTCAAAAAGTGATTAATTTGTTCTAAAATACAGTCATATCTTGCAGTGCATTTATACCATACAAGTTAAAATCGTGAAATAAACATTACAAAACAATACCACTTAACAGGAGTTAATGAATCACAATACTGCATGGCAAGAAAACAAACCTTTGGTTTGTACATAAATAATGAATACCAAGGCCTTAAAATTCTAGGCGGGCTCATTTTTGTGAGTTTTTTTCATAAATCACCCTGTTATATGACTAAGATGTACTGAGCTAAAGATTATAAAACTGAGATTTGAACCATGTGGCCATATCAGCCAATCAGATCCTTAAGATTTGAGACTGGTTTCCATTCTCAGTTTTATAAGCATGGGATCAAAATATAACTTGAAAAACCATGTTCTGTATGTTTTACCAGTAAATATGTTCAAAAATTATTTAAAAAATTATTTAAGATGCCCATATAAGAGAAAAAAAGGTTTATGGACATCAATTATGATAACCAATGAACTTTTGCTACAAAAGAAGTGGGAAATATAATTTAATGTAAAAAAATTGCTTTATTTCAGTTAAGTTTCCAACAATGGAAGACTTCATAAAAATGACAACTAAAATGCAAATGTAACAAGGGCAACAACACTTGCAAGTTTTAGTTTAAACTCCAGATTTCAATATTTTCCAAAACTCTGTAAAATCCATATAGAATTAATTACTTGCTTCATACAGGGACAATAAAGTGATGTGATGGGAACGACAAACAAAAAAACTTGGATGTAACTCTTTACTGCATGGGTTTAACTAAAATCCCTTGTGACTATAATCCCTTGTGAGACCACATGGGATTTTATAAGACTGATCTCCATTCACTCACAACAGGTCCTTAAATGTACTGATTAGTCCAAAACTTCAGCCAAATTCTCTTCTGTTTAGTGATGTATAGGCATTTCATAGTAGAAAAATTAATAATACCCCTTCTAAAACATTGAAGTATTCCACCCTGAACTGTGAATAGGCAACTTTAAGAAACAATGTCACTGCCTACATCTCAATTCATTGTAAATCTATTATTATTTGCACTTGGCCATAAAATAAAAATATCTAATCCGCTGTCAGGTCCTGTCAGGTGTGCTCCGAGTTCTGTTTATCATTCTCAGGCTGATCCGCAGTAGTTGTATCTGTCTGTTTTGTCTCTTCAGTTTGTATAGTTTCTAATTTAGGATCCGAACTTCTTGATCTTGATTTCTTTGTTCCTTTACTTCGCTCGTGTAAGTACCGGTCTCTATCCTGAATCTGGAGAGTAATATAGATAATGTTAAATTATTCATTTGATACATGCACATGCAGTGTTGTATTTGTAATTCTAACACAATCGATAGATTCTCTATAGATCATGCATTGAAGCGATAACGATTAAATTCATGATATATCACTTCTATTTCTTTTCTGATATCATATAATTTTTTACATCATAAACTGCTTGACAAATGTACAAGTCAAAGTAGTAAAGTTATTTTCAAAGCTCTATAAACCATATTCATGTTAGAATTAAAATAATAAATAGCCACTGGTGACATATCGTAGGATTTATCACGCGACATCATTAAAATGCGTAGATATATATCACTCTGCAGAGATAAGATGCACAAAATACCCTTATAACTATATTGATCTTATCATGTTAATTTCTTCGCTTGGAAACAGAAGTATACTATTCCACTTTGATAATACATGTACGATACAGTGTTTTCCTTTATTTTTTTAGAAATTGCAATTTAAATCTTCACTTGAATTCAGAAAACCATGAAAACTGTGTAAGTGATGGGTAAAACCAAAAGTCATAAAATGGTAGAAACTATGGGTCAGCACTGGTCCCTGAATCTGGACGGCAGCATAGAATCTAACAAAGCAGAGCATATACAGTTCTGTAGGACTACTGTGCAGACTTATGTCAATCAATTCCAGCAAAACACCCTTCAAACTATACATTGTACCATCCACATATTCAACTCATAATTACATGGATTAAAGTGGTCAATAGGTTAGAGGATCAAAGTCACGATCCACAGGGCACAGGTTTGAGTACTGGCTAAGTCTCAAATTAGGTGCAGATTACTGGTAGTGGTTTGTAAACCAGGAACCAGTTGTTGGTGCAATTGTTAACACCTCTTAAAATATCCACAATGAGTACAGTGCAGCTTCGTGCAATTGTCAGGGGTCCATGACCAGAATACATGATCTAACTAGAGCTTGATATACCCAAACACAGGACAAAACTTGTATTACAGTCAAGTGTATACCAGATCGGAGTGAATTTGGCAAATAAACTTAAGATATCAATCCCATAAAGATGTCCTGTTATATAAAATCAACACTAGAAAATAGGGATTCATGCGGGTTACTCAATATGTAGTAAATCGCAAAAAAATATCAGAATTTAACAGAGATGCAGAGTATGGAAGATTGAATCAAGAATATGAACACACACAAAAAAAAGAATTTTATTGCATAGATACCAGTTTCTTAAGTTGCTGTTTCAACTCATCCTTCTTTTTACTGAGCTCGTCTATTTCTTCCATATTTCTCTGTTTCTTCGTACTCGTCATCTCTAAAAGGGCAATGTGCGTATCAATCTGCGAGATGGTTGACTGTAAGGCTTCTTGTCTGAAATATAGCAGAATACTGTTGTTAACCATTGACTCGATGGGATATGGGTGTTATCTGTGGGCACACACTACATGAATAAGGCTTACACCCCATGTGCAACCATTAAGATCCAGATCATTCTGCACATCTGTCTGACAGGCTGATAAGGATCTACTCTTGGTTCTTTTTATCCAATATATTATATATGTGTTTTATCGTATGTGTGACCTGTGTAAATCCAGATCATCATGAAAATCCTTGAGACTGATCTGGATCTTCACTAGAGAGTTCTCTTGTTTGTCAGAAATAGCCAAATGAATCACCGAAATTTTCCCCGAAGGACTCAAACTCTCCATTTTTCATCAGTGTGAAATATACACAAATAAAACATGAGATATAAAACTATTCCACAGAGATTGAAAAGCAGGAATGTCATTCTACCTTTTCAGTCAGAGCTACATGTAATTTCAGAACAACATTTCAAGAAAGGAAATACTACAATCTGATTAAAATCATCTCCTGAAAACCACTAAGCTATCAGGATCTGACGACAAGTAACTAAAACTAGATCTGACTTTAGTGAGATTGGGAAAACTTATCTTCATGCAATCAGTGCAACATGTACATCAAAGTAGCTCTAGACACCAATTAGTTTTGAAACTAGAAATGTGTCCATAGGACACGGATGCCTCCGCGATGCATCGTTTTCAGATACTAAAGTGCAATGATGGGAATAATAGCATTTCATAGACAGTGATGTTCGAGTAATTATAAGAATATGCATAAACTTGATGATCAAGTGAATTATTTGTATTTGTGGCACTGTTGTCTTCTCATTACGGAAATGTCTGTGAAGAAGTTGGTGGTAATGCAATGCAATGTCATAGTGAACATTTGTGCCAAGTTATTTTGAAATCCCTTCCTTCATAAAGAAGTTATAGCCCGAACAAGTAAATTCAAGTTTTAGTAACTGTGACCTTGACCTTGGACTTACAGGCATGGGTAATGTACGCAACACACCACCTTGTCATGGTGAACATTTGTGCCAAGTTATTTTGAAAACCCTCCATTCAAAAGAGTTATAGCCCGGACAAGGAAATTCTATTTTTAGTAACAGTGACCTTGACCTTGAACCTACAGGCATGGACATGGTACACGACTCACCACCTTGTCATGATGAACATTTCTGCCAAGTTATTTTGAAATTACTCTATTCCTAACGTAGTTACAACCCTGACAAGAAAATTCTATTTTAGTAACAGTGACCTTGACCTTGGACCTACAGGCATGGGCATGGTATGGGACACACCATCTTGTCATGATGAACATTTGTGTCAAGTTATTTTGAAATCAATCTATTCCTAACAAAGTTACAGCCCGGACAAGAGAATTCTATTTTTAGTAACAGTGACCTTGACCTACAGGCATGGGCATGATACGCGATACACCGCCCTGTCATGGTTAACACTTGTGTCAAGTTATTTTAAAATCCCTCCATTTATAATGAAGTTACAGCCCAGACAAGAAAATTCTATTTTTAGTAACAGTGACCTTGACCTTGGACCTTCAGGCTTGGGTATTGTGCGGACACACTGCCTTGTCATAGTGAACATTTGAACAAAGTTATTTTGAATCCCTCCATTCATAACAAAGTAACAGCCCGGACAAGAGAATTCTATTTTTAGTAACAGTGACCTTGACCTTTGACTGACAGGCATGGGCATGGTATGTGACACATCGCCCTGTCATGGTTAGCATTTGTGCCAAGTTATTTTGAAATCCCTCCATTCATAACAAAGTACACTGCGAACTCTTTATAACGCGGTATAGCGGGTCCATCATCCCGACCGCGTTAATAAGTGAATCCGCGTTATATTTTCCCGCGCAAAATACATGTCCCGATTTTCCCGCGAAAAATACATGACCCGATTTTCCCGCGCAAATATACAACCTAATACACAACTAGAGATTATGCATAATTCTACGTAACGTCATGATTCCCCACACTATACTCGACAAAAAATATTTCTTACAAGACACACAATTACCAAATTTCAAATAAAAAAAGAAAAACGGCAAGAGACTGACTAATAACACCAAGATCAAAATCGTATAGGCCTTAAATTATTGTAATGGAATTAAAGACCGTATATCTAGTTTGTTTAGATGCTTGCAAAAATTTTAATTATTTTATGACACAAAGTCTGACATTTACGAACGTAAATGTAAAATAAATATTAAAACACTAACCATCGTGAACATATTCCATAATTTATAAATTACATCCTACTTTTATCTCCAGTGTAATATTTCAGTATTGTTGCATCATCAACCAACTGAAACCAGCTAAAAAAAAAAGACAAATGTCACGTACACACTTCTTGTAGATCAAACGATTTCATAGCAGAGCCGACAAAACATCACAGTCTCGATACGAGCCGACATTTTTCTTTGAAGTCGCATTTCATTGACAGATATTATCGCTGTTTACCTCAATAGTAAAAAAATGCAACCTCCATGAAATTAAAAGGAAGGCGGATCAAAGCAAAAAGTACATCAATGAACTACCGACAGACTGGGAATAATTTTTTGTTTCTTTCTGAATTGTGCGGATTATGTGATAATTATAGAGACAATCGAATTAAATAATGGATCAACGATAAAATTAAACAGTAAGTATGCATTCACAAGTTTGCCCCGGGCTGTTATCTGTCACTGGGAAAGGTGTTAAAACACGGTTGTTTTAGGGAAAAATGTGTGCGTCATTTGTGTACATGTTACAATTGTGACTTCCGGTTTCGATTTTTTGCCGTTTCATGGTAAAAAATGGACTTAGAAAAAAAAAAGGGATCCACGGTACGACCGCGTTATAATGGAGCGCGGAATTAAACGAAGCGCATTATAAAGAGTTTGCAGTGTAACAGCCCGGACAAGAAAATTCTATTTTTAGTAACAGTGACCTTGACCTTCCACCTAATGGCTTGGGCATGTACATAACATACCGTCTTGATATGGTGAACAATTATACCAAGTTATTCAAAAATCCAATAAGAAATAACAAAGTTACAGAGCGGACAAGATTTTGCAAGAAAATTCTATTTTTAGTAACGGTGACCTTGACCATGGACCTACCGGCATGGGTATTGTCATGACACACTGCCTTGTTATGGTGAACATTTGTGCCAAGTTATTTTGAAATCCCTCCATTCCAAACGAAGTTAAGGGCAAAGTGTATATTTTTCTTAACACAAAATGTAAGTGAAAAAGGGGCATAATTTGAAAAATATTGGAAGCAGGGTTATGGGTCTTGTTGGTTATGATGTAGATTTTGATGGTGAAAATATATTTCAAGTTTCAAGGCAGTATCTCAAGTAGTTTTAAAGTTATGGGCAAAATGCATATTTTGCTTAACACAAAATATAAGAAACAAGATATATTCCTATTAAAACTAATGTAAATGGAAGTATCAAAGGGCCATAACTTCTGAACGGAACATGTAAGCGCAAAACCCCACCTCTATGCACAACAACATATCAGGCCAAGCATTGCGGTAAAGTTTCATCAAATTCCCAGCAGAGGTGTAGGAGGAGTTGCGTTCACGAGATATACTCCTATTAAAACTAATGTAAATGGAAGTATCAAAGGGCCATAACTTCTGAACGGAACATGTAAGAGCGAAACCCCACCTTCATGCACAACTACATATCAGGCCAAGCATTGTGATCAAGTTTCATTGAATTCCCACCAGTAGTGTAGGAGGAGTTGCGTTCACGAGATATACTCCTATTAAAACTAATGTAAATGGAAGTATCAAAGGGCCATAACTTCTGAACGGAACATGTAAGAGCGAAACCCCACCTTTATGCACAACAACATATCAGGCCAAGCATTGTGGTCAAGTTTCATTAAATTCCCACCAGTAGTGTAGGAGGAGTTGCGTTCACGAGATATACTCCTATTAAAACTAATGTAAATGGAAGTATCAAAGGGCCATAACTTCTGAACGGAACATATAAGAGCGAAACCCCACCTTCATGCACAACTACATATCAGGCCAAGCATTGTGGTCAAGTTTCATTAAATTCCCACCTGTAGTGTAGGAGGAGTTGCGTTCACGAGAATATCGGACGGACGGACAAATCGGTACTTAAGTGGCTATCCTTTTGTTCTCCCCATTGATCTTTTCAGCCACATAAACCGAAATAGCCACATAAACCCATTATGGAATGAATGACATCAAAGAATATGTACAGTTACCTATTGTCCCTACAGCCACCTAAGTACCAATTTATCCGGTCGGAGGGACGGACAGACGGACAGGAGCAACTCTTAATGCCCATTGCCATTTCATGGCGGGGGCATAAAAAGCATGAATTAATTGATCCCTTCACACACTTCAGACTCTAAGTTTATAAAAATGAGTAGAGACACCAGTCTCCAATCATAAGCTTCTCATTGGTTAGTTCTGTAACTGTGTTCAATTACAACCAATCAAATTGATGAGATCTGGGACTGGTTTCCATTCTCACCCTTATGACCTTGGGAACTGTTTTTGTCATATTTCTGGTTTTATCATGGTTTTAATTTGACACCAACATTATCAGATACAACAGTGTTATACATGAAGTCTATTATCTGAAGGACTTTTTGATAAATATAAATTCATAACTGACAGCAATTAATGACAACAGCAGTTTTCCTGTTATTGTCAGCTATTCTTTCTAGATGGACACAGGGATGTGGGAGAAAATACTATTAAGGTTTCTTATCTCAAACAGAAATATAAACATGTGTAGGTCTGGTTAAATGTCAATGTTCTCATATTTGTCATTTCTAGAAAACATTAATGCCAAAGATCATAAAACTAAATCTCAAGACCAGTTTTAAATCTCTAGCATCTGATTGGCTGAAATAGACACAGCACACCATTTTAGCCAATCAGATGCTTGAGATTTGAGACTTGTCTCCAATCATAGTTTTATGATATTGGGTCCATTTAGCCTTTTTGTTTTTCACTTAGCCCATGGATTCCATTCCTCCTATGGAGCATACAGCATATTTTGTGCTGCCAGTTTAGATCCAGATCAACCTACAATCCCTGCGGTCTGATCAGGATCTACCTGTTCATTTCTTGGTCAGAAATAATTCAATGAATAAAAAAAGCTTCTGATCAGACAGCACAGATGTGCAGGGTTATCTGGATCAGCCATTTCCCATATAGTAAAGGGTTAACAAGATTGCCAAACTGACACAAAATACGCCCGTCAAAATGCTGATCATCAAAGTTGCGTAGCGATCCGATGAAAATTATTAGACTTGGAGAGCAGATACCGCTAATTCAGTTTTTGGACAATTCAAGGGCCATAATTCTGGAGTGCCTGGGGGGATTTGGCAGGTTATAGAACTTGGTCGAGATATTATGCCCACCAACATATTCACCAAGTTTGATAAAGACAGGATGAAAACTCTTTGACTTAGAGAGAGGAAACAGTAATTTTGGACAATTCAAGGGCCATAATTCAGGAGTGCCTGGGGGGATTTGGCTGGTTATAGAACTTGGTTGAGATATTATGCCCACCAACATATTCACCAAGTTTGATAAAGACAGGACAAAAACTCTTTGACTTAGAGAGTGGAAACCCAAATTTTGGACAATTCAAGGGCCATAATTCAGGAGTGCCTGGGGGGATTTGGCTGGTTATAGAACTTGGTCGAGATATTATGCACACCAACATATTCACCAAGTTTGATAAAGACTGGATGAAAACTCTTTGACTTTGAGAGCGGAAACAGTAATTTTGGACAATTCAAGGGCCATAATTCAGGAGTGCCTGGGGGGATTTGGCTGGTTATAGAACTTGGTTGAGATATTATGCCCACCAACATATTCACCAAGTTTGATAAAGACCGGATGAAAACTCTTTCACTTAGAGAGCGGAAACAGTAATTTTGGACAATTCAAGGGCCATAATTCAGGAGTGCCTGGGGGGATTTGGCTGGTTATAGAACTTGGTCGAGATATTATGCCCACCAACATATTCACCAAGTTTGATAAAGACCGGATGAAAACTCTTTGACTTAGAGAGCGGAAACCCTGTGGACGCCGCCCGCCCGCCTGCCGCAGGTGTTCCCATAATACGTCCCGTTTTTCAAACGGGCGTATAAAAATGAATGAGCAGTCTCTGCTTTCAAGAACGATAAGTTTATTAAATACATTTAGCAGGCTAAGTTAAGGGTTTAACCCTTTACTTCATAGACACACCTTTTTTGCAAACAGTGTAGATGCAGATCAGTAGGCACTGTTGTGCGTCTGATCAGATTCTACATCTTTTGCTTTTAGACTCATTAGGTTATTTCTGACCAAGATGTAACTAGTCCAGATCCAGATCAGACAGCATGAATGTCAAAAGCATAAAAAATTATATGGTAGGGATGTGACCAGTTAAAGACTTTGTAACTTGTTAATCTGATCTTGTAACAGAATGGTTAACCAGTTACCTGCAATAACAGTTAAAACTTTCCGGAAAACCGCAACCCGTTAACCATTTTAAATGCAGTTAATTAAATGGTTAAATCAGATAATCGGTCATACCTCTAATATACAGTGAAACCCCGCTATTAAGACCACCATTGGGACTATGAAAAATGTGGTCGTAATAGTGGGGTAGTCTTTATAAAGGATAGAGAATAGTGCAAAACTGCAAAATGGGACATCGGAAAAGTGGTCTTATTAGCGAGGTGGTCTTAATTTTTGGTGGTCTTAATGAGGGTTTTTATTTAATAAAGGATAAACTTACTTCATTTCGAAAACTTCCTCCATCTGTCTATGTCTCTCCGAGTTCATTTTCTTCATTTTAGCATCTTTATCTTCCAGCTGTTTGACGTAGGAAGACAACTTGTGTGTGTACTCCTTTGTTGACGCCTTCGCTTTATCTACCTCCGCCTGCAACTCTTCAATCTAGATATAAAAATAAAATACAACCAATTATTTACCCTTTACTCCATAAATTGGGGTTTTATCATGTTGGGGACCAGTGAAGATCCAGATCAGCTGGGACATCTGTGCTGTCTGATCAGGATCTACACTGTTTTCACTTTTTATTAGGTTACTTCTGGCCAAAAAGCAAACAGTGCAGATCCTGATCAGATGGCATGGATGTGCCAGTTGATCTGTATCTACACACTTCACACATGCTATAAAACACATAAATATGAAGGAAAGGGTTAAGCATATAATAATGGTTGTGACTTAGGTTTATAAATCTGTTTTTATTCTTGAAAAAGGACACAAGCCCGAAAAATTGTAAGAAATAGTAAAAAATGTACATCTATAGAATTTACATAGAAATATGTACCCTATTTTGACTAGCATCTATCTGCATCTTTTGTTCCATCAAAAGCATTTCTCGCTCTGCTGTAATTTTTACACTTTCACGAAGAGCCTCTTCTAATTCTTCGATGCGGCCTTCTTTTTCCCGCATAGAACCCTAAAAATAATTTTCTTGTTTATTATTGTGCAAATACATGAACATCATAGCACATTACATACGGTAATATTAACAAGACGATGATGAAAGAGAAATATGATTTCAAGTAAAGAGTTTATAACTTAATCACCATCAATCTTTAACTGAAAAGGGAAATAACTATGAAATATTTTTTAGAGTTACAAAACTAGTTAATTAATTTATGAAGATCAATGGTTATTCGATGATGAATGGTTATAAAATCTATGACGCAAGTCCCTAACTTTACCCTTAATTTACCAAATATTTTAATATTTATATATATAATATATATACTGGTACATGGTAAATTAAGGGTAAATCTAGGGATATTTTTCTAAGTAAAAAAGGGGAATAACTGAAAAATATTTTTGGAAGACTTAGAGGACTTTTAAGAAACCTTTAACACAAAATCAAAGTGAAAAGGGGAATAACATAACAATATTTGCAGAAGAGTTATGGGTCTTGTTGGTAAGAATGTAGATTGTGATGGCAAACATAAATTGCAAGTTTCAAATTGATTTACATTGAGGTAGTTTCAAAGAAATGGACCAAGTGCAAGAAAACGTATGTTGATGTGGGAGTGACTTTATAGCATGTGCGACCAGCATAGATCCAGATCAGCCATTCAAACTAGCCATCTGATCAGGATCTGCACTGCTCAACATTTGGTCACAAATAGCCTAATAAATTAAAAAGCAAACAATGCAGAACCTGATCAGACACCACAGAATTGCCTGCTGATCTAGATCTACAATGTTCGCTTATGCCATAAAGGCATAAATATGGATGAAAGGGTTGAAGAAAACCAAGCCAGTATTATTTGTATTCACTAAGTTCAGTTCTAAACAATTAACCAATAACCAGTACAAAAAACCCAGCTTTTTTATACAGCCATACCTTGAGATGTTCTGCATCGGTACCGATGTCCTCTTCTCTGCGCCTGGCCTCCTCCAGTAGATGAGCATTCTTCTGTTTGTCTTTCTGATGCTGTCTCTTCAGGGTACCGAATTTCTGCTTGTATTCCTTCAGAGTACTGAAATGTATTGAGCTGTGTGACTGCATGCATGAAAAACTTAATCCTTTAATTTTTTCCTCGTTATATACATCTTACTTTCATGGGCAAACACGGTAGATTCAGATCAGCTGCACTTTCATGCCATCTGATCAGGATCTACACTGTTTGCTTTTTAATTTTCCACATTTCACAAAATCTACAAGAGTACTGGTTTTTATCCCAAGTGGCAGTGATATTCAAACTCCATATTCTACTCCACTTAATTACTTTACCCCATGAATAAACTATGCAGTCTGATCAGAAACTAGATTATTTATTTCTTGATAAGAAAAAATTCTTATATAAATTTAAAAACAGTGTAGATCCTGATCAGACTGGAAAGATGGCTTAACTGGATCTACACTGGTAGCACACAGGATATAAGCAGTACCCAGGGCGTAAAGGGATAGAGGGTTTGTCTTAACTAGATACCTGTTGTCAAGCCTGCTTTCTCATGACCTTTGACCCCTAACTGTAGCCTTGACATTTGAGATAGAAACCTTGGGTCTTCACATAATACTTCGTCTCATTCAGGTTAACATTCATGCCAGATATGAACAAGACAGCACAATGCAAGTTAACATTCATGCCAGATATGAACAAGATAGCACAATGCAGGTTAACATTCGTGCCAGATATGAACAAGACAGCACAATGCAGGTTAACATTCGTGCCAGATATGAACAAGACAGCACAATGCAGGTTAACATTCGTGCCAGATATGAACAAGACAGCACAATGCAGGTTAACATTCGTGCCAGATATGAACAAGACAGCACAATGCAGGTTAACATTCGTGCCAGATATGAACAAGACAGCACAATGCAGGTTAACATTCGTGCCAGATATGAACAAGACAGCACAATGCAGGTTAACATTCGTGCCAGATATGAACAAGACAGCACAATGCAGGTTAACATTCGTGCCAGATATGAACAAGACAGCACAATGCAGGTTAACATTCGTGCCAGATATGAACAAGACAGCACAATGCGGTTAACATTCGTGCCAGATATGAACAAGACAGCACAATGCAGGTTAACATTCGTGCCAGATATGAACAAGATAGCACAATGCAGGTTAACATTCATGCCAGATATGAACAAGACAGCACAATGCAGGTTAACATTCATGCCAGATATGAACAAGATAGCACAATGCAGGTTAACATTCATGCCAGATATGAACAAGATAGCACAATGCAGGTTAACATTCATGCCAGATATGAACAAGACAGCACAATGCAGGTTAACATTCACGCCAGATATGAACAAGATAGCACAATGCAGGTTAACATTCATGCCAGATATGAACAAGACAGCACAATGCAGGTTAACATTCATGCAAGATATGAACAAGACAGCACAATGCAGGTTAAAATTCATGCCAGATATGAACAAGATAGCACAATGCAGGTTAACATTCATGCCAGATATGAACAAGATAGCTCAATGCATGTTTAAGTTATCGGCCAGACAAATCTGGATGGACAGACGCACTAACAGACCAAATCGCCATAATGACAACTAACCGCAAGCAGGCTCGACAAAAATAGCAACACTCCTGTGTCTAACATCGAGGTCACACCATATAAACACTTACTCTTGCAGTTCTTTGACCTGGTTGTCCTTCTCATTTTTCTCATTTTCTGTTTCTTTCAGGATCTCCAGCAGTCTGTCCACCTCCGACTGGGCAGATTTCATCTCAGTTTGACACTGCTCTATCTTTTTGGTGACATCAGAAAGCTGCTCCTCTGTCGCCTCCAGTTTTGTTGCCGCTCTAGCAGCCTTAAGCTGGAACATAACAACAACTTGTGTCAGCGCATAAAATTTTTGAGAAAAGATGACTTTTTTCAAATATCCAAGTGGTATAATTATAATTAAACATTCACATGAATACAGTTTCTTGCTTAACTTTCTTGCTTGCTTACTGCAAGGAAAAAGTGAATGATGATGTAAAGATGTTATTTATTCCATAGTTTTTCCATGATTTTAATCCATTATTATTGTCACAATTTGTCAGGATATAAGCTATCAACCCACTGACACCAGCCTTATCTCATGAAGTAGAGTTAAAAGAAGACTTAAATATGAAACTAATACAAACACTACATACCTCTTCCAGTTCTGATTTGACAGCAGAGATTTCCGAGTCCTTCTGACAAATGTCAAGCTCTAGTTGTCTGAGTCTGGTGTCCGCTTTGTACCTCGATGACTTCAGCTCCGAGACTTCCTCCCTCAGTTCACACAGCTCAGTCTGGATATACAGAGTAGTTCTAAATATTTACTATTAGTAATTTCAAAACTTTAAGAGTTTATTTCATTTCGTTCTCCTAAATTGAAAAGTGCTTGTTTAGAAGAAAAACCTGTTTATTAGTATTTTCATAGCTCAAGAGTACATTTGTCAAACCTGTTTATTATAAGAGTACATCTCTTCTTCTAAACTGAAGAGTATTTTGGTATGATGTCAAATGTGTTTATCAATGACAACAAAGTAAAATAGTACATTTTGCCCTTCTCAACTTAAAGAGTCTTTGGTATAATATCAAATCTGTTATTGGTTATTTCAAAGCCAAATAGAACATTAATTTTGTTTATCTAAACTGGAGAGTATTTTGGTATGATGTCAAACCTGTTTATCAGTGACGTCAAGCTGCAGATTTTCGAGTTCAGTTTTCAGTTTGTGATTGGACGTCTCCAGCCTCTCACACTCTTGCTGATGTTCTAACTCCAGCACATCCCGCTGTTCTTTCAATCTAAAATATGTCACTTAACCCTTTTCCTCCATATATACGCATTTTTACGCATGTGCGGCCAGTGTAGATCCAGATCTGCCGGCACATCTGTGCCATCTGATCTGGATCTGCACTGGTCGCATTTAGGTCAGAAATAACTTAATGAATAAAAAACCGAACAGTTTAGATCCTGATCAGATGGCAAGGATGTGCCAGCTAATCTGGATCTAAACTGTTAGCCCTTGTAATAAAGGTGTTTCTTTGGAGGAAAGGGTTAACTCTACTCTATGTATACGACTTTTATTGCATGGGTGAACAGTGCAGATCCATTATCAGTCAGCACATCTGTGCCCTCTTATCACAATCTACATTGTTCGCTTTAAGATCCACCTAGTTATTTCTGACCATGAGTCTACCAGGGTAGGTCCAGATTATACAGCATAGATTTGCCAGCTGATCTGGATCTACAATGTTTGCACGCATGATAAAACTTGTTTATATGGAGTAAAGTGTTTACTACTGAATTCTTGCATACCAGATCAGGTCATCCGGTGTTATTACCCGTGTAGGAAATTTCGATCCTACACCCCCTTGTAGAATGAGTCCGTGAGTGACGTCACGTCTTCAAGTATCTGACGTAATATATTCAAGTTAGTGACGTCATTTATAAAAAAAGGTTTGCGTTCATGTCAATATTTCAGCATAAGGAAAATAAATTAGTTGGTATACATACACAGAAATGTTATAAATAATAAAAGGTATGCAAGAAAAAGTATCTTGCATGAGACCTCGGTAAACTGTTTTGGCGGGAACTCGGCAGAGCCTCATTCCCGCAAAACAGTTAACCCTCGGTGACAGATGTTTCCATCTTCACCTCACACTCATGCATGATACTTATAATCTTCTTCCATAACATAAATATTATTTAACAACATTTGAACAGTATTTGTTTCATTTCTGGTATTATACACAGTTGTTTACACAGAAGTGGTCTAACTGACAAGCAGAAAAAACTCAAATTGTGAAATGAAAACAATCATGTTGCTAACATTTTAAAAAGTATGTTAAAACTAAAACTTAAACTAATAAAATTTAATAAAGCTTTCTTTTTTCAGGTTATACTTTTGAAATAAAAATATTTTTCTACTCTATTTTCCTTTTCTGTTAAAAGCTAAAGGTATGAATACGCTTGACCATGACTATATTGCATGTGGAGACATACTGCCATGCTTAGACCATTGTTTACAATCGCGACTTACTGAACATTATAAATCATGGATTTACCTGAATATTAACAAAGATGGGATGAACTGAAACACATCAGAGTTAATACTATATAGAAAAAATAATGTAAATAGTGTGTCTACATACTTTTCAATCTGCCGATCTTTTTCTGATATGGATTCCTCCATTGCAGATATTGCACTGTCTGAAGATTCTATAGAGTGGGTAGACTGTGTCTTAATCTGTGTTAACTGTTCTTCCTTCTCAGCCAACAGGTCTTCCAAATTATCAACCTGCAAGTAAGGATTTGCAGGTTCATCTCATTTCCTTACATTTGTTCCTCTGTTGTCTAATATGTGCTATCCATTTTCACTGTTTTGACTATTAACCCTTTCCTCCATAGGTACACCTTTATTGCATGGGCGGACAGTTTAGATCCAGATCAGCTGGCACATCCGTGCTGTCTGATCAGGATCTAAACTGTTTGCTTTTTGATTCATTTGGTTATTTCTGACCAAAATGCGACCAATGCAGATCCCTGTGGATATGCCTTTTCTCGCATGGGCCGCCAGTGTTGATGCAGATCTGCCAGAACATCTTTGCCATGTGATCTGGATCTTTACTGTAAGCTTTTTGGTCATAAATAACTTGATGAATCTAAAAGCAATTAGCCTAGATCCTGATAGGTTGGCACAGATGTGCTGGCTGATCTTGATCTACACTGTCGCCCATGGGATAAAAGCCATATCCCAAGGAATGAAATTTAATGGTTAATGGCAATGAAACACAGAATTCCCTCACTTGCAGTTGTTGACTGATCAGAGAAAGGTTTCGGTCGACACTGACGGCCACATTTAACAAGAAACTACAGGAACAAAGACTGCAAAACAAAGACTGCCCTAGTTTATATTTTAATTAGGTTAACTCTATACTATGCAGCCTCTAGTTCAATTATAGAGATTGTAGCCTAGTGGTAAAGGAATCCTCTACAGTGCAGGAGGTCGAAGATTCAAACTTCAAAAAGAAACTTGTTCAGATAGAGCCTGTTGGTGAGCCATCTATTAGTTAAACCAGTTGGTAAGCCATCTGCAAGTTAAAGGTTACCTATTGCCCAGTTGCCCGGCACATAGGAGTGCGAGATGTTACTTCATTAATAATCCAAAGCAACAAGCCTGTTATTTTATTTACCTTTCTCTGTAACACATTGACTTTTCTCTCCTTGATGTTGAGGTTATCTTTGAGCTCGGCACATTCGAGTTCAAGTTTCCGTTTCTCCACGGAGAGAGACTGTGCCTGCTGGGCCTTCTTGTCTATTACGTTGTCTTTCTCTTTTAATCTCTCTCGCAAGTCATCAATCTGAAACAGTACATATCAAACAACTATGTTTTCCTCCATAAATACGCATTTTTACTAATGTGCGGCCAGTGTATATCCAGATCAGCCGGCACATCCGTGCTGTCTTATCAGGATCTGCACTGGTCACATTTTGGTCAGAAATAACCTTAGGAATCATATGCAAACAGTGCATTTCCTGATCAGATGCCACAGATGTGCCGGCTGATCTGGATCTAAACTGTTCATCCACACAATAAAGGTGTGTCTATGGAGGAAAGGGTTAAGATTAAGAATTAATACTGTCACTGAATTACTTTGGAATAGTAGTAATAGCGGCCACAGATAGTTTCAGGAAAACATTTGTTTTCCAATAAATGTATGTTATCATATGTCAAACATGCTTCAACCAATGATATCATCAATAACTGCAATGTTTACTCCTTAGATAGAGCTTATATCCTCTGTGCAACAGATCAATCAGATGCTTGAGATTTGAGACTGGTTTCTATGCTCAGTTTATAACATTGGGCACAGTCTGCACATTCATGCAATGTGATCTGGAACTATAAGGGATGATCCAAAATAACATAGCCTTTGTTATAGTTTTTATATAATTCTAAATACCACAAATAAAATTACACATGCTTTAATCGGAATATGTCACGCATATTTTTACAGATAGAAAAACTATGAACAATTAAAATCATACACTAAGCGCTATCCGGCACATGTCAAATTAGATCTCTTTAACGTCAATGACGTTAATTCACAGACGCAGCGTTAGCGAAGCGGCGTATGTTCAAAGTTTCTTTAAATAGACCCCATCACCGGATTGCGATGCCATGGAACCCATTGACAGAACATAGAAGTGTTTCATTGCTGGTCAGTCTCGCCAGTGGTTATTGGGCCTTAAAAAATGGGTCCTCTTCTTGCTTGTACTGCCAAAGAAACGACCGGGAATGCAATACCTACTGTATCGCGTTTCTTTAGCAACTGGCGAGAACATTTTAAAAATAATTCATTACAAATTTGTAGTTGTTATAATATAACAAGTCTTTGCATTGTGAACACAGTCTCAGAAGCTATTTACTCAAGTGTAATAAAAAAATCTAAGGTATTTATCCTTATTTGATATATTATGACTTTTTAATGATTCAAATACCAAACAAAAACATTTTTTGAAAAACAAATTAGTAAATTAATTATTAACATACTTTTTAAAATGTTATTTGTTCGGCAATATCGGTTGCACGGTTCCTCATCCTGTCTAAAATAGCTTGGAAAGCGCTGCAATAGTAAGACTTTTGTTCGCTTCAGTTGCCTCCCGGCCTGACGTCTCAGCCGTAACGCCGATTTTTTTCTTTCTTCCTTACCTCAGGCCTACTAAATATCTCTCCTGACACTAAAACTAGAGCTCGGCTTACGTTAGTTTCCATTTGCACCTGCTTAATTATTTTTAGCTTTTCTGGAGGTGATTTTCAAAGACAGAGACAGCATTTTATAATAACGCATATTTCCAGGGGATCTGACGACGACATTTTTGACGTTTTCATGTTGGTGATAGCTTTCTTTAATATTGACTGTTTTTAAAACGCAAAGTCCGAATGACGTAAAATTTTGGCATGATATCATTCGTATACCTTGCTTTGACGTTTTGAAGTTTGGCTCTTTTTCCACTGGTAGTTTTGTTTATATTGACTGGTATTAGCTTTTTGAAGTACAATGGCAATGATATGCGCCACCTGCATGTTACCATAGTTATTCAAATAAGCGATGCACTTTTGAAATTGATGAAATATATTAATATTTTAGCTCGGTTAGTTAAGTTTGTGTTCTGATTGAGTTTAGTACATATGTAATATATTGCGAACGTGTTTCAAATTAAGATGAAATAACAAAAGTCTATGTTATTTTGGATCATCCCTCGTATGTCCATTTCTTTGCAAGAAATAATCAGTCATCAATCTAAATGCAAACAGTTTAGATCCGGATCACAATGCATGTTGGTCTGGATCTATGCTGGTCTCACAAGTAAACATAAGCTGTATCTATGTACCAAAGGGTTGATTTCAAATTTTTTTTGTATTTTTTCTTTAGTCTGTGAATCAATATTTGAGATTATTACAAAATTAGGTGGCTGAAATTAGGAAAAAGAAAATTCTTTTTGAGTTTTATTTATAAAGGATCCGGGCTTAGAATCTCCCTAATAACGCTGGCTTAGAGAACCTCCCAGCAAACACAGGCTTAGGAGAATCTAATATAATACCGGTACATCTGCAATAGAAAGACATGCCTGTAGCTGGAAAATAATCTGTAAACTGACCTTTTTCATTACGTTTTACCAGAATTTTCAAAATGCCTGTACATTAGCATTATAGTGAACAGCTGCAACATGTTTAAATGCTTGTACACATTAAGTCTAAAAAATTCCTGTTTCATTATATTTGAGAATATTTATTACTGAAGTGAAAATAGCATGTTTAAAACGCATGTTTAAAACATGTAGATATTAATCAATTTATAATTTCATGATTCACAGACTACCCATCATGCCACCTTGGTGACTGTTAAAAAACAAATTCTGCCGCCGTTTGAAAAACATATTTTATGAATACCAGGTTATTCGTGTGCAGTGAATGCAACCTTCCTTCCCTTCTTTTTTACGATGTGACAATTTCCTTTTGTTATCACAAAATTTAGTTTATGCCTTAAAAGATGAAACTTCAGTTACCTCAAAGATGTCCTGTAATTGTTTGATTAAATTCAGCATATTCTATTTTTTTATTTGTAGCCTTAAGAGTTTCTATTTCAAGCCTTAGATGTTTTCGGGTAGTTTTTAGAGTCGTTGTCTATTTTTGCACAAATCAGTGCTTATTTAACTCTTTCCTCCATAGACACCCCTTTATTGTGTGGGCGAACAGTGTAGAACTAGATCAGCTGGCACATTCGTGACATCACATTTCTGACCAAAATGCGACCAGTGCAGATCCTGATCAGATGGCACAGATGTGCCGGCTGATCTGGATCTACACTGGTTGCACATGCGTAAAAATGCGTATATATGGTGGAAAGTGCTTGGGCGACATAAAAAAGATTAACTTGAGAATGTGGTTTCTCTGGCAAATCAGCAACCCTTTAAAAGTATAGATAATGTTTTTGTTTAGATCTGTAAAAGGACACATCACACCAAGGCCTGTTTTTCACAATATTTCCCAAAATAGCAATTAGATTCTACAGACATGCCTAGAAATCATGCCTCCTCATCTACTGTTAACTCAATATTCTGTTGTTTCGTAGCCAGACCAGACAGATGGATAACATTGTTATATTTTGTTACCAAAACAAAAGTACAAATTTGTTCTAAAATATCCTTGAAAACTGCAGAAATTCGTTAAAACCACTTATTTATATACAGCAGCAATCTGTCTGAAAGGTCTGTCTAGACATTTGATGAATTTGAACTAGCATACATTTGTATCACATTATATCCATTTAATTCATATATACAGGTTTAACCCTTTACTCCATAGACACACCTTTACTGCATGGGCAAACAATTGATCCAGATCAGCTGGCACATCTGTGCCGTCTGATCAGGATCTGCACTGTTCGCTTTTTTTATTCATTATGTTATTTCTGACCAAAATGCGACCAGTGCAGATCCTGATCGGACAGCACGGATGTGCCGGCTGATCTGGATCTACACTGGTCGCACATGCGTAAAAAGGCTTATATATGGAGGAAAGGGTTAAACACATGTGTGTACAGAACAGTTTAAGATCGGCTGGCGAAGCCTTGTTCTGACAAAACTCCCCTGATAACCGTATATGGAATAGTTTGGTATCAAAAAATGATGAAACGATTAAAGAAATCAGAAGGTTAACTCTTTACTCCATGGGATATGGCTGTTATCCAATGGCAAACAGTGTAGATCTAGTTCAGCTTGGACATCAGTGCAGTTTGATCAGGATCTACACTGTTCGCATTTGGATTCATTTAATTATTTCTGACCAATATGCCACCAGTGCAGATACAGATTAGATCCGGATGTACAGGCTGATCTGGATCTACACTGGCTGCATACACATTAAACTGCATATATATGGAGTATAAAACAATAAAATATAAATTATTATTTAGAAAATTCTTACATCAGCATTAAACATCGTAGACTGCTGATCTTTTGACTTGATTTGATCTTTCAATACGTTGATGTAATGCTGGTGCTCTGACTCCTGATTGGTTAACGTGTCCACCTTCATTTTCAAAGCAATTATTTCATTGTCACGAGATGATACCTCCGTTTTCAAGCTTTCGATCTGAAAAACAAATAATCTGTTTTGAGTCTGCTTATAAAGACTATCCCTTTTAATCCATATATACACCGTTTTAACACATGGATGACCAGGTTAGCTCCAAATCAGGAAGCAAATCTCACAGATTTGATCTGGATATACAGTGTTTGCATTCTGGATCATAAATAACCTATTGAATCTAAAAGCAAACAGTTTAGATCCTGATCGGATGGCACAAATGTGTTGCCTAATCTGGATCTAACATGCAATAAAAACCTTATCTATGGTGTAAAGGGCTATAAAAAAAATCAGACAGTTTAATTTTCTACCGTCTAAATGTTCTCTCTTATTTATTTAAATTTGTATACAGAATCATTTTTATTGACAAAAGTAAGATGTATTGCCGAATGAAAGTGTCTGAAGAAGATGGAATGAACACCTAGGCCCAAGATCATAAAACTAAATCAGGAGACCAGTCTCAAATTTCAAGTATCTGATTGGCTGAAATGGAGACTGGATGCCATTTCAGCCAATCATATGCTCGAGATTTGAGACTGGTTGTCATTCTCAGTTTTATAATCTTGGGACACAAGTCAAGTATCCTTAACCCTTTCCTCCATAGACACACCTGGCATTGGCGAACAGTGCAGATCCAGATCAGCCGGTACATCCGTGCCTTTTGATCTGCACTGTTCGCTATTTTATTTGTTAGGTTATTTCTGACCAAAATGCAACCAGTGCAGATTCTGATCAGACGGCACGGATGTGCCAGCTGATCTGGATCTACACTGGTCCCACATGCGTAAAAATGCGTATATATGGAGGAAAGGGTTAAGCTTACAATAGATTTAATCCTTTACTTCATGGACCATGAGTGACCAGTGAAGATGGCTGATCAGGATCTACACTATTAGTTTTTAGAGTCATTAGATTTTTTATGACCAAGTAGCTCAGTAATTTAAACAGTGTAGATCCTGAACAGACAGCACATATTGTCGCTCTATTGCAATAATGGTATTTCTCCATCATATTTTTGCACTAATATGACAATTTGTTCAGGCTGATAAAGATTTACAAGTCCACTAGTTGCATACATGTATGTGATATAATGAATGCTTGGTGCAGAATTGGTCTATCTTCTTAACCCTTTCCTCCATAAATACGCATTTTTACGCATATGCAACCAGTGTAGATCCAGATCAGCCGGCACATCCGTGTCGTCTGATCAGGATCTGCACTGGTCACATTATGGTCAGAAATAACCTAACAAATCACAAAGCAAAAAGTTTAAATCCTGATCAGACGGTACGGATGTGCCGGCTGATCTGGATCTAAACTGTTTGCCCACGCAATAAAGGTGTGTCTATGGAGGAAAGGGTTAATACTACATGAATTTGAGTTAGGCCAGTAATTTACCAATCCATTGAGTAAAAGCTTAAATATTCTTGATACATATGCAACCAAGTGGATTTTAAAATTCATAAAATTAAGATTGAATTCTGTTCTCCCTGCAGATGCTTGACACTTCAATACTAATTTACCGATTTAACTCCTGGAAAGTATTACTATGGAATTACTTGAAATATACAGATTTGAACTCCTGCAAAGCTGTATATCCCCTATGGAATTACTTGAAATATACAGATTTGAACTCCTGGAAAGCTGTATATCCCCTATGGAATAATTCGAAGTGTAGAGGACTGACATCATTTGTTCATTCTTTTGTCAGTCTGTCTATTCTGTAGTCAAAACAATTCTTCTTCTGATTTCAATATTTGTCAAAAGAAACGGCGATGCACTTTGAAAAAGATCTCATTTTCACAAGAGGGTAAATCTGCTGTAAAACTACTTAAATGCTTGAATAATACAGTAATATTTAAAAGAAATGGTGAAGCTTTTTCATAAAAGAACACATTTTTCACAAGAGAGTAAATCTGCTGGCAAAGAGAAGCCTCACTGCCTTTTAGCTGTGGTATTTAAATGATTTTATAGCAGGTAATGGGCTATATTTCTAACAGAACAGGTATCATTTTCACCAGTTTTCGGAAAACTTCAAAATTCAAAGTTTTAAAAGTATATGTTACTAAAATTGTTATATGAGACAAAACCACCAAAATATGTTGTATATTTAATAAAGACCATCAGTTTCTGATAAGAAGATTTTTAGAGGGTTTTTCTTTTAAGTGTTGCCATGGCAACCAGAGGTCTTTTTTTTTAAATTTGAAGAGAACCATACATTGGCATCCAAGGAATATTCCTGTGAAGTTTGGATGATAATGACCCAGTTGTTTATAAGGAGATCTGACAACAAAGACAGACATTCACCTATCACAACAGTTTGCCCCTATCTTTTACTCCATAGGATGTTATCCCAACGGTTGACAGTGGAGATGTTGATCAGCTGGCACATCTGTACTGTCTGATTAGGATCTAAACTGTTCACTTTTAGAATCATAAGGCTGTTCTGACCGAAACGTGACCTGTAATAATGGTTTGATATTGTGCAAAAAGGGGCATAACTCTTATCAAATGTGACCTAGGCCTAAAAAATCTGGCTTCATAAAGATTGCCACAGGCAATATAATTTAAATGTTTGATGAAGAAATATTAAGAAATGGCAAAGTTATGATCTTAAGTTTTTGTGATGGACCGACAGATGGACAAATCAATTTACATGTATCGCCTTTTCTTCCAAAGGCAACACAAAAAGTTGGGTGTACAAAACAAAATGGTGGGACCTCTGTTACAAGCAGTCATTGTGTTTTCCCATGCCTTACTTCTGATTTCAAAGCTTTCTCTCTTCCAGGCAACATTTCCCTCTTAAGACTCGAGTCAAGGTCCTGGCCGCCATCTTCACCAAGTCTGTGTACCTTGTCTTCCAAACTCTGCAGTTCTTTTTCCAATGCAGAAATACGAGAATCCTGAAATATTGAATCAAAGCATGAATCAGTTGCCTTGCATATCGAGAGCTCGGCGCATTGCTGGTGTAACTTAAATATAATTATGAAGAGGTAATTCCATATTTGAACCTAAGTCTTGGTAACTCCAAATACTTTGGTTCCCTGTCAACCCATTACTTTGCATCCATGCCATCTGATCAGGATCTACACAGTTTGCTTTTTAATTTTTTAGGTTATTTCTGACCAAAAAGCATTCAGAGCAGATCCTGATCAGATGGCATAAATGTGCTGGCTGATAAGAATCTACAATGGTCAAAAATGAGATATAAATAACACTACAAATTATTGTGTGAATTCAAACCCTATTAACTATCTATTACATAAAAATTCATCACCACGAAAATAAATGATACCACAGCACGTGAGAATCCAGAAATATAAAACACCAAACTCTTTAAGTTGTTGCCTAGCAACCATGATCCTACTGAGGCAGTGAAACATTCAAATATACTACTTACCCTTCCCGTGCCTAATATGAGAATCCTGAAATATAATCTGATCAGGATCTTAATTGTTTGCTTTTGAATTAATTACGTTACTTCTCATCATGAAATGATCCTAATAAGTCTGACTATATTTGCTGGCGTATCCGATGGAGTACTTTAAGCAATACATATTTGATATTAGAAATATTTACTAAACTTCATATACATATTTTACGTATGTGCAACCATTTTAGATCCAGATCTGCCAGCACATCTGTGCTATCTGATCCAGATCCTCACTGGTTGCATCTAGGTCAGAAATAACCTAATAATTCTAAAAGCCAACAATGTAGATCCTGATCAGACAACACAGAATGATGTGCTGGCTAATCTGGATCTACACTGTTCACCCATGCAATGAAGGTGTATCTATGGAGTAAGGGGTTTAAGCATTTAGAAGTTAGCATTAAGCACTGATCTCACATCTGCATTCTATAATTTCATCTGTAATATGTCAAACTTGATAGCATAAACAAAATGGCAGTTGGTGATGGGAAATTTTAAAATATATTGAGTTTACAATGAACACTGATCGATACCTTTAATTAGCAATGTTCGATTGTTTTAAACAATCAGTTCTTGTTCTCCACAACTGCATGTTTGTAACTGACACCATTACAACTAAATTCACTTAAAATATTGGTTCAGACAATATTTTTTTTCAGTTAATGTAATAATATTCATCTTTATATCAATATAGTTCATTCCTGGTTCATATGCATCTTTTACAGAATTTTATTAAAGAATTTATTATCTGAATAGTGAACAGTGTAGACCCTGATCAGACTTGATGGGTGTGCTGGCAGATCTGGGTCTACACTTGTCAAAAATGCCACAAATGCTGCACTTAGTGGTTATCCCTTTCCTCCATTGATATGCCTTTTATCACATTGGTGAACAGCGTAGATCCATATCAAGCATAAAGATCAGGTCCCAAGGTTATAAAGCTGAACATGGAAACCAGTCTCAAATCTCAAGCATCTGATTGGCTGAAATGGCGATCAGATTTGAGACTGGTTTCCAAACTCAGTTTTATAACCTTCAACCCAGAAAGTGCCAGCCAATCTAAACTGTTCACCCATGTCTTTGGAGAAAAAAGTTAAAGGGTAAAATATAACACATAAATCTTCCCAGATGTATTTTAGGATTTATGCCATTCTGAAACAAGAAACCATAAAAATATAACTGTTTACTTGTGCCCATTAAATGGCTTGTGAATTAATCTAATATATATTGATTTCAAGCCACCCACTCTGTGTTATAGCGTTGAGCTGTGATCATAAAATGCAATTTTCTATTGAAAACCTATGGAATTTCTCCATTGAGAATATGGAATAGTTTCTTGATACACATGATCAGCAATGTTCACTTTTTGATTCATAAGGTTATATGTGACCATGAAGCAAACAGTGTTGATACTGATCAGATGACATGGATGTGCCAGCTGATCTGAATCTACACTGTTTGTTTTTAAATTCGTATAATATAGGAATAACCATGCCGTAATTTTGAAGTTTGCGACGGTATACACAGATTTTAATGGTCGCAAATATTTTTAACGGCGGAGGCGCAATGATTTAAGACCATTAAAATCTGTGTATACCGTCGCAAACTTCAAAATTACGGCATAGTTATTCCTATTCTAACGCTTTTCCATACTATCCGGCCTCATTCCATACGTTAAACGGGTACCATGTTCTATTTATCCGTATAGTAAACAACGGTACGGTATTACCCAAGGGAACCCGATTATCCATACGTCTGTGAGATTACCGACAGTAAACAAGTTAAATAAATCACAAATAGAGGTCAAAACTTCAACATTTTGTCATAATAGGAAATGACGTCAACGTCAAACGACAGTAAACAAGGAATTTTACGGTCGCAAATTTTCGCCATCTGACCAATCAGATTGCTCGAAATTTATTTAGTGCGTTAGAATAGGTATTTCTGACCAAAAAGTGAACAAAGTAGATCCTGATCAAATGCCATTAATGTGCCAGCTGTTCTGGATCTACATTGTTAACAAATGGGGTAAAAACCCCAAGAAGCAAACAGTGCAGACCCTGAATAGATGCAAATATGTGCCAGCCAATCTGGATCTACATTGTTGGCACATGCGATCAAAACCCATATACAGTCTAACTTCGATGGCTCGAACTCCACAGGACTGGCAGATTTGTTCGAGCCATCGGTAGTTCAAGCGATCCGTGGTTGGTAAGTGGGAATGGGTTTCTAGTCATGCCCCGTTTTGGTTCAAACGTTAGGTAACCTTCTCTAATTGAATCCGCTTTTTTGCAACCAACCGCTTAATGTGTTTTTGGAATGTCGAACATTTTTGCTATTTATGTTTTCGATGTTTACCCCTTTTCAACCTCTGTGATGACATTGAATTTGAATCAAGAGATTTGCTGTCCAACTTGCGATTAGTGCCTTTTTTTCCCTACTGCCGACTTAGCTATTTCCCCGTTGCCGGGTCCATCACTAAGTTGCTATTCTTCCTGCTGCCGACTTAGCTATTTCCCCGTCACTAAGTTGCTCAGCTAGTTGATCATCTGTCGAACTCATTTTGAATTTAAGACCGCATTGTATAATGTTTGACACGACATAATCGCGAAAAAAAAACTTCTATAAATTTCATATTAATTTTATAAATACGACAAAGCAATTACAATTTTCTGAAAAAACAAATAACTGTTTGTTTGTAATTATCATTAGTGTGGTATAAATGAACACAACAATCAAATAATTTTCATCTGCTCTATTTGATATTTACACGACTTAATTCAATAGCTCTTTGTCCTAATTGGCGAGACATTTACCTTTGATGATTACCGATTATTGTCTGTTCGAGCCAAACGGTGTCAAAATCATTGAAAACTAACTGTCGGGACCTTGATTGGTGTTCGACTGTTCGAGTTATGGGTAGTTCGAGCCATCAGAGGTAGAACAATATAGAACATATAGAGTTCTAGTTCAGGACTGGACGAACTGTTCGAGAGAAGGGTGGTGTTCGAGCGAACGGTGTTCAAGCCATCAAAGTTCGACTGTATAACAAAAGGTTTAATACCAACCTTTGCCTCCATGATGGCTTGCATGGTATGAACACTAGCAGGCTGCTGTTTCAGTTGGACCTGGGCTTGTTCCAGTTGTTCCGTTAGCTTGCTATTTGCCTGTAAAGAACAGAATGATAGCTCTTAGTTTAGTTTATATATTTTATATTGATGGGGAAACAAGTTTTACCAACTTATATTAATCACACTCGATAACTGCTAACTTGGATTCTAACCAGTGCTCGCACCAAATGTGGATTGGGGAAACTGCAGACAAATCTCATCCCTGGTGGATTTCGAACCCGCAATCCCCAGAACACTAGAACACTGTTCTTCCATCATGGTAACCGATAGCTTTTAACCCTTTACTCCTAACCTTTTCTGCATGGGCGAAGATTGTAGATCCAGATCTGGATCTGCACTATTCAGTTGTTGATTTATTAGATAATTGCTGACCAACATGTGACCAGTGCAGATCCTGATCAGACGGCACTGATGTGCCAGCTAATCTGCATCTACACTGGTTGCACATGTCTAAATGGAGTAAAGGGTTAAATTAGAGTAAATTGTTCAAAAGTAAGTTTTGCAGGAAATTATGTGACTAGTGAACAGTGCAGACTATGATAAGATTGTACTGATATTCAGGCTGAGCTAAGTCTACACTGGTCACTAATGTGACAAAGTCCCAAGATTATAAAAATGAGTTTGGAGACAAGTCTCAAATCTCAAGCATCTGATTGGCTGACATGATGACCAGTGGAATATTTTGATAAGAGTTTAATAAAAAAATATTTAAAATATAACTGGTTAATATTTAAAAGTATCTAACTACACTTCAATTTAAAAAAATCTACCTGAATTACCTCCCTTTATTAGATAAACATTTTTTTAACGGAGAAGCTTCAAATTGAATATCCAATCAAAATCTAAATTTTAAAATACGTAATTTTGTGCACGCCATTTCATTTCAAAATGAATATAATTTAATTACCTCTTATTTTATAGAATAGTTTCATCATCATGATTCAAAAGACAGTGAAAAAAATAAAAAAATGCTCCTGTTACATAAGGCAATAGAAAATTAATTCCTAGATTCTCATCAGAATTTTGGGAAAAAATCGGGCGGTAGGGCGGGTTTTAATTTTTATTTATCATTCTCACTGTTTCTAACTACGCTTGTGTAGTGCAAAGATAAATATTAAGCGTCTAGCCGACTATGAATTGCCAATTCATACTTAAATGTTTAATACTGCGTTTTCGTACTCTACCAATTCGTACTCGTAATGTTAATTTGATGTAGGCCTTTTTTTCAAAATAAAAAAAACGTTCGGGCCGAGTGATTTTCGAGGGGCGGGCGGGGATGAGAATCTAAGAATTAATTTTCTATTGCCCAATTCTTGACAAAACAATGACATCTGATGAACACGAGATATTCTTACGCAGCAAAAGAAGCCATTAAAAAATAAAACCATAACCTGATTGAAAAATATCACTCCTATACTGAGGATACAAAATTGGTCATTTGCCATTTTTATGTAAACTTTATGTCCACTTTACCATTCTATTTTTTTTTTTTTTTTTATAAAAGTGGGACCTGCAAATATTACCAAAGAAGAAGCAATCAAAGGTGATCTCTTACATAGTCCATTTGGCTTTTGGAATTAAGTTGAGCTCTATTTGACTAAACCAAGTGCCTAGTTTGTGTTAAAGCATAACTTACATCTTTAAGTTCAGAAATTTTTCCATCTTTAGACTCAATGTTACGTCTCATTTCCGTCAACTTTTGCGTGTCCTCGACCTTCTGCACACGACATTTCTCGAGTTCCTTTTGTGACTCTTCTATCCGTTCCACCGCCACACCTTTACTTTGCAACATTTCTAATAGTTTTCTTATACTCTCATCCCTAGCCACTAAAGTCTGTTTTTGTGTCTCTAAACGCAGTTCCATTTCATCAACAGATTTTCGTAAAATTTTAACTTCCTTTGTCTGACCATCGTGATTACGTTTGAGACTCTCGTACTCATCTTTTGAAACCGTGCTCCAACTAGATGTCCCAGAATGCAGTTTTGACTCGAGTTCTCTAATATTACTGGCATATTTCTGAAAACAAAAGCAATATTATTACTGAATCAATGAAGTTACCATAAAATTCCTTTTAAATGCCCCTCCCCTAATAAACAGCCCTCATGTTGTTTTTTTTATGGAAAAAATCTGTTAATCCATATTTATTATCAAATATCCTTCAGAATCAAATATTATAATAAAAATAATGAATATAAATAATACGCACCCCCCACCCCATTCAGAAAATGTAATGGCCCTGGGGGAATTTAAAAGGAATTTTATGGTAATTAGCCATTTCTCCATATGAGAAGTTAAATAACAAAATACACATCAAATGCTACAGGCTGTTATTTAATTACAGGGGAAAGATCAGACAACCTTTTAATTTTTATCAGTCACCATCAAACAAAAAGAAAGAAGAAAATGAGTTTTTTGTGTGAACCCCCCCCCCCCCACATTTGGGCTAGATAATAATTTTTTTGTTAACCCTTTACTCCATACACGCCTTTATCACAAGGCCAAACAGTGTAGATCCAGATCAGCTGGCACAACTATGATATCTGATCAGGTACACTGTTTGCTTTTTGATTCATTATGTTATTTCTGACCAAGAGGTGACCAGTGTGGATCCTGATCAGGATGTGCCTTGGTCAGAAATAACCTCATTATTAATCAAAAGGCGAACAATACAGGTCCCAAGGTTATAAAACTGGGCACAGATTCTGATCAGAAGGCACTGTTCACTCACACAATAAAGGTGTATCTATGGAGTAACGGTTTATTATATGTGTATAATACATGTAATCAGACAGCAGACCAAATTTATCTGTGTTGGGCTGATCAAATGGATTGCAACTCTCAAAATTTAAATGGATCTGTTAACCCTTTCCTCCATATATTTACAAATTTGATCTGGATCTAAATTGTTCTTCATGCAATAAGATTCATATCAATGGAGTATGGGGATAACATGGGTAACGAATATAAGCTTGTTATCAGTATCCAGGGGAGATAGCAGGAATATCTTTATCACAAAAGTAATGCTTTTTTGATGAGGAAATGGATACATGTTGTTTTTAAAAAGCGGTCTGAATGTTTGCTTCAAGTGTTTCTTGTTTCTTTTGTTACAAAAAGAAACAAGAAATACTTAGAAGCAAACATTCAGGCCACTTTAAAAGCTGTTGTCTAAATCGCAGAGCAAAATGAAATTACTTTATAAACCCTTAAGATTACTCCATATTTATGTTTTATAATGCTTGTGCGACCAGTGTAGATCTAGATCAGCCGGTACATCTGTGTGATCTGATCTGGATCTGAATTGGTCGCATCTTCTTTAGAAATAACCTAAATAATCAAAAGGCAAACAGTGCAGATCCTGATCATATGGCACTGATTTGCTGGCTGACATGGATCTACAATGTTAGCCGACACTATAAAGGCGTATATCTGGATTTAAACAGCAATGCAACTTCTATAATTTGCCTGTATTAAAATTTTTGGCTGAATATTATTGATTTAAGAAAAAAGTCTTAAATAAATCATTTAATCTCTGAAAATCTGCAGAAAAGTTGCAGTCGATTTAAAGTGTTGCTGGTGTCGTGAAACCTTTTACTCCATAAATACTGCTTGCTTTAAACCAATAATTATTTATTTATTCTTCCATAAATATAGAGAATAATGATCTCTTTATGATATTTTATATCTTGACAACAAACAATTTAATTATACACATTAACAGTATGTTTGCAACTTTGTTTTGATGTGACTTCGCGTTGATCACTACAACACTGCTTTTGAAATTATCAGTTAATTGTTTGATTTTTATGCTGCTTTTATCATTCTTTTCGAAAAAGGCCAGTTAATTTAACAAGTACAAATATCCCAAATGCAGATACTTATCATAGTGCATGAAAAATACTAATATTATGCCATCCATCGCTTTCTCAACAATGCATGAAAAATTCAATCGCTTTTTGTTTTATTAGGTTATTTTTCAACAAGAAGAAGTGCAGATCCTGATCAGAAGGCATGGATGTGTTGGCTGATCTGGATCTACACTGGTCACACTTGCCTAAAAATGCATATATACTATATAGTTAAGGGTTGATCAACTTGGCTTACAGGTAGAAAGATTTTATTTCATCACTCAAGTTTCTCATATTTCCAGCGGAAGTTAGCAGCTTTCAATACATTAATTTATGAGTTTGAACAAAACCATATGTTTGTATGAATAAATCAAAAACAGACAGCAAGATGAGAACCATTTCTACAAAAGTTGTTCAATAATAACTTGTTGTAATATAAACAGGCTAAACATTTAACAAGTATACATATTGAAATTCACCTGAAAAAGTAAGGGACATAACTCCAGCAAAACAATTACAATCTTGTATTGTTTAACCTATTACTCAAAAGAAAAACCTTTATTGCCCGAGCAAACAGTGTAGATCCAGATCATCAGGCACATCTGTATGGAGTAAAGGGTAAAAGTTGTTCAAGCTACTGCTAAAGCTTCAAGTTTGACGATTTTGCAGCTGCAAATGTTAATTTGTGTTGTATAAAATTTAATGTCGTAATGTTTCCTTAGTGCAATAACAGTATTTCTCCTTCATATTTCAATGGTACTTGTACTAGTTTTGAACTAAGGTGCAATAAATAGTAATATCCATGAAATTAAGAACCCACAAATACAGGTATTTTATTTGTTTTCCTGGACAATATATTAGGACAATTCTGGGACCACCTAATGACTATCTGTTACTGAGGCTGTACTGCCTGGAATTATTATGTGTGTACATGTAAATATATCTATGTATTCTAATGTCTTACCAAAGCACTTCAAGCACACAAAAATGTTGCACTTGATTTTAAAAAGTACCAAAGATCCACTTGAAAAATTGATTTGAATCAAAGAATTCTCCACTATTATTTGACTTTTATTCATTCTGCATGTCTAAAGAGATTTTCTTCTTTGCATATGGTATAACCCCAATTAAAAAAAACTTAAATTGATTTTTAAAAAGTATGAAAAGTTCACTTGAACAAACAATTCTTCACTACTATTTTGCTTTAATTCATTTTGCTTGTTTGAAGAAATTCTTCGCATCTAACATAGCCCCAGTTTACAACTTTTATTACATTTACAGTTTTTTACAATAACATTTTTAAAATAGTTCAAAATAACAGTTTTGTTGTCCTTGCAGGGGCGGATCCAGTAATGGTTCAGAGAGGTTGCTCTGGCAGCAATATTTAATTTTCATGGAAAGTTGGAAATTACCATGTAATCAGGGATTCCAGTTGACTTGCTCACTTTGACCCTTGAGAATTTCAACCAGGGTCCAATTTCATTATAACATTTAAAGATATAACAATTGTTTCGACCCTCAGAAAATAGCAGCGGTGCATTTTGACCCTTAAATTTCAGGAGTAAGTGATACCTCTGGTATCTACCCAAAGAATGCCCCAAATTATAAACTAATTTTATGAAAATCATGAATCTGATAATACTTTGAACTTTGTTCAGCTCAATTAACAAATTGGGTCAAAAACAAGTATCACATCAGAAAAAAACAACATTATCAAACCTTAGCCTAATGAGCCACTTTGTACCTGTGTATATATAGTAAATTCTTGCTGATGGGCCACTCTTGAAAGCAACTTTGTTTATCTGGGGGTAACAATCTGATGGTGGTTTATGTAACATTTTGTTCAAAACAATACATTGTTTTTATGTTTGTACATGGACAATTTCAATCCAAACTACACTTCTGATGTTAACCCTTTTCCTCATATATAAGCCTTTTATTGCATGAGCAAAAAGTTTCGATCCAGATCAGCTGGCACATCCATGCCATCTGATCAGGATCTGCACTGTTCGCTTTTGGTCAGAAATAACCTAATAAATCAAAAAGCAAACTGTGTAGATCCTGATCAGATGGCACAAATGTGCCAGCTGATCTGGATCTACAATGTTTGCCCATGCCATATAGGCTGCATTAGGCGTTTATATTATATTAAGGAGAGGGTTAAACAAGAAAACAATTTTCAAATGTTATATACATGAACTGTAACTCAGATAAGTCTGATTTCAATTAGTCATTGCAATTAGTGTAAACCTTAATCATCAAGTACATTCCAATCTGATTCTACATTGTTTTCTTTCAGATAATAAATTCAGTAAATGTATAACGTACCCTTTACTGCATAGTAAAAGGCTGTTATCCAAGGGTGAACAGTGCAGATCCAGATCAGCTGGAACATCTTGGCCATCTGCCAACTGATCTACTCTTTTTCCCTTTTTGATTCATTAGGTTATTTCTGACCTTACAGTATAGATCCAGATAGCTGATCTGTATCTACACTGTTTGCCCATGGGATAATAGCAATCCAATGGAGAAAAGTTTTAATACATTGAAGTTAACCCTTTCCTCCATAGATACACCTTTATTGCATGGGTTTAGATCCAGATCAGCTGGCGCATTAGTGCTGATGTACCTTGTTTTACTTTGGATGAAATGCAGATTTTCTTATTGCTATTTGCTGACGATTTAGCATTATTCTCTTATACTGAAGAAGGTCTTCAATTATTATTGAATAAATTAGCAAGTTATTGTAATAAATGGGGTGTTTCTGTTAACACTGACAAAACGGTTGTAATGGTTTTTAAAACCGGAAACAGACCAGAGCATGTGCAGTTGTTTTATGAAAACAAATTATTGGCTGTAGTTAAGCAGTTTACTTATCTAGGTGTTAACATATCATCAAACGGTAACTATTACAGAGCTCAAAAGTCGCTATCAGATCAAGCATTAAAAGCATTATTTTCGCTAAATTTTCTTTTTGATGAGGTTTCTTTAAGTATTTCAGAAAAATTAAAACTGTTTGACGCTATGATTTCACCTATTTTATTTTATGGATCAGAGATTTGGGGGTTTCATAAAGCCCCTGACATTGAACGAGTACACTTGAAATTCTTAAAACAGCTATTAGGTGTTAAGGTGCAAACTACAAATTCTGCAGTATTTGGTGAATTTGGAAGATTCCCATTTGAAATATTACGTAAAGTAAGAATTGTTAAATATTGGTATCGAATATTACAGTTACCAGATTCATTTATTTATAAAATGTTGTTTTTAAAGGACGTAAATGGTATACATATAAACAGCTGGTTCATAAATTTGAATTCTATGTTGAAAGAATTAGGTTTTTCATATCTGTGTAATAAGGTAAACATAGAACCAATAGAAATCCAAAGAGTTATTCAAAGAATATATGATCAATACTTACAAAACTGGTGTTCAGAATTAGAAAACTTTTCAAAGCTTGATTCGTATAAATTGTTTAAATGTGATTTTGTAGAAGAAAAATATTTGAGTTGCATTGAAAACAGTAAATATAGAAAAGCTCTATCTAGATTCCGTTGTTCATCTCATAAATTGGCTATTGAAGAAGGAAGGTTTAGAAACATAGAAAAAAACAATAGACTTTGTATACAATGTAATCAACATCAAATTGAAAATGAATACCACTTTCTGTTAATTTGCCCTAAATACAGAACTTTACGAACGGAATTGATTAAAAATTACTATATTTCCTGGCCCAATCATTATAAATTCAAAGCGTTATTACAAACCAAAAGCAAAAAACAGTTAAATAACCTTGGTAAATTTATTTTTTTAGCAATGCAAAAAAGAGATAGTAATGGTTTATTTTGAAATGCATGTTAATATCTATTGTAGCGCATTTTGTTAATTAAACGAATCACTTATATTATACGTTTGTTAACTACATATACCATGCCTCTTATATCATACTTTTCTTGTGTTTTTCTCTTATACTTTATATGCCGCCATTGTAAATTGTGTTTGGCTCTGAACATGTATTTGTTTAATGCCAATAAAAATTTGACTTGACTTTGACTTGATCAGGATCTAAGCTGTTTGCTTTTTGATTCATTAGGTTATTTCTGACCAAAATGCAAGCAGTGCTGATCCAGATCAGATGGCACATATGTGCCAGCTGATCTTGATCTATTGATCTACACTGGTTGCATGTGTAAAAATGCGTATATATGGTGGAAAGGGTTAAGCAACATATAAAATATGAATGAACTTGTTCAATCTGAACCAGCCCATCACACTTATTTACAAGGTGAAGGAATATATTTCATTTGTTCTACCAAAGATTAGCTGGAAATGCCTAACACAAATTTAATAGCTACCTGTAATTGTGCCAGACATTGTTTCCCCCAAAAATTGTTTTTACATTAATGCCAAAGGTCTGCTAACTGCTTAGTGTAAAACTATTGCTTATAATCAGTCTGAAGCAGGCTGAGGTGTGGAAAGAGATGTTTCAAATTGAGAGTTAAATTCCTAGGTAATTTCAACTAGGCAAAGAACTTTTGAAGAAACAGAAATCTACAGCATTTTACAGGAACGAAAACAGGGGCTTCAACAGAGGGAATTTGAAGGGTCACAGAATGAACAAAGATGAACACACTTTGAAGGGTCACAGAATGAACAAAGATGAACACACTTTGAAGGGTCACAGAATGAACAAGAACACACTATCAAAATTTGACTTAGAAATATAATCTGACAATTCTAATAGATTTTTAACCCTTTACTCAATGTCATATAGCTGTAATGATCCGTGGGTGAACATTGTAGATCCAGACTGGCCGACACATCTGTGCTGTCTGATGTTGATCTTCACTGTTTGATTTTAGATTCATTAGGTTATTTTTAATGAAGATACGAATGTGCCGGCTGATCAGGATCTAAACTGGTCACACATACTATGAATCTTGTATATAGGGAGTAAAGGGTTAAGCATTAAAACCCCTTTTAACAATGAAATGGAATCAGATGGATGTTCAGTTAAATATTTGTGTTGTCCATGAATATTTTGTAGTAAAAAAAGTAATCAAGATATATAACAAAAAATATTTTTTTCAAAATTCAGGAAGAACACTTCACCAAAGTCCAAACCTTCATTTTTCGTCTTTACACTGATATAATCAAGATAAGAATATTTCATATACAATAGATATGTAACTACCACTAAGTAACGCTTTAGATAGTGCTTTCATTCACCAATCAAATTTTTCATCACAAAAAATGTTAACTTTAGAGAAACTTGTATAGATCTGGGTCAAAGGGTCTACACTAGCTCTGAATCAGACTCTGATAGGGGCACTTAACCCTTTCCTCCATATACAGGCATTTCTATGCATGTGTAGATCCAGATCAGCCGGCACATCCGGATCAGGATCAGGATCTGCACTGGTCGCATTTTGGTCACATATAACCTAACAAATCATAAAGCGAACAGTGCAGATCCTGATCAGATAGCACAGATGTGCCCGCTGATCTGGATCTACACTGTTTGCCCACTCAATAAAGATGTGTCTATGGAAGAAAGAGTTAAAGGGTTTAACACTAATAAATTTTATATTTTGCCTACAATTATCATCAATGTGGAAGCAAGAAAATCGATGATTCATGCCAATGTCATGGCAAGTTTATAGCAAGAAATGATCTATTCAGTATGCTGAGGAGGCTGAATAATGCAAACAATTGATTTACTCTTAAAATGCATATCACAAACTCACATTAATTTTGGTGACAAGTGAAGACCTAATGTAATGTAATGGGTTAAGTGAAGATGCATAATTATGTAATGTAATGGGTCTTTGCAAATTCCTGCTAAGTTACTGTATTGCAACTAACCATTTCTGTGAACTATGGATAGAAGTTCTAGAATTCAATAAAACAAAAGGTCTCCTATAACAAAATTAACACAGACCAATACACACGGGAAGTATAAGGATTTTTGCCAGTTGACTTACATTGTGAAATAACAATTAGTATAGAGTAGGGAGAGGTGGGAGGAAAGGGAGGGGGTGATTCTTTGAATCTTAAAAGCCATTAAAATATCAAAATTAAAAATTAACAAGTAGCACAGTCAAATTATGCTATAGCTTCTAAAATTCATAAAATGGCACATGCATATGTTATGCAATAATCACAAGACTGAGTGAATAAAGCTGTCTACACTTTACTTAGAGTTCAGGATGGAATACTTCAATGTCTTATATGTGGTTAATATTGATTATATCATTATAATGCCTATGAATGACTGAAAAGGAACGAATTCTGCAAAACTTTTGGATTATTCAGTACATTTAGGATCTGTTGTGGTTAAATTGTGCTGCATTCGTAACGCTGTAACAACTTTGGCTTTAAATATATTCACCTGTGTGTTGACATTTACTTTGTTTACAAGTCTTATACAGTTTATATTATTAATTTTGGTGTTTGAAAACACTTAATATTTCCGCCCTGATACAATTGTGTAGTCTCTTGAAATTGGACCTACACTACATCAGCATGACTGTCAACACCAAGAAAATCAGAACAAATACTTTGGCACATGATTCCACTTGTTCGTAAACAGAATGCACAGCTGATGTTGATTTGACTATTGTTTGTTAATTTGCAACAGTTACATTTTCTATGCAACAAGGCCGTGCAACAATGGCATTTAAGAATAAAAAAAGCCAACATTTTTTCAAAGGAAAGTAAATGTTGACGAAACCTGGCCATTTTTAATCTCTCAGAGTTCATAATAATAAAAGAGATGGATCTGTGACATTTATGCAATATTTATACATATTAACAATTACTGTTTGTAAAGCACTAATCCACTAAAAACATAAATCAGGCCTAAATTCACCTGGTCAAGGAAAATATATATAGTGAGTGGCACAAATGAACCTAATCTTTTGCAGACCATGAACAGTATGATTTTACTGGAGTTAAAGTAGCAGAAATGTGTCATGAATTACAATTGTGCAATAAATGGGTCGGTCTGGTCAGAAGCAAGATTTTCAGAAAGGGGTTAATTTGGAGCAGTCTTAGTGTAGTTGAATGATAATTTCTAACTTGCTGGCCAAAATCCACATGCACAATTAAAATTTAAATATTGCTGCTTAAAATCCCTACCGAACCCCCTCTGGATCCACCCCTGAATATTATTCTATTTATTGTTACCTTTAACTCTGCTTGTGTTGCTTTATACTGTTCATTAAGTAGACTATATTTCGCACTTTCTTCTTTCCTTAAAGACCTTTCTTTTTTTAACTCAGGACTCCAGAAAGTTTTAATACTATTCATTGTTGAACTAAGTTTGTCTTTTGTTGAGTCTAACTCTTGCTGCATTTTGGCACAGTCTTTGTTTAGGTCTGTTATTTGTGACTGTAATTCTAATATCAATGAATCACGACTTAGATTTCTAAATTGTTCCTGAGTTTGCTGCAACTGTGAGGTATAGTCTGGTCTTTCATTTGATCTAGATCTACTGTTAACATGATAATAATGTTCTCGTTCCAAAGACCTCGCACCCATGTGAGGGTACTGTTCCCTCTCCTGTGATCTTTCACGACTGTAATTCATTGAAGCAGTTCTTCTTTCTCCTTTAGATACTGGCATGGTATTTGAAGCATTTATTTCTGAATGGTGAGCTTCACTTGTTGCTGCAGGTAGCAACATTTGCAATCTTTCAAACTGGCGCTCTAACGATGATTCCCCAGTAAACAGACCTGAATATTCACCTTTCTCTAATGACCGATGACGTGTTGAAGGTTTACTTCCAGTGATGTTTGAAGTGTATGAAGAATGAACTGGACTCTGGTATGGACTCCTGGCTTGTAACTTTCCAACTGAGTTAACACTTTCATTCCCAAAGCTCTTACCGAGGTTACTGTAAGCCGCACTTATTGACTGCAATGTTTCGAATGGCAAATCAAGTGGACTGGACGGACTGTTGGTTCTAATTTCTTGATTACTTGTAGAACATGCCAGGTTTAACGTGCCAGAACCAGACAGGGATCTTGTTGGCGTACCATTCTTGTTTATAGGTTTCTCACTGCTTCCAGCATAGAGGTTCTTTGGTAGAGATGAGTAACTTTGTGAAGAAGCAGTAACGTTTTCTGCCTTTTTCGTCATGGCGTTTATATCCTTCGCACTTGGCGACTTCTTTTTCCTTTTGAACATTTTGGAAGTTAGTTAAAATCTTAAAAATAAAAACCTACAATCTAAGCAGTGTGCTACTGTTGGGATTATTTATTATCCAGACTTGTCAAACAATTGATATTTTAATGACAGTAATGTCATTACAGAAGCAAGCGTTGTTTAATCAATTTTCTAGGCCATTATATTCCGATCATTCGATTTATCTTCAACATCACCACTATCCACACTTCCAGCATCACCAATAAAAACGTTGATGACTGATGCAGTCATGGTCCGGCATAAACATTTCCGAAATGTGCAGTCAAATTTTTAATCCTGACCATGCGAAATACTATAAATAACAGGGACCTAGCTCCACGAAACATTCAAATGCTAAAATATCCATATCAGACTCATTTTTATCTAAAATAGCAGACATCTCAGGTCATTCATAAATTAGGGAAGTCCATTTCCTGTTCTCCATGAAAAGAACTCATCGTGAAAATACACAATTCGTGGCGGATGATTTGAAATTGAATGAGTGTCAGACTAAACTATATATTTCTACCTATTTAACGCATTGCAATTTAATCCAAATGACCAGCAAAGAATTCCAAGCTGTAAAATTTGGACAGGTTAACTTGAAATTTTCTCAATAATCCTGAAAGTTCATCAGGCATTATGAGTGCATGGGAAATTCGGATGAAGTTCAATTCGGATAAATTTTATGTCATTTGGGTCAGGAGTATGCCAGAGGTTTCGACCCGGAGATTTTTTGACAACATAATATGGCCCGGATATTTCGAACCCTCGATCCCTAAGTCATTTCGGCCCCAAATACATTTTAACCTTGAGACATTTCAACCCCTTTGACAATTTGACACAAATTTGTCTTCACCTGGACATTTTGCCTCAAGAATTTTTATGTACAGATACATCGAGGGCTCAGCGTGAAACTATCGTATCTGCATTTTAAAAAATTGTTCAGGAGAAAGAAAAACTGTTTTATTTTAATGGAAAATACTTAATTTTATTGAAAATCTGTAATTGAGCATAAAGAACCAATTTGATGACATGACTGATACTTAAAATACAATTTAAAAATTTGTTCTCATTAAATTTGAAAATATGTCAGATACAATAGTTTCACGCTGAAATTGCCATAAATTGAGCAAAAACCTCAGTGTGAAACTATTGTATCTGTAATTATTTTTTTTCTTTTTCAAATAATGTTCATTTTCTGAATATATTCAGAATGTATATATTGTTTTTGTTAAAAGTAGATAAATATTTGCTATTAATTTTGTTATAAATTTATCTTTTATTGTGCTCAGCATGAAACTATCGTATCTGCACATTTTTTTTCCAAATGCTAATTTCATTATTGATTTTACTCCAATTAAAAATTTCATGGCAGAATTCAAATATTAATGTTGTTATTGCTTGTTTTGTGTCATTCTTAAGAGATGAATCTTGAATAGACTTTGAGACAGAATGAATGTTATAAATTATTTGAAGCCCACAATGTATTTGCTCACCAACTTTCTTTAAAGACAATTGCTAGAGCTTCAAAAAATCTAAAGTTTTAACTTTTTTATATTTGAATGAAACTTCAGCATATTGTGTGAGATACATATGAAGAATATATTAAGAATATTTCATCAATTGAAAAGAATACTACGATTTTCAAATTTGAGGTGAGCATGTTCTGGGCACACATTTTTAGCTCGACTATTCGAAGAATATGTCGAGCTATTGTACTCACTTGGGCGTCGGCGTCGGCGTCCCGCTTTGGTTAAAGTTTGCGTGCAACCTACTGATATCTTAAAAACTACTATAGCTACAGCTTTAAAACTTGGCACACTTGTTCATCATCATGACCCGAGTATGTATGCCAAGAACCATAACTCTAACTTTCATTTTGATCAAATTATGGCCCTTTTTCGACTTAGAATTTCAGGTTAAAGTTTGCGTGCAAGCTAATGTACAGACACATAACTTCAATACTACTTATACTACAGCTTTGAAACTTGGCACACTTGTTCATCATCATGTCCCGAGTGTGTATGCCAAGAACCATAACTCTAACTTTCATTTTGATCAAATTATGGCCCTTTTTTGACTTAGAATTTCAGGTTAAAGTTTGCAGGCAAGCTACTGTACAAACACATAACTTCAATACTACTTATACTACAGCTTTGAAACTTGGCACACTTGTTCATCATCATCTCCCAAGTGTGTATGCCAAGAACCAAAACTCTTAACTTTTATTTTATTAAAATTATAGCCCTTTTTGGACTTAGAATTTCAGGTTAAAGTTTGCGTGCAAGCTAGTTACTTTCATACTTCTTGTACTATAGCTTTGAAACTTTCAACACTTGTTTACCATCATGACCCTGACTATGTATGCCAAGAACCATAACTCTTTCTTTAATTTTTAATCAAATTATGGCCCTTTTTCAACTTAGAATTTCAGGTTAAAGTTTGCGTGCAAGCTAGTTACTTTCATACTTCTTGTACTATAGCTTTGAAACTTGTTCATTATCATGACCATGACTATGTATGCCAAGAACCATAACTCTTTCTTTGATTTATATCAAATTATTGCCCTTTTTAGACTTAGAAATTAAGGTTAAAGTTTGCGTGCAAGGTGGTGAAACCTCATATCTTTCATTCTATTAAAACGACAACTTTAAAACTTTGTAAACCTTTATTTTATCATACATCAGGTTGATTTTCAAAGGCCCATAACTCATCCTTGCTTTTTTTATTTAATTTTTGCCCTTTTTCGCTTAGAAATTAGAATTAAGACTTAGAAATTATGGTTAAAGTTTCAATGTTAGTGTTTTTCATAGGTAATGCTATAGAAAAGGTTTAAAACAGATGTACTTAACATACTTTGGTTGAAAGTGTTGAGTGGTTATACCATACCATACCATACCATACCATACCATACCATACCATACCATACCATACCATACCATACCATACCATACCATACCATACCATACCATACCATACCATACCATACCACACCACACCACACCACAGCACACCACACCACACCACAACACAACACAACACACCACACCCACCCACCCACCCACCAGCACCCCCACCACCACCCCACACCCACCCACCCCACCACCCACCCACCCACCCACCACCACCCCACACCCACCCACCCCACACCCACCTCCCACCACCACCTTCCACCACCACCACCCACCCCACACCCACCCACCAACACCCACCCACCACACCACAACCCACCACCACCACCCACCACCACCACCCAATCCAGCACCCACCCACACCCACCACCACCCCCTCCCACACCACCACCCACCACCACCCAATCCAGCACCCACCCACACCCACCACCACCCCCTCCCACACCTGACCCACCCACCCCTCATCCACCCACCCACACCCACACACAAACACCCACCCACCCACATCAACACCAACAATAGCATCAACAACCACCACCAACAGCAACAACACTGACAACAACACCACCACCACCAACAACAACACCAACAACACAACCAACAAAAACCCTAATTACAACAACAACACCAACAACACCACCACCAACAACACCGTCAACAACACCACCAACAACAATACCATACCTTACTATACTACACCGCACTATAGGTGGGCAGGGGTGTATGGACTGGGTTGTGTAAACCCTCTAAAAAAAACTACAATAATAAATTAAGTGTAATTTATTGATTTCCTAACTTGGATTAAGAAACTTTTGTTCATGTGTGTCTGTTGGGTGTCATAAACTCTTGAATCACTCCCCAGTTTAAATGAAGCCCAGTTTTAAATGTGCTTAAATATGTCTGACTTCGAATAGTCGAGCGTGCTGTCGTTTCCGACTGGCTCTTGTTTCTTGCTGTTGTTAAAAAACAACAACTAAAAAGAAAACAAATTGTTTTGCAAAATTTGCAGTGAATGTCTCAAACTTAAATTATAAAAGCTCAATGAAATTTCAACAATCCCGGTGACAGGTTATTTTTTATTTCATATTTTTTATACAAGAATATCCATCAATGCTGAAAAAATCAAAGTCTATTGGTGTAAAAAAACAAAACAAAACTGTAGCAATCGTCTTTAAATTGGTAAACATAATAAATAATTGGCAAACAGTGTAGATCCAGATCAGCCTTCCCATCCATGCAGGATCATCACTTAGGCTTGTCACTTTTTGATTCATTAAAGTGTTTTGGACCAAGGAAGTACCAGTATAGAATAATTATGTCTTAAAAGTTCAGTGTAGAATCTTGTGAATGTTAAATAAAATTGTTTCTACATAGTTGCAAAGTTGTTGCTAAATAAATAACTGCCATTTAACCCTGAACTTCATGAATCCCATTACAATCCAATCAGGCTTATTGTTTTGTTATTCATTATATTGTATTGACTAAAGAAACTACCAGTATAGATCCTGATTAGATTGTAATGGGATTCATGAAGTGCATGGATGTGATGGCTGATCTGGATCTACACTGGTTGTTAATGGTCTATTATGTTCACTGATTTCAGTCAAGTTAGTGTGCAGATACGATAGTTTCGCGCTGAGCACAATAAAAGATAAACTTGTAACAAAATTAATAGCAAATATTCCTCTGCCTTTAACAAAAACAATACATACATTCCAAATATATTCATAAAATGATCATTCTGTGTATTAAGAAAAAAAATAATTGCAGATACTATAGTTTCACGCTGAGAAAAAAACCTGATTGCAGATACGATATTTTCACTTTTTTTTTAATTTTGAAAAGGAGATACTAGATTTAATCTATACTTTTTTGTCAGGTTATTGGGACTGTTAAAACAAGTCAAAATATGAAATAAAACCATTTTTGATAAAAAGTGCAGATACAATAGTTTTGCGCTGAGCCCTCGACATGTAGTCACCCTGAAGAAGTCATTGAGCGATATATTCATATATATTCATATATAGTCATATTTTAAAGCTCATTCTTTTAATAATAGCCTTGTTTTTCATAGGTAATAATGGTATAAATGACACATTAGGCTTAAATTATTTATTTGAGAAAATTTATAACAAACATCAATTTTATAAAAATTTATTCCAGTATTCTTGATTTGGAAATTACTGCTTAATCTTGTTTAATGGTACAAATCGTACTTTGGTCAGGGGAGTTGTGGGTAATGGTGGTGTATTGAGCATATTGAAAAAATGTTTTACAATGGTAAATGTTAAAATTTGGGAAAACTTTTAAATTTTTTATTTGATTTAGTAATAAATCGTTACTTGTCATAGAAAATGTCTAATGACGATCCTTAAATGTAAAATTTTCTGATTTTTTTTCAACCTATACAAATGAAGCTAATGTGGCTTTCCCAATTTTTAACTGAAAAAAAAAACGGATACAGTTTTATAAAATGAAATTATTTACGGTGTCACTTGGTATATGTATATTTAACATATGCAGTACAATCTAACTGTCTACTGAAAAGTATGATTAATTTTGTGCATAGGTGCTTTTTTGTTATACATATGTGTGTAACTGTATCATAATAAATCAGTGTATGAGAAAAATTGATGTTATTTTTAAATGTTTATTGAAATCAACAATTAATTTGCATTCAAGCATAAATAGAATATATTTGAATATTAATCTCAAATTCAGACGTTCCTAATATGATGATGATTTGCTAAAAATCAAACCTACATTCCTGATAAATTGCAATTTAACCGGTTATCACACTTATATGCTGATTTGAAATTGTTTGTTGTTTTTTTTAAGTTCAGCTGAATGCACCATCCCTTCTTAATTAAAGTAAAACATACTGCAAGTAACACCTTAAGAGGTGAAATCATATTTATTTTCTCCTAAATTATAGGTCATGGCCCTCTGGCAGTGAAAAAACCCTGCTAGAAGTGCTACTATGATTATGATGTACAAAACATTAATTGTATTGTAATATGTTTAATTATATTTATAGACAGAGTTTACCGCAGAAGAACATGAAAGCATACAGAATGCTCTACGGCAAAGACTGGGACCAGAGTTTATCAGTCAGAGAGCTGGAGCCGGGGGACAGAAGGTGAGTAAAGAAGGCCCTAAGGCTGGCTGCCGGGCTTGCCGTGGATCATTAATTAGACTTTATACTCCATTTTTCCATCAGGCTTCAAAAACTTAAAACAACCCAACTGGTTTTCATTCCCAAATGAAAGCCATCAAAATTAATATTGATTCGATCTTTAATATATATACAAGTTTTATCAAGTGTGTAAACTGTAGATCCATCTTTGCCATCTGATCAGGATCTACACTGTTCGCTTCTTGGTCAGAAATTACTTAATGAATATAAAACTGTACATAGAATGTGACAGCACAGATGTGCTGGCAGATCTGGATCAACACTGTTAACTCATGCAAGAGTGTGATAATCGGCCAGTGATGAGTAATACGTCATTTAAGTTATTAAGATCTACTGATTGAAAACTAATAGGAAAGATTGTGACATTGCTTTCCAATTCTGAGGGTGAGAATAAATCATTACATAATAACATGACTGTATCATTTCTATATTTGCAGTTAGCCTACATAGAGGGATGGCGTCTAGTTAACCTTGCTAATGAGATGTTTGGTTTTAATGGATGGTCGCACTCTGTCACACATCAGACAATTGGTAGTATTCATCATACATCTACACTATTTTCACATGTGATTAAGGTCCTATATATGGATTCAAGTTTAGTTTAAACTAATTTATTTGACATCGATTGTGAAACAAGTTATTATAACTTATATTAATCACGTTCGATGACTGCTTCCTGGGTTACCAACCAGTACTCGGGCTGAATGTGGATTGAGGAAACTGTAGACGAATCTCATCCCTGGCAGTCTCCGGATCTAGAGTCCGACACTCTACCCCTAGAGCACTGTCCCTCCTCCATATGGATTCAAGGAATAGCCTTATGGAAATATTTCACCATCCCCTTGCAAGTTAAAATTAATCATTGAGAAACAGGTACTGGTATTACTGATTGCTGCCAATTTTCAAAGTAATTACAGTCTGTCAACTCTATCACAGAACTTTATTAGATATCAGAATTAAAGTCATTTTTTGTCACACAAATGTGTGAAATTCAGAATTTTATAGAAAGTGTAGACTTCATTAGACAGCATTCATGTGCAAAATGATATGTGTACAATATTATACTGGTTGCAAATGCAATATACTAGTAAGTGAATAAAATGTGGGTTATTAACCCTTTAACTGCACAGAACAGGCTAATATCCCTTGTGCAACCATTGTAGATCCAGATCAGCCTGCACATCAATGCATTCTTATTAGGATTTTCAATGTGAGCTTCTTGGTCAGTAATAACTTAATGAATCTAAAAACAAGTAGTGTAGATACTGATCCTATTGCACAGAATGTGAATGCTGATCTGGATCTACACTGGTTGCCTGTAGAAATATACCATATCCATGGAGTAAAGAGTAGCTGTTAGTACAGCTTTTGTCACATTTAATGCAGTAAATATTGCACCAAGATTATAAAACTGAGAATGGAATTCAGTCTCAAATCTCAAGGATCTGATTGGATGAAATGGTGACTGGTTGCCTTTTCAGCCAATAGGATGCTCGAGATTTGAGACTGGTTTAAATTCTCAGTTTTATAATATTCAGCCCAGATCAGGGTTTACACTGGTGTTTATTCAGTTATTTTATTAAAATTTATCACTATGAGAAATAAATTCATTGGCTAAAATTGAATATTAGTTGAATCGCTTTCATCCATTTAGCAGGTGAAGGGTTTTAAGATTAAGGTTTTAAAATATTGATGATTTTTACCATACACTGATGATGAACTTGTATTCATGGGCATACAGTTATGTGTTGTTGTTTTTTTAAACAGGATCTTTGTGGGTTCTGATATTCATGACTTTCATTTTTTAAAATTAAGATTAAGTTCATATTCTATATTTATATGTTTTGGTTTTAATTTTGTGGATTGAGCTGCCCACAGAATCAACAGAAATAAGTTCCCTGTATTTATGAATCTGCAATATTTGTAAAAAGTTCAGTTCTATTGAAATTATGATTTTATACATGAGTGTGTTTTTTTTCAATTTCAGATTTTGTGGATCATTACAATGGCAAATACTATGTTGGTGTTAGTGCATTTGTTAAAGTTGTTTTAAAGGTCAGTTCCTTAACCGTTTACTCCATAGACACACCTTTATTGCATGGGTGAACAGTGTAGATCCAGGATCTGCCCTGTTTGCGTTATGATTACTTAATTTATTTCTAACTAAAATGCGACCAAATGCGGATGTGCCAGCTGTTCTGGATCTACACTGCTCGCACATTTGTAAAACTGTATATATATGGAGGAAAGGGTTAAAATAAATGTTAAAAAATTAATTAAAGGTGTTGATAAGTAATGTTTCGTGCACCAAATTTACAGAATTTTTATTAGCCTGAACATGTGAATGGTAACAAGTATGCACTTTAAAGAACATTATTTTGCAGTTTCAACTATCTTTCATTGATGAAAACATCTGACCATTCTTTAAATTGACATGTGAGCAGTTATGCACACTTGTGGGTCATCAACACCCTTACTAATTTCATTTTTGCACATTGTTAAACTATCTTGGACTCTGATCGTGGAGTAGTATTTTTTTTAAAGATTTCTCTCAAGAATTTCATATAATTAAGGGGTTTAATTGAATCTGATTACATAAATCGATTGCACAAAGGATCCAAGTTAACCCTTTCCTCCATATAATTATACGCCTTTTTACGCATGTCACTATTATGTGGGACCAGTGTAGATCCAGATCAGTTAGCACATCCATGCTGTCTGATCAGGATCTGCACTGGTCGCATTATGGTCAGAAATAACCTAACAAATAAAATTGCGAACAGTGCAGATCCTGATTAGACAGCTCGGATGTGCTGGCTGATCTGGATCAACACTGTTTGCCCACGCAATAAAGGTGTATCTATGGAGGAAAGGGTTAAGTATGGAATGCTTCAATTTCTCAGGTGTGCTTAAAATTATATATATAACACTTAATATTTTCATATTGATATGCGACTGGGAACCTTGAATGTGCACATATAAGAAACCACTGGTGGCATTTCTTCATGAGAATGTTAATAATTCGTATTTACGCTTCATCCTCTACAATGACATCTTACCTACCTAACAAATCATAATTCCTGATGGTATACAGTGTGGCGTATTACTTGTAGAGGTGTGGCTACAGTAAAAGCCATTCACAATATATTGGATGGTGCACAATGATTTGTCTTGTGACATCGCACAACACGCACGTTTTGCTATGAGTAACTGCAAAAAATAGTGCTTGCATTCACTATGTCGCCAGCTTGGCTGTTCTAACATCCATTCGGAAAAGCTGTAATATCATGAATTCTTCTAATAATTTCAGTATTAATGAGAATATTTATGAGTCTTAATATAAGGATTGAATAGATATTTAATGCTTTACATTAGGGTATGAAAATCAGTTTAATTGTTTAAAGTATGTGTGAAGCCCTTTATAAAAACTCAACTGTTTTCCATACCCAAATGAAAACCATCAAATATCGATTTAATCCCTAATTGGCGACTCTTGAACATTTGTTTTTCTTGTTTTTTTTAAACTTTTTCACAGGATGGTATTCATCATGAAGACATAGGATACGGGGTCAGTGAAGGCATGAAGTCCAAAGCCCTGTCCCTGGAGAAGGCCAGAAAGGAAGCTGTAACAGATGGACTCAAAAGAGCACTCAAGTAAATAGAATTTCACCTAGCTGTTATTGATTGGGGGAATGTAGCAGGTATTGCTAAGATAATTTGTGTGAACTCGATAAAAAACAAGCCTTAATAAATCTGGAGTCTGTAATGTTATTTATGTGATCACAATGTTGGGAAATGGCCTGGAGAGACTTTGAAGAAATAGTCTCTCAAATATGTTTGTATTTCGCCTTTGGGAAAGGGAGAACGTTTGAATGCATGTTTCAAAAAGAAAGCTGAAACTGAGGTAAAACTCTTCCACTTTCTGACAATTTATGCTAATCTTGCAATGAAATACAATATTGGTGGTGTTGAAAGACTAGATTTGAATACATCATCACATACTTATTTTTTTTTTAAAGAATGGCTACCTGACAAAATATACACTTTTGGAGTGGCCAACTTAATGCTTAACAGAAAGTTGAAAATAATCAGTAAGAATGTAGCTTTACACATTAATTCTAACCCCACCCCCACTCCACACCAAACACACACATATATACATGTTTTTTATTCATTTGCTACCAGTGAAGATCCAGATCAGCCAGTTCATCTGTACCATCTGATGTCGATCTGCATTGGTCAGGTCACATCTTGGTCAGAAATAACCTAATTAATCTAAAGGCAGCAAGACAGATCCTGATCAGACCGCATGTCCATTCGTCCATGCCATAAAGGGGTATCTTATGGAGGAAAAGGTTAACCTAATATGTCATCATTTCTTGCAGAAGCTTTGGTAATGCTATGGGGAATTGCCTTGGAGACAAGGATTATCTCAAGTGTATAAACAGGGCACCAAAATGTGTAAGTCAGAAATTGTCTTCTCTTCATACAAATATTTGCTGTTGTTTTTTTGGTAGAAATTCTCTTTAATCTTCTACCTCAGGTTTTATTGCACATGTAGACATTGTAGATGGAACATATGTGCCATCTAATTAGGATCTTTACTGTTTGCTTTTTGGTAAAAAACCAAATGAATCAGAAAGCCAACCGTGTAGATCCGGATTAGATGGCTGATCCAGTAATAATGGTTTTCCGCTTCTAGCTATTCAGATGCTTGTACTGATTTATTTTGATTTGATATCTGTTTCCAGTTCAATTCCATTCTGATCCCACTTCTACCAAAATCAATTTGTGGTCCACTCTTGATTTGATAGTCAATTTCATCATTTTCAGTACTGTATGGTAGTCTGAATAGTGTACCGTGGTCATTATTTCCAAGGTGTAAATTGTGCAATATTGTAAAACAATAATTTGAATTTATTATTATATAATATATATTATTATATAAGTTTAACATTTATTCTAAGACTACCAAACATGAAGCTAAATTTGCTTTATTTTTAGCCAGCAGAACAGTATAATCTACAGGAAATGAAACATTCTGTGTTAGATCCAAGTATAATGAGGGCTCGCAGAGAAAGCCTTGAATCGGCAGATAAAAATAGAAACAGTGTTACAAATCCTGAGTTAATCTCAAATGTAGTGAACATTTTACAGCAAAACTGTATTAAACAGGAAGCAAACATTAACAATGACTCAGCAACAATTGGAGCAGGGAATGCTGGGAATGTAAGATTGCCAGCAAAGGATTGTGGGAATTTGAAATTGCCTGGTACTTCTGTAAGACATATGCAGCAGAAGTCAAAAAGTTTGTCCTGTGATGTTAGAACTGATACTTCTGCTAATCAAACAACTGAGAACTGTGAAAAAAGTAGACCTCAGATTAACAGTAATCAAAATAAAGAAAATGTTAGTCTTGGACACAATGGTGCTGAAAAAACTTTAAAGAAATCTGTATCAGCTGTGACCATTGTGACTGCAGAATCTTCAGATTCCGGAAGTCAGGGTTCAGATAAAAATAGGTATTAATAATTAGCTAGTGTAGTTTTATCATTCTTGCAGATACAGGCTGTACTATGCTTAAATCATTCACAGGTATACAATAAATTATAAAATATAGGTATAAGCTAGTGATTCTGAGATATTGGAGGATTGTATGATATTCAATGTTTTTCATTTGAGTATGGAATATATTTGGTTTGGTTAAAGTGTGAAGGGTTTAACACTTAATTTAAACAATCCGAATGTGCACCTAAATACTCTCATTTTTATGAAAATTATGAGAAGAATTTGAGATATTATGCCTTTTTTGAATGGCTGTTGGAACAGCCATGTTGATGACAAAGCAAGTGACAGCACATGTCTTCACAGCAAACTGCAGCTCCATGTCACAAATAAAAACAGTCCAATAAATTGTGAGTGGCTTTTACTGTTTAAGGAAATAAGTGACACTGTGTACCATCGGTTATTAAGATTCGTTAGATCAGTAAGACTTCACACTAGAGGACAAAGTTAAAGAGTAACTAATAACCCTTTCCTCCATAATCAAGCCTTTATGACATGGGCAAACAGTGCAGATCTAGATGAAATGGCACACTTGTGCCAGCTGGTCTGGATCTACACTGGTCGCACATGCATAAAAAGGCCTATATATGGACTAATACGTAACTAATTAAAAAAACTAGAAATGTGTCAATAGGACACAAATGCCCCCGCTATGCATCGTTGTCAGACACTAAAGTGCAATGATGGAAATAATAACATTTCAAAGACAGTGCTGTGTGAGTAATTTTAAGAATATGCATAAATTTGAAGATCAAGTAATTATTTGTATTTGCTGCACTGTTGTCTGCTCATTACGGAAATGTCAGTAAAGAAGTTGGTGGTAATGCATTGAGAATATTTTTTTAATAACACACATATACATGTTTGTATTTTGCAAAGCTTCTAGTTTAAGTAACAGTGACCTTGACCTTGGACCTACAGGCATGGGTATGGTCGCGACACACCGCCTTGTCATGGTGAACATTTGTGCCAAGTTATTTGGAAATCCCTTTATTCATAAAGAAGTTATAGCCCAGACAAGAAAATTCTAGTTTTAGTTACAGTGACCTTGACCTTGGATCTACAGGCATGGGTATTGTGCCGACACACCGCCTTGTCATGGTAAACATTTGTGCCAAGTTATCTTGAAATCCCTATATTTATAAGTAATTTATAGCCCGGACAAAACAATTCTATTTTTAGTAACAGTGACCTTGACCTTGGACCTACAGGAATGGGCATAGTATGCAACACACTGCCTTCTCATGGTGAACATTTGTGCCAAGTTATTTTGAAATCACTCTATTCCTAACGAAGTTACAGCCCAAACAAGAAAATTCTATTTTTAGTTACAGTGACCTTGACCTAGTACCTACAGGCATGGGTATTGTATGTGACACACCGTCTTGATATGTTGAACATTTTTATGAAGTTATTTTAAAATCCAATAAGAAATAACAAAGTTACAGCCCGGACAAGAAAATTCTATTTTTAGTTACAGTGACCTTGACTTTGGACCTACAGGAATGAGTATTGAATGCGACACACTGTCTTGATATGGTGAACATTTATACCAAGTTATTTTAAAATCCAATAAGAAATAACAAAGTTACAGAGCAGACAGGATTTTGGCAACAAAATTCTATTTTTAGTAACAGTGACCTTGACCTTGGACCTACAGGCTTGGGTATTGTACTCGACACACCGCCTTGTCATGGCGAACATTTGTGTCAAGTTATTTTGAAATCCCTTTATTCATAAAGAAGTTATAGCCCAGACAAGAAAATTCTAGTTTTAGTAACAGTGACCTTGACCTTGGATCTACAGGCATGGGTATTGTGCCGACACACCGCCTTGTCATGGTAAACATTTGTGCCAAGTTATCTTGAAATCCCTATATTTATAAGTAATTTATAGCCCGGACAAAACAATTCTATTTTTAGTAACAGTGACCTTGACCTTGGACCTACAGGAATGGGCATAGTATGCAACACACTGCCTTCTCATGGTGAACATTTGTGCCAAGTTATTTTGAAATCACTCTATTCCTAACGAAGTTACAGCCCAAACAAGAAAATTCTATTTTTAGTTACAGTGACCTTGACCTAGTACCTACAGGCATGGGTATTGTATGTGACACACCGTCTTGATATGTTGAACATTTTTATGAAGTTATTTTAAAATCCAATAAGAAATAACAAAGTTACAGCCCGGACAAGAAAATTCTATTTTTAGTTACAGTGACCTTGACCTTGGACCTACAGGGATGAGTATTGAATGCGACACACTGTCTTGATATGGTGAACATTTATACCAAGTTATTTTAAAATCCAATAAGAAATAACAAAGTTACAGAGCGGACAGGATTTTGGCAACAAAATTCTATTTTTAGTAACAGTGACCTTGACCTTGGACCTACAGGCTTGGGTATTGTACTCGACACACCGCCTTGTCATGGCGAACATTTGTGTCAAGTTATTTTGAAATCACTCCATTCATAAAGAAGTTACAGCCCGGACAAGAAAATTTTATTTTTAGTAACAGTGACCTTGACCTTGGACCTGCAGGCATGGTTATGATACGCGACACACCGTCTTGATATGGTGAACATTTATACCAAGTTATTTTAAAATCCAATAAGAAATAACAAAGCTACAGAGCGGACACGATTTTCGAACATACACACACGCATACACTGACATACTGACACACGGACAGGGTGAACACTATATGCCCTTCCACCATTACATGGCGGGGGCATAAAAATCATTGCTTTTATGATGATGTAGTTTACTATAGTTGGTCAGAAATATAGATTATCACCAAGATGATAATGCCCGTCATTGGCCTCTTTCTGTTTCTTTAATAATTTAAGAAGTATAGTTCGTCAACCAGTTCCGGTTAATTAATATATTCGTTGTAAAAAAATATACTAAAAGCATTAATCAGAACTTTGTTTGTTGTTTGATTATTAGCAAAATATCTTACCTAAAAGATGCTGAATTTATTTTAGTCTCCGCATTTATTTACTTTTACATATGTAACATTTACTTAAAGACTAGTTTATACCAGTTCCGGTTAATTCAATCTATTCCGGTTAAAACGTACACATGTCTTAGAGTGAATTTTGACTGTCTAATTTGATAGCTGTAAACTTGCTTTGACAGACCAAATTCATTTTTACACGTTTTCTGTCTAAGGGTGCAAAATAATTCTGAAAGAAATGTGAAATAAATATAATAACACACCAAGTCTTATGCTATTATTTATTTCTATTTATTACAGTATTAACAAAAGCAATTAAGCACTAATTGCACCACAAGGTCCATTCCAGACTTCAGGTATTACAGAAATATTATAATGACGTGGTGGCACAACACCACCCCCCTCATGTGGAGTTAGCCATCGTGGGTCGCTAGGTACTGGTGACCCATTAACTTCTGTTAACACTATACCATCATTAGGATATCTTAGATGTAGGGTGCAAAAGATCTTGAGACATGACCGATATGTAAACCAGCTGCATCCTCTAGCTTTAAGTGTCTCTTTTCCTTGGTAGCCGTTCCCAGTTTATCCTTTAAAATTGAATCCAAAAATGGAATTCACACTACTTACCAAATCTGAATCATTGATCCGGAACTGGTTCAAACACATGCATCTTAAAAACCGTCACAAAAACAGAATGAAAATATTTATGCATACAATCTTGCTTCTGATGATAGAGCATTGATATAACACACTTTTGCAAATCACCTTTTTTTCGTTGTTGGACTAATAAAGTTTGTTTCTTGCGATGGATGCCACGCTTAACATCATCTGCGTTAAAAACTTCGGACGCGAGCCTCTGCAATAGTCTTTGTTGACGCAGCGCTTGACCGAAAGTAAACAATAAATCAAAGGTTTAAGTTAGTAAATGTTCAGTTGAAATGCTATTTATTGCGACTCGAGGAGTATTTTCTCTCGTTGTTCCTGAATATTTCTAACATGGGGTAGGAAATATAAAAATTAACCGGAACTGGTTCATAACCGGAACTGGTTGACAAACTGTACTCAAGAGTTTTTTGTGACACATTGTATACATTTGAACAGCAATGTGAGAGTTTTGACCTTTTATTTTTCATCAGAGGTCAAAGATCTAGTAACAATTAACTAAAAATAGAACAAAGGGTTTTCACAAATAGGGGACTCGTGTATTGCATGCAGTACTCTGACAACCTAGTTCTTTCTGCATATGTATAAATTTACTAAACAAATGAACACAAAGGTTGTTTTATCTTTTCCAAAAAACTTGAATCTTCATTTACAGCGACACGGACACATTATCAAAACAAGAGAGGATTCTGCGACAGAAACTGAAACAACAAGAATTTCAACGCATTCTGGAGAAACAAAAACAAGATCTGGAAGAAATAGGTAGAGGGGCATGCGTAAATATCTGACATTGTTGAAAATGAGCAATAGTTAGAAATGAAGAAAAATATGTGTAATGCACTGGACTTTCAAAATTAGATATGGGCGAAGTCCAAAACTGTTTGCAGGACAGTTTGTCATTGCTGGATGCCCTTGCTATCTAATTTGAAGAAAATAGCATGATCTAGCCATTAAAGAGGAATGAAAATACATGATGTAAAGTGAATTGACGGGAAAAATGCACAATATAAAGATTTCTTAAAAAGTTATGGCACCTTTATTTAGCTGTAAAGAAGAAAAAAGGCACTTGCTTATTTAAGTACAATATACATGTAGCTAAAAGCTTAATTAATTTATGTATGCTGCTTTTCAAGTCATTTTTCTGACCTCAGTCAAATCGAGGATCATAGATTTGGTTCCAAGTTATGCAGCAGGTCTTGTTGTTTTGTTTATTATATTTCAGTTCAATAAAATATTTATAACCATAATTTGTGCACAATATTACTTTATTGAATAGTGTTATTTTGCCTAGGTATGCCAATTGCCTCATCCACACCTGCTTTCAATCCTCAACACACTTCCAGTCCTCATCCCAACCTGTCACGGTCAACATCAGAGGTCACAACCAGAGTTGTCCCCCTTGGTGATCAGGATGATGAACGTCTCGTAGCAGAAGATAACTTTGGTAAGTGGAATGTTCTTAACGAAATGGAGAAGTAGGAACTAACACATCATTACTTTGATTTTTTGGCTGTTTTCAAACGAAAAATTGTGTTCATGGTGCGACAATATTATAATGAAATGGAATCTTGAATGCACCATGTTATGGAGAGTCTGCAGTGTAGTGCATGACTGACATTTTCATAGCCAGCTTATTAACCCAATTAAAGTAATTAAAATAGTTACTCTGCTATAATTCATGTGTTTGTCTCTTCCCTTTATGAATAATAAAGCAGTAAATGGTACATTCAAAAGAATATTAAATGCAGCTTAATAATGATTTGTTTTTACATCTAATTTCTGTAGTATTTTTGAGATTAGGTTCTCTTAAATATAGTTTGACACAAATAAGAGTTTTTGATCAAAGTTTTTGTTTCATTGTGCTTATCAGACTTTGGTTTATTTTTGTCAGTTTAAATTCTACAATGAAACACCTTAGTTAAGCATAAATAAATGCCTATTTATAACCAGCTCATGGACTGTTAACCCTTTCCTTCATATTTACACCTTTATTGTGTGGGTGACCAGTTTAGATCCTGATTAGATGGCACGAATGTCACTGGTGCACTGTACACTTTTTGGTCAGAAATTACTACGGGCAATTCCAGTATTAAGTGTATGGGGGGAGGGGAGAGCACTTCACAGACCCCAGCATCCATAATTATGAATTAATTGTCATGACCAAGCACCCAGCATTACACATTTTCCTGAAACTCCATCACCCACAATAATGAATTTTACAAGGGACCCCATACCCTATCTTTATTTTTTGTAAAATTCCCACTGGAAATTATCGACTAATACTACAAAACAAAGGTTTTTTTTAATCGTCTCAACTGTTCCCTAACACAAAACAACAACACTGTTTTGCAATGTGGAGACGCATTTATTCACGGGTAAAGGTTGGGGAGTATCTTGTAACATGACAACATCAAAGACATGTATCAGTAAGAGACATCTTCCATTGATAATACATGATACACAATTCTAGTCTCAACTTAAGACTGCTTTACTCGACACAATAAACTTTCAAAGTACATGCATAATGCTTTCAACACATACTAAGATATTTGGGGGAATATTCAAGCATGGTGCAGTCAACTTCAAACTTGTAATATCAGCCCTGACATTTGGCAAATCCCAACTAAAACAGTACTGCCTTATGAAGTTTTGACTGTGTATTTGTCATAGGAATGCCGGCCGCCCACGTAAAACCCCTCCCTTAATAATCATTTTTTAGAAAAGAGGAACCGTGTTTCTGTAGCAATGCACGAATCGCATATTTAATGCGATTCTCGGAACGTTCCTCAAAATACCGGAACTACAGAACCTGTCCTGTCATGCTTGAATACATTGCTTCTTTTATTATACTAATAAAATATATAAACATAACACAGCGCAACCTTAAGCTGACATGGGTTCTACATGTCATCTTGATGTGGTGAACATTTCATTTAAGTTTCATGAAATTCATCCCAGGGTCAGATCAGAAGATATGACACGGACTGAAGGACAGATGGACGGATGAACGAAGACCAATCCTATATCCCCCTTCTGGTATGCGGCGGGGAATAAAAAGTGACTGACAAGTTCTATATAGTTAAATATGAAACATTATCTGTACTTTAAACACACTGGTGCTACTTTAGATTTTTATTCAGATTGCTGTAGTACTTTGGATTTTCTACAGTAAATGCATTTCTTTTTTTTCTGGCAGACCTTCAAGATCTTCTTAAGTTTACAGTAGTCTTCTGATTTTAAGTTAACTTTTCAAACATGATTAGATCTCCCAAATTCCGTTGTTTCTTTTCCATGTTTCTTTAAGATTCAGTTCAAAACTGTCCATGGATTATCGTCTTTTTCTGCCATTTTTTGCTTCTTGCAGTGTACCCAATTAATCTGACCAAAACTGGTTAAAACTAGGTTGCTGGTTCTGTATATTCAGCATGGGTAAATGCCAGCAGGTGTCCAGATTAACTTGATTTATAATTCCTAGTTTCTGGCATCGATTTTTATAAGGTAACTGAAGAAACAAGAATCTCAATTACAGGTTAAACTATACACAAGTAATTGAGGCACCGAGTTCAATTGTTCACAATAGATCCCAAAGGTAGAATTATTCAATGGATTGGGTCTTAAGGAGAAAATTGGGTACTATTGTTAGTTAATTATCTTGCATTTCTTTGATAATGCTTATATCAGTTAAAGACGCTGCCCATGCTGATCTCCTATATTTACTTTAAACAACGGTCATCTCAAACTTGCCAATGTTCAGTAACTTCAGAGAACCTGTCGGAACAATATAATTTTTTATGAGAAAAACATGGATTTCAACAACACATCCTGTCTATGCGTGCATGTTGAAAATTGATGAAAACTTCTACCCATGCATTCACATTAAATATTTTCTTACTTGTGGTCTAAATCCCAAAAGTCGCCGTGAAATAGTAAATGCTTATGACATGACGGCATGTTTGAAGCAAACCTAAAGGACAGAACAAATGCTCAGGACTTTGCTTAATTGTCAAAATATTGACTTTTAAAGAGTGATTTTGCCATTTTTTTGCGATTTTCAAGTGCAGTTGTGGAGAATGTTCTCAGAAGTTACTGGAACTGGCAAATTTGAGATGACAATTGTTAAAACTGAATATCAGAGATCAGCCTGGGCATTATCTTTATTACCTGATACCTTATATAAATGTAATTTGGTATTTCTTACTGTTTTCTGAAATTCTTAAAACGTCCACATTCGCGAACTGTTGACTGGTCAATAGTTTTGACTGTTTCCCTCGCGTGCTCTGACATCATAGAGGATTCCCCCTTTGAGCGTGCGGTGTGTTGAGCGAACTGTTGACTGGTCAATAGTTTTTGTGTCGCCTGCGAAAGCATGTAGACACATAGGGATGCTATTGTCCGGCGGCGGCGGCGTCGTCGGTGCCGTCATCCGGTAGTCCCCCAACTTTAATCTGAAACTTAATGTTGCCTATAACTTTGAAAGAACTTGACCTATTCACTTCATACTTGTAATATATCATCAGCATGAACAATGCCATCTGTGACGACAAGAATGATAACTCCAGTTTCAATATCTTTTGAGTTATGCCCCTTTCAAATGCAACTTTAATCTGAAACTTAATGTTGCCTATAACTTTGAAAGTACTTGTCCTATTCACTTCATACTTGGAATATATCATCAGCATGAACAATGCCATCTGTGACGAGAAGAATGATAACTCCAGTTTCAATATTTTTTGAGTTATGCCCCTTTCTAATGCAACTTTAATCTGAAACTTAATGTTGCCTATAACTTTGAAAGTACTTGTCCAATTCACTTCATACTTGGAATATATCATCAGCATGAACAATGCCATCTGTGACAACAAGAATGATAACTCCAGTTTCAATATTTTTTGAGTTATGCCCCTTTGAAATGCAACTTGAATCTGAAACTTAATGTTGCCTATAACTTTGAAAGTACTTGTCCTATTCACTTCATTCTTGGAATATATCATCAGCATGAACAATGCCATCTGTGACAACAAGAATGATAACTCCAGTTTCAATATTTTTTTAGTTATGCCCCTTTCAAATGCAACTTTTATCTGAAACTTAATGTTGCCTTTAACTTTGAAAGTACTTGTCCTATTCACTTCATACTTGGAATATATCATCAGCATCAACAATGCCATCTGTGACGACAAGAATGATAACTCCAGTTTCAATATTTTTTGAGTTATGCCCCTTTGAAATGCAACTTTAATCTGAAACTTAATGTTGCCTATAACTTTGAAAGTACTTGTCCTATTCACTTTGTACTTGGAATATATCATCAGCATGAACAATGCCATCTGTGACGACAAGAATGATAACTCCAGTTTCAATATTTTTTTAGTTATGCCCCTTTCAAATGCAACTTTAACCGGAAACTTAATGTTGCCTATAACTTTGATTATACTTGTTCTATTCAATTCATACTTGGAATATATCATCAGCATGAACAATGCCATCTACGACAACAAGAATGATAACTCCAGTTTCAAAATGTTTTGAGTTATGCCCCTTTCAAATGCAACTTTAACCTGAAACTTAATGTTGCCTTAACTTTGAAAGTACTTGTCCTATTCACTTTATACTTGGAATATATCATCAGCATGAACAACGCCATCTGTGACGACAAGAATGATAACACCAGTTTCAATATTTTGGAGTTATGCCCCTTTCAAATGCAACTTTAACATGAAACTTAATGTTGCCTATAACTTTGAAAGTACTTGTCCTATTCACTTCATACTTGGAATACATTATCGGCATGATCAACAACATTGGTAACAAAAAGAATCATAACTCCTGTTTGATTATACTTTGAGTTATGCCCCTACCAAATGCAACTTTAACATGAAACTTAATGTTGACTTTAACTTTGAAAATTCACTTGATATTCGAAATAAATCATCTTCATGAAAAGCGTCATTATGAAGAACAAGAATGATAACTCCTGCTGGACTATTTTATGAGTTGTGTCCCTTAAATATACAACTTTAACATGAGACTTAATGTTGCCTATAACTTTTAAAGTACTTGTCCTATTCACTCATCGAATATATCATCTTCATGAACAACAACATGGGTTACAACAAGAATCATAACTCCTGTTTGACTTTTTTTTTTCAAATGCAAATTTCACATGAAACTCAATGTTGCGTATAATTTGAAAGTACTTGCCCTATTCATTGAATACTTGGATTGTATCATCAACATGAACAGTGCGATCGACAACTACAAAAATTATAACTCCTGTTTGAATATTTTTTGAGTTATGTCCCTTTCAAATGCAACTTTCACATGAAACTTAGTGTAGCCTGTAAAATGGAAAGTACTTGTTCAATTCACTTAATACTTTGAAAAACTCATCTGCTTGCACAAACCAATTTTTGAAGATGATAACTCGGGTTTCACCATTATTATAGTTATTCCCCTTTTAAATGCAATTTAGATGACACATGTGTTCTGTGGTCTAGTATTGAAATCAACTTTAATAAAATATTTTTATTATATATGATTAAAAATAGGCCCACATTTCAACTTTTTCCATGCAGGCGACACATGTGTTCCGCGGAACACAACATTCTAGTGACTGTTTACCTCGCGCGCTTTAAAGTCATAGAGGATTCCGCCATTGAATTGATCAGGTAATAAAACAGTTATTTCATATGTGATCTGGGAACAGTCAAACAGTTGTCCCTCGGTGTCGGGCATAGTGTTTTGAACTGTTGCCCGAGACCATAGGCCTCCACCTCAGGCTAACAGATTAACTGTTCCCAAATCACATATTAAAAAACTGTATACTGATATGTGCATAATCAAAGAAATTTGAGACAATTTACTAGCCACAGTACCCAATCTCCTCCATAAAATCCAATCTATCCAGGAATTCTCCTCCTGGGATCTACAATGAACGATTTGACTCGGTATGATCTATCAACACGCCCAGTAAACATTCGCTCCGCAACCAAAAAGAGAACATAACAAAATGAGCGAAAGCCACATCCGGGATTGAGTGAGTATGACCAACATTTTTTCTGTTTATAAGACAGAAAGACGAACTTTTTTAAAAATCGGAGAATGTAGTGCCGTGTAAGGATGATGATGCTTCACGGAAAACGCGGTAACATATTTTAAACATGTAAATTGTTCCGGCTAGAACTTTTTTCCCAGCGAACAATGATGCATGTTTCTAAACAAACTTGTCATTTCGACTTAATTTTGTTCTTTGATTGCTTATAGAAATTGCTTCTGGGTTGCGTGTCAGTCGAATACCGGTCGCTTGTGACTGCTCTACAAATTTCGAATGGTGTTATACCTCTTTAAACGATTAATGTCCATTTTTTCCAGAAGTGTAGGAGCGAAAGAGCTTGCTATGGAGCGAAGCATAGGAGGCAGAGCGAAAACATAACACCAGCCACCAGCATACCTGGTTGTTATTCTAAACGTATTCACTACACACGTGGATTTTTCATATACTGTGTTACAGCTCCGAGACATTTCAATATATAAACTTAATGTCCACTTATGTGAAACAATGTTGCAACGAGAAGGAATTTCATTTTATTGTTGGTTTTTTTTTTCATCGCACTTACATTTATTTAGCTTAGGGTTTCGATGAGTAAACGACAAGCACCAGCTCATGACAATTTTAGATTTCTTGCATTTTCCTGGTGTACATAAATACTGCTATTCCGTTTGTCTTTGCCTCATAAGGATATACTGTTTTACCATATCGGAACATATCTATTTCTGTCATTTTAAGCCAGTAAATTAAATATCACCATCGTATCATAAGCTGGTAAATATCAATATATACTAAATTTATAGTTTTGTAATAAAAGCAAAGGTGGAGGTTAATTTGTTTTTTTTTATCTGAAAATTAGTCTTCTGAATTTTGTGGGTTTCACAGTGACAGTCTGATATAAATTTGCCCGCCGTTTACTTATCATGTTTTCGTCATAAGACGGTATTTTATATCTATTTAGTCTACAGTTTTTAGAAATAATATGTGTATAAATGTGTCTGGAAATATTATATCTGATCATACAGATATGAACGTTTTTTCTATAAATAAAATGTTTACACTTTAAATAGATACTATATTCGTTTTCATTATATGCTTTAAAGGAGTCAGGTACCTTTTATAATGTTAATTGTAATTGTTTATATTTAAATCCTGTGTTTAAATGTCACTTTAATAAACATATACTTACTTACTTTTAAATATATCCGGAGTTTGTTGATCAAATATAAATCTTTAATATATAGATTTGATCTTGTATTTTTGATTAATGAGAAACGAAAACAACAGCATCCCTGTCGAATAATTTTATTATCTTTTTATTTTAAACACATTGCTAGTTTATCTTAGTTCTTTAAATGATGAAGAAATCTCTTCTTCTTTGAGGATAGGAAACAGCATTTTTCTCTTGCACCCATTAAAGGCTTCCAACTGAAAAGAACAAAACAGACCACAAATAACTAAAATATTTTTGCAACGACATCGTTTAAAATAAATTCATTAAAATATGTGAACATGAACATATGAAACAGTTGTAGAAATATTGCATACTCGGTTTAGGTAAACCTATTTATGGACAGAAGCGGAAACGCATATTAATGCCCACTCCGCATAGCCCTATGCTAATTAAAACTTATTATGTACACATATTAACTTTTCTTTTAACAATCCCAAACGATAGCTTGTATATTGCGTTGAACAAGGAACAAGTTAAAACGATGTAATGACATAGAGTATGAAGTTATGTTTTTGCTTTGCCTCCTATGATTTCGCTCCACAACTAGCTCTTTCGCTCACACACCTCTTGAAAAATGAGCATACAACGTTAAAAGAGACATTACTCCATCTGAAATCTGTACAGCAGTCTCTAGCGACAGATATTCGATTTACACGCTACGTAGAAATAATTTCTAAAAGCAAGCATAGAACAAAATTAAGTCGAAATGACATCTTTGTTAAGAAACATGCATCATTGTTCCCTGGGAAAAAAGTTCTAGCCCGAACAATTTACATTTTTGAAATATGTAACCGTGCTTTCCGTGAAGCATCGTTATCCTTACACGGCACTACATTCCCCGATTTTTAAAAAAGTTCTTCTTTCTGTCTTATAAAGAGAAAAAATGTTGGCCATACTCACTTTTTTGTCAACAAATCAGCGCTTTCGCTCAATCCCGGAAGTGGCTTTCGCTCATTTTGTAATGTTCTCTTTTTGGTTGTGGAGCGAATGTTTACCGGGCTTGATCAACTTGAATTGGAATGTTCCAAGTCATCTGGGAATGATTGGCAACCAAGACCTCCACACTGGTGGCCCTAAAAAAGAAAGAAAAATAGACTTTTAAAAATGTCTTGGCAAGAAACAGCTTAGAAGGATACTTGGGATAAAAGTTTCCCTAAAATCAGGATTAGATAACAGCCACACCCATTGAAGAAAGGGTTAAAGCTGCTGTTATTGCCCTTGGGTATAACCATTATAGACCTTTGAAGGCTGTGTTGTTATATATCTTGGTGCTATAAACCTTTTACATGCCTATAGTTTTCTCACCATAGGCTTTTTGTGGGTATTCAGGGGTGGATCAAAGGTGGTTCAGTGGGGTTGCTTGAACCCCCTTAAGGGGTTTTGGCCAGAAAGCTGGAAATGATCATGTAACTACTCTTATGACTGCCTCAAAAGAACCCCTTTCTGGAAATTTTACTGTGTTGTTTTACACCGGTTTTACACCGGTGATGGTATGGTGATGTATTTCTAGAGACCAGCTATATTGGAAGTTGATTCCAGTCTGTTTTGGGTACTAACTGCTTTAATTTTGTTTATCCCCCCCCCCCCCCCCCCCCCCCCCGCCAAAGGCAAGGGGGATATTAGAAATGCCCTTCATCTGTCCGTGTGTCCGTCCGTCCGAAACAATTTTGTCGGGAGCATAAGTCCAAAATTACTTGAGGGATTTTATTCAAACTTCATACACTGACAGAGCACATTGGTAGGTAATGCAGTGTGCAAGTCCAATAACTCTACCTTGCCTATTTTTAGAGTTATTCCTCTTTATCAGATTTACTTGATAAATTTTGTCCGGAGCATAACTCCAAAACTACTTGAGGGATTTTATTCAAACTTCATACACAGACAGAGCACATTGGTAGGTAGCAGGGATCCTAAAATTTCCAAATCCCAATCGGTCATTTGCCGCCGAAATTCCCGCCATTACGACCCGACCCCCACCCATCCCAAATTATCCGCCCCCCCCCCCCCCCCCCCACCCCCCCACCCCCCTGATATCATCCGCATTCACACCGACGCCGATCAATTGTTCGATCTTTATTAAATAATTTTCTACGTCCCACACAAAATAACATTTTTACCGTCATCAAAGTCTGAATAGATCGGTAAGCTAAAAACGAAACCGAAAGTAAAAAGTTACATATGCACCGTTTACATCACTCGTATGCATTACTTGAATGCGCAATACAAATAGAACAAAACATTGCACCGTTTTCAAATTTGAGCCATTTAAAAGTTTCGAGCCTTGAAGAAACAAATGACCTATCATTGTTTGGGGTATCGCTCTTCTTTTGAATTTTATTTTTGCGATCTGAGGATATATCGTCAGTTGCTTTCGTCTTTTAAGCATCCGCAATGATTCTGCTCATTTTCATTTTCGACTGAAATGCATCAGTCTGCACTAAACCGGGTTGCCAATCCGGTCTTCGACAGGGGTCGGGTTTCCAAGCCGACTTGATAACGAATTATGAGCCGGTTGCCAAGCCTGTCGTCTATATGATTCGGATAGCCAGTCCGATCATCTTTTTCTTTGGGTTTGCTAAGCCCGTCATTTGCATTATTTTTGACCGGGTTGCTAAGCCGGTCATTCGCTTTTTTTAACATAGAGTATATATTCATTTGGGCCATTCAACTTTTTTGTGAAAGGCAAATTTTTTTAGTAAAATCTGCATTATATACGTTTCTTAAAATTTGAGTAACAGCAATTTTAAACGACCTTTTTATTTTATTCCGTCGTCGGTCAATTAGAATTACGCACATCGAACAAACTGATCTGTCTTTAAATTGCAAACTGTTATATTGTTTTCGTAAATTATGACAATCACAAATACCGAGTCTTTTAATTCGGTCATCAAACATATATAGTTCGTTAATTACCCGCCTTTGACTAGCCGCAGTTCGATTGCAAATTAAATGAACTCGTCCGTTGTTAAAATGAGACCGACCATTTCCCGTTTCATCTATGCCGCAGGCTATTCTAGCGGCGTGTAGTGACTGTAGTCATGGTAGCAGAGTTGTGCAGTCGGTAATTGACAGGTTTATAGCGGATTAAGCGTGAAAAAATGTACATGTAGGTAATTTCCTTAACAAGTTATGGGCCACTAAGGGAAAACTTATACTGACTTTAAAATTTTCATGACCGATTTTTTTACCAATTTTGAAATTTCAATCGGTCATTTTTACCGAAAATCGGTCAATGACCGATTTGCCGACGATTTTAGGATCCCTGGTAGGTAGTGCATTGTGCAAGAACAATAACTCTACCTTGCCTATTTTTAGAGTTATTCCCATTTATCAGAATTACTTGATAAATTTTGTCCGGAGCAGAACTCCAAAACTTCTTGAGGGATTTTATTCAAATTTCATATACTGATAGAGCACATTGGTAGGTAGTGCAGTGTGCAAGTGCAATAACTCTACCTTGCCTTTTTTTAGAGTTATTCCTCTTTATCAGATTTACTTTATAAATTTTGTCCGTAGCATAACTCCAAAACTACTAGAGGGATTTTATTCAATAACTCTACCTTGCCTATTTTTAGGGGTTTTCTTCAAACTGCAAACCCACATTATAACATTTACTTTTTTAAGTCATTCTATAACAAGAGTTCTTCTGAATTTTTTCCCTTGCCAAAGCCCCCAGTCCCCCTTGCCAAAGGCAAAGAGGGATTTTACAAATGGTCTCTGTCCATCCGTCCATCCGTCCGTCCGTCCCAATTTGACCACCTACAATGGGATTTCTTCTAAGTTTTATCCACTCGCCAATCCGTCACCGTTTTGTTCAGAGCATAATTTCAAATGTAGTTGAGGGATTTCCTTCAATTTTGAAACACAGAAATAGCACTTTCGTATGAAGTGCATTGTGCAAGAGCAATAACTCTACCTTGCCAATTTAAGGATTTCCTCTCCAGGTAAATTATACGAAAGTACAACCTTCAGGTAACTTATTTCCGGCGGGGGGATAAACCATGTGTAACATGGCTCTTGTTTACTTTGGGGATTAGTCTTACATGTAGGAAGACATAGTTCTTTAATTACAGTCTGATGTTCTTGCCAAAATTGTCTAAAAAGACACACAGTTACAGATAAAGTACAAAGATCTTGATAATTAGAAAAATAATAGAAGTTACTATAGTGTGTTTATTTGTTAATTAGCTTTGTTTATTAGTCAAAAGGAGAATAATGTTTAAAGAATAAAGTTTTCCTATCAGATAGTTTATTACCTCTACTAATTCCTATTAACTAATTTGTATGGAATACCACTACATGCCATTATGAACCACTGTAATCATTAAACTAAAGTGTAATAGATGGTATTGTAATTTAAGGAAAATGTTAAAGCATATTAGAAAAATTTCATGTCAACAAACAACACTAACAGCAAACACGCCAGTCTGTGCTTTGATGTGATCTTTCTGTGCTTTGATGTGATCTTTTTTTTTATTGCTAGTAGTTCTAAAGTTTTTAAGTGGCATTTGTTGAAACCCCAGGAGCAAGTGATTTCCTATGTAAAATGGAATGAGTGTCAAGAAAGAATTCATCACAGAATTTTTTTGATAACAGCAATTCTTTTTTTTTCTGATTGAAATATTACATTGGCTTGTATTGTTGCTATTGTAGTAGATTATTTCAAAGAAAAACTAAATTTGAAAAAATGGAAGACATGATGTTATGATATTTTAAAGAAAATCAAACATGAAAATACCGGGCAGCTTAAAATAATTATTTTTTTCTTGGACGAAATCTTAGGGTCACGAAAAAATATTTATAAAAATCCCGGCCGAAAACTTAGGATTTTGTCCGCGTCGCCAACTATCCGAATACTGGTACAGTATACATGCGTATTTATGAAATGCGTAACGTAACTTAACATATTTTGTCTAAGTCTTTGGACGAAAAAAAAAAATATTATTCTGGCTGAACGAATATTTAGAGATGAGAATTTTCATTTAAAGAAAGATTGTCAGAACATTTAGACACATGTACATTAATTGACACGTCCATAAATGTAAGCCTAGAATAAGTTAACACATGCCAGACGTTTCTACTTTTGAAATTTCTGCTTACCTTTGTCTCAAGCAATTAACTCCATAGTTGCTAAATAAACATCCTATTGTTGTATAATCAACGTTGCCAAGAATTGTGATGGCTGTCGCAGATAAGAGTGAAATAGATTAGTTGCAAACTGCTAATTCGGCAAAATGCCGGTACTGCAGATACAAACACAACCTGATCTGAAATTAGCAATAATTATACCAGATACGCAATCAATCGGCTGATTTAGAAATGAAATCAACCTAGTTTGTTGATGGGTTGCAATTTTTTGTAAAACAGCGTCGATCGATTTTTGAGGGGTGCGCACCGTTTCAAGTTGACATCGGCGTCTTTGATGTTAAATACACAAGCATCGCAGACATTTTAGATCAAAATGGACAATGAACAGGTGTTCATAGCAGTTGTAAATTTGATGATTTTAGTTAATGTACATGTAACAATTCTCGGATATTTTAGGGGCAAGTATTCGCATAATTAAAAACACACATCGTTCATTTTATTTCTTACTCATAATAAAATTAAACTCGCATTTGAATAACGGTTTTAAAAACATCAGTTTTTTTCATAAAAAATTATTGGCTAGAATTGAGTTATGAAATTATCTTCGGATAAACATTTGAGTAATCGAAAAATCTTTTGACTGAAAACAGTTTGGATATTATTAAGTGCCGATCATGTGATCAAGTAAAAAGTACAATAGATGTTTGCCCGCGGCAATCGTAAAGTCACAATATTTCACACTTAATAGCCTAGTTGCATAGCAACGTCTCCAGATTTGAGATGACAGATTGCAAACTATTATCATTATTATAATTGCTTTAAATAAAAAGAACATTATATTTACCAGACTACGATCTGTTTATTTACCGCTTTGTTGTTACAATATTTATTACCGCAAATAAGATGATGACAAATAATTGTTCAGAAACAAACAAATCCTCAATCGTCGGACAATGATGTATACAGTTATTGCATACAATACGATACGATATCAAAAATAAGGTTTACAAACATATTTTTTTATTATTATCTAATAAATACAGACGAATTTAGAATTGAAAATGCTGGCTGAAAACATAGGGTTAACGAAAAAATCCCCGATTTTTAGTGGCCAAATTTTTAGGGTCTATAAAAAAATTAATTTTTTTTAAAAGACCGTGGCCGAAAACATAGGGTTGCCGAAAACATAGGGTTTTTACGGTAAGTGCAATCAGAGGTCAAAAGTTTTGCAAAATTCTAGTTTCTGGAGCATAACTCTGCACTTTGATTCCAGCTTTGCAACAGCATTGGATAAGTAATTAGGGACATTTGTTTGCTTCTTTTTTTCTGTTATTTTTTAACAGTCTTTTTTTTTTTAAACCCTGGTTTTTATATTGGGGTATGTCACTTTTGATAGGCAGACGGCTGGTGGCAAAATTTATTTTCTGTTTAGGTTAACTTTTTGTCAGTAACTATTCAAAGTTGTCTGACATAACAATAGCAATTATCAGCACAAGTTTCATAACTCTTAAACACTTAAAATTTAAGAAGAAAACCTGGTTTTATCACATTGCCACATCTTCTTTTTAAAAAATTGCAGACTCTTCTGCTATGAATTTATTTCTCATTCGTAATACATGTAGTAAAATATTCTCACTGCTCCTGAAGCATATGTTTTCTAGCACCAGGAAAGAATGTTGTTTTGCAGCAAAAACATTACCCAGTTACCATGAATTGAGAATTCACATTTACTTCCACTTAGTGTTAGTTTTAAATAGCCTTGCCTTACTTTTTACATAATTTTACCTTTTCATAGTTATAGCCTATAAACATATAAAAACGTGCAATATCAGGAATAGCACTGTCGGAAAACACACAAGCCATACACAGAAAAAAAAGTAGTGAGGAAAAGAGAGCATGATAATGGGTTTAACCCTTTCCTCCATTTATATCACATTTTGGTCAGTGATAACCTAACAAATCAAAAAGCGAACAGTTTAGATCCTGATCAGATGGCACGGATATGCTGGCTGATCTGGATCTAAACTGTTAACCCATGCAATAAATGTGTATCTATGGATTAAAGGGTTAATTTGAGCCATTTACAAAAAAAAAACATCTACGACAACAAAAATGAGAACCTGAGGTGTTTATGTCTTGGAACAGTCAGTTCCAAAACATTTTGTCTCTGGGGTTTAAACCAAGTTCATGGGTGCACCAACTTCAGACTTTCCCTACAGGTTCTCAAATAAATAAATAATATGAGTACAAGTAGTGAATTCCAACTTGATGACCTTACTCAGACCTGAGCAGAGATAAACAAGTCACATTGGAACAAACAACATTTTTAAGTTGAATACAAATGGAATATTTTACCAGTAGGCAATCTGTATGATTGTATTTTTGGAGTTGGGTATGCCAACAATATCATGCGAGACCTAAGATCAAGCGTGATTTGGTTTACAAAGGCAACAAGGTGGTTTCTTTCAAACTTGCACAGATGATCAAGCAAGATGTGTGATTGTAAAGAAAGGATTTTTTCCTGCAGCCATTTTTTCTAGAGTTATGGCCCTTTGTTATTACAAATGTTGCAGCAGTGGGGCATCAGTGTCCAAGGACACATTCTAGTTTGAATGGTACTTATAAAGTTTTTGCACTAAAGTGATAATATCAAGCTACAAGTTTTTATCATAATATTAAATCTAAAAAAACCGACCAAACTTATGCGTTCAGACTCTTGCTGATTGTTTTTATACTTTGACATTTTCAAAAATAGATAATATGACATTTTAAAAAATAGCCAATAGAAAAAGTCTGCTGTTTCTATCTCCAGAATCTCTGAAATAGGATTAATAATGCTCTTATATGCCATTCTGTTAATGTTTTTTGGCCTCTCAAAAAGGATTGTAAATTTAATTTTGACTTAGAACTATTTTAGACAAAATACCCATTGAATTCTCAGGTCGGAGGGGCATGTTTCCAAATTTAAGTGATAAAAACAGTATTTGTATTGTTGAGGAATAGGGTCTGCTTGGCATATGTATTGTCCAAAAGTATAAAAACAAGATCACATATAATTCATTTTTCTGTCTTTTTATTTTCACTAAACCATGTGCTTTTGTAGATCAATTTCGAATGCTAAAAATCTTATCCTAGAACAATGTTCTAAGGAACAGTTCCATACTTAATCGAACAAATTAGACTGGCAGAGACCAGGGTTGCTCATGTATACAACATCCCGCCCCTTAAAAAAATTTAGATACTAAATTTCAAAGAAAAGGGCAACACTGGACTCTGCCATACAAAAGTTATAACAAAAATAGCTAAATTGAAAAAAGAACATCATGTTATCATGTTACTGATATGCTGGCATAAGAAACAAATACTAACACATACATTAATGTCTATGGTGGGCCCTACCAAAGACAACAGGCATACACAGGCAAACAGGCCATCAGTTCAGTAAGGCGACAAAATGAATTCAATATTGAAATTGTAATCATTATTCGTTACCAAAACGATTTACCATTTAACACTAACAAAACATTAAGTAATATATTTTCAGATAGTATTCAAACAGGTAAAACATGTGTTATGCAGTTTGAATTGGAATAGTCATAGAACTAGACATATGAACTAAGCAACATGTAATGGTTCTCATTTTCCAAATACAAACTTAAACATCATAAACCAGTATGAAACACTCAAATAGTCATTATCCCAATGAGAACATTAAAAAGAAATAGTATATTATAAAGAAATAGTATGTGGCAAGACACGACTTTCATACTAAACCCTATGATACATCGTTTTATATGTTTCAAATGGGAAATGAGAACTACAATGGAAATATAAAGTAAATGGAAACAAGTTATGATGCACAATGCTTAATCACCTAACATGCAAATTATAGTATAGTTGGAAAGCATATAACATGGCTACAATTACAAATTCAATTATGATTACAATCATACCAGTCATAGCCAAGTACTTAAATACTATAAAACAAAGCAATCAACATCTAGATCACAAATGAGCTGACAGAAGTTATAATTTGAAGTCACTGTCAAGATCTCTGGACTTCACGATTATTCTTAACTGTGAAAGCAGTCATTGGATATTAAACATGTAATTGGCACTTTCTGTAGCATAACACAAAAGACAACTTTTTATCTGCTAATGCAATTGTACATAAAAAAGTGCAGAAACATGAGTCAAGACATGTATTTCAACATTACACATACATGTAGTACCATTTATGAACAAAATTCAATCATACCAAAGGTCATGACTAGCTTACACACTGACTAGTAATAAAATATAACAGGCTAGTACATCAAGTAACACTTAAAGTTAGTTAAACAAAAGGTGGCGGTTTACAAATAATGTTTTTATGCGCTTTAGAATTGAGACTTGAACCGAATACCCAAACTGAATTTTGAGCAGGCTCTCCCACAACATGTACCAAATACTGAATGCCATCAGATGTGTGGCGTTGAGCTAGAACACGTTTGATTTTTTGGTAATTTTCAGTATCTGAGGAAATTTGGCTTAGTTCAGTGGGATCTGCATGATCTGAGTCGCAATATCTTTTCGGTTTTTGTATATTGCGCTTTGGCCTTGTGTTTGGAGATTCCAAACGTTCTTTTTGTATTTTTGTTGGTAAATTCACTAACACATCGTCTGATATTCCTGTTTGTGTAGCTACTGTAGAATATGTAGTTTCTTCTATTCTGGTAGCTACCTTAAAATAGTTCAATGGTGTTGGCTGGCGAACAAATGCACGTTTCAGCCTATCAATGTGGACTGGTTGAGGTAACACTGTTTTTGTGACTGGATCAGCAAGTATAGCAGTATGCTCACTGGGTACACTATGAACAACCAAAGGTCCATGGTACTGATATCTAAGTTTCTTGCCAGCGATTTGTGTTTCATCGGAAATATAAACATAATCCCCTTCTGATAACTTGAGATGTCCCAATTTCTGATTTTCCCGAGATAGCATTTCTGTTTGGGAGGCTGAGATATTCTTTTTAATTTCTTCCCTGATGATTGTGAGCGTATTTTGTTTTTGAGAAATGTAGCTCTGCAAATCTTTTGGAACTGATTTGAGATCAGCTGTACATGGAGAAAGTGGAAATTTTGGTCTCTTAGCATAGACAACTTCAAATGGTGAATACCCCATGCTAGAGTTGGTAGCATTGTTCATACTGAAAACTATTGCGGGAGTCATTAAATCCCAATTGTTGCACTGTGCATTCATAAATGGAGTCAACTTCGTGGCTAAGGTTCGGTGTGAACGTTCACATGCTCCTAGGCAATGGTGAACAAAACTAGGAGTGAACTGTTGCTGAATCCCAAGAAGCTTGCAAATCTCAGTGGTCACCTTTGCTGTGAATTCTCTGCCTTGGTCACTGATCAAAGTGTCACAGACGCCATATTGGGTGAAGAGATCAAACAAAGCTTCAGAAACTGTAGCTGCATCCTTGTTGGCAAGGGGTTTAGCAAATACTAATTTGGAAAACATGTCCACAGCTGTGAAGATATACGTATTACCTCTAGATGAGCATGGTAATGGACCATACAAGTCTACTTCCCAAACAAGGAATGGTTCTGTTGGAGTTGGATATGCAGTAATAGCATTTTTAGCATGAACTTTAGTGATTTTTCTACTTTGACAATCATGACAAGAACGCACATAGTCACTGACAATTCTGGCAAGGCCATCAAAGAAGTAATGTTCTTTTACTCTATCAAGGGTGTCCTGAATTCCACCATGTCCTGCTAATGGAGATTCATGACATAATTGCAGCACTGTCTGAATTAAAGATTTGGGAAGCACTAACTGATAAGAAGATTGAAGTTTTGTTCGTTTAGCTTTGGCAATTCTACTATGAAATAGCATGTCCCCTAGAATAATGTAATCTGCATGTTGTAGTAATAATTTGCGTGACAATTTCTGTGACTTCGGCAATGTACCAGTTTCCAAATAGTCAATAATAATTTTGAGATCGGTATCTGCGTTTTGACACTTCCGGATGCTCTCTGGAGTCATGTTGAGATTTTTAAATGCTGTATGACACATCTGTCCATTTTCATCATTCACCAATGTGTCCAAATCACTGTGATCTGAATGTTCCCTAGACAGATTAATTTCACTTTGAGATGAGCTTCCAGTAATTTCACTTTGGGATACACTTTCAGTAATTTCACTTTGGGATGAGCTTTCAGTAATTTCACTTTGGGATACGCTTTTAGTAATTGCAGAACTCGGATTATGATAACTCTCATGGGTTGACAATCTTTCAGAGTCACTGTTGCCGTCAATGTTGGATGCTGGATGTTCACTTTCAATAATACTGTCAATCTGACTGATTTGTTCCGAAATGACTGGTTGTAGTGGGATGTTAAAGTCATCAGATGCAACTGAATTCAAAGCATTGTCCTGTGAAAAAGCATTATCAGAATTGACACAAACATATTCACTGGCTTTGTTTGAAGGTTGTTTTGTAACAAACCTATGATTTCTATGAAAGTGTTTTTTCTTCCTGTGTCGAACGATCTGTTTACCTATCCCAATATTATCTTCAGTATCTGCATCATAAACATCAGATTTCTTCATTAAATCAACATGATTTATACACAAGTTTTCAGCCGAGTTTTCTGAAGATAAAAGACGGACAATTGTAGGTTTGTCTGAAACAAAAGGAAAAAATTCATCATCTTCGGCTGGACTTGAGGACAGCACTTCAGGATATGTTGGGGTTCGCGATAAACTATCTGCTACGACCATTTCTGCAGCAGATTTCCACTGAATGTCACAATCAAACTGTTGCAAAATGGCAAGCCAACGTTCATAAATGGCTCCTTTTAGCTGTTTCTGGAACAAAGGCCGAAGAGCCTGATGATCACATTCAATAACAAAATGTCTACCACGTAAATACGATGCACAGTCTAAAACACTTGTTACAACACCCAAAAGTTCAAGTTTTGTTGGACCATATGATTGCTGCCATTTTGACAGTCCTTTTGATCCAAATCGAACCACCCGTTTATTTCCATTTTCATGAATTTGATACAACATATATCCGATTCCTTTAGAACTCGTGTCTACGGCTAAACGAAACTGAAGATCAAAACGTGGGAAGGCGAGTGCCTCAGAATGAACCAAAGCATGCTTCAAGTCATTAAAACTGTTCTTACATTCACTATTCCACTCAAATATGACATCCTTTTTCATCACTTTATATAAAGGGTTTGCAATGGCACTAAAGTTAGGTATATATTTCCTAAACCAATTAAACATTCCCATAGCACGTTCAAGTTCCTTCCGTGTGGTTGGGTCAGGATAATTTCTTATAAGTTCAATCTTACTGGATGGTGGTCTAATACCTTCACTTGATATTTCATGTCCCAGAAAGATACCCTTCTTAACCCCAAATTTACATTTAGCAGGTCCAAGTTTCAACCCTGAAGCTGCAAACCTACTCAAAACATCATCAATATCAGCCAAATGCTTAGAAAAAGATGAAGAACAAATACAAACATCATCAAGATAACAAAGTACAGATATAAATGTCAAACCTTGCAAAATCTTATCCATGAGTAACTGAAACACATTTGGACTTTGCCGTAAACCCATAGGCAAACGAAGAAATTTGTATGTGCCAAAGCATGTGTTAAAAGCAGTGTACTTTGCTGAATCAGCAGAAATACCAATCTGAAAAAAACCTGAGCTCATATCTAAGAATGACATAAACTTTGGTGTGTTGTCCGACAACGATTCCGCTAGTTCTTGTAAATCAGGGATAGTGTATCTAAAATCCTGTGTCTGAGTATTAAGGTAACGAAAATCTACGCAAAATCTATACGAGGACAGACTTTGTTCCTTTGTAATGTTGTTAGGATCAATCTTTGGCTTATTGCGTTTGGCAACAAGAACTATCGGGCTCGTGATCGGAACATCTTCATGTTCATCTACAGGAGCAATAATGCCCTGTCTTAACAACTCATCAAGTTGATGGCGCAAAACCTCTCTCTTATCTGGTGCTAAACGATATGGTCTCTGATGTTTAGAAACAGCATCTGGTTTTAAATTAATCTGATGTTGGACTACTTGTGTGAAACCAATATCAGGGTTATCATCTGTAGTGAAAACATCTTTGTGCTTATATAGAACACGATACAGCCGATCTTGTTCATCTAGAGACAAATCACTGTTGGATGGAAAGTATGATTTAAATTTTTTGAAATCATTGTTCGCTGGAGTAGAAGCCACAGAAGTTGAGAGGTTAGCGCTACCAACAAGGTGTTTTATGGTCAAACCATTGCTGCAGTCAACATCAATTTTCCTATCACTTTGTTGTTCAATAGTCATACGAGCACATGATTTCAAAGGTATAATATCTACAGTATTGTCACACAATTCAAATTTTGCTAAAATAGCACCTTTATTGATATGAACAACATTACTCCCTGGATTCAGTATTTTTAGATGAACACTGCGGTCATGAGAACATGTAACTACTGCTTTAGAAACCAACAGACCTTTGTTTGTTACCTCAGAATGACCTGTGCACACACCCTGCATTCCTAAATTTACTCTATCATCAAGTATACCCGTTACTACACATTCTGAATTGGGTTGTATACACAAGGTAGATTTGCATTTGACCTTAGTCGTTTTCTTAACATCAACAAATGATGAACATCTACTAAAATCAAGCAAAATTTTGTTTTCTTGCATATATTTGGTACCAAGAAGCAAGGGATGAGATGTATCATGTAAAATGTAAACAAAAACAAAATGACCATTGTCAGACAATTTCTTACGGATCCGAACTTTGGCAGTCCCATAAACAGTGACACGCTGATTGTTGGCTAAAATAATGCTATCTTCACAAAATGAGAATTCAGCTTTTTCAGATTCCGGTAATAATTGAAAAAAAGAAAATGAAATCACATTTATGCTACTGCCAGAGTCTAGAAGTGCAGTTATAGGCATATTATGAACAAATACATTCAAATACATAAAACTGTTGATGGCAATAGCTTGTGGAGATTCTTCATGGAAGGCGCTCATAACTTCTTGCTGTTCATAATCTAAGCCTGGGAGGCGCGCGTCGATCCCAGGCTTGACAGGTTTAAATCTGGGCAGTGTTTTGCATCATGAGTAGCAAGGTCACATATTTGACACTGTGTTACAGATGTGTTTCTTGGATTTGTTAAACATGATCTTGCAGTGTGACCGAACTGGTCGCACAGTTGACACCGAACACCAGGCGATTTCAAACCTTCACCGGTCCAGTTACATTTGGGTTTAATATCAAAATGCATTTAACATTTAATGACAGTTCATGTGCCTCATTAAACCCTTTACTCCACATATATTGCATGTGTCACTATTGTAGATCCATATCAACTGACACATCCATGCCATCTGATCTGGATCTACACTGGTAGCTTCTTGGTCAGAAATAACCTAAGGAATCTAAAACATGCTATTAAGAACTTGAGCAGATGGCATGGATATGCAGGCTGATCTGGATCAACACTGTTTACTCATTTTGATAATAGCCTTATTCCATGGGGTAAAGGGTTAACCCTTTTCTCCATATAAACACATTTTTACGCATGTGCAACCAGTGTAGATCCAGATCAGACGGCACGGATCAGGATCTGCACTGGTCACATTTTGGTCAGAAATAACCTAATGAATAAAAAAGCAATCAGTTTAGATCCTGACAGATGGCACTGATGTGCTGGCTGATCTGAATCTAAACTGTTCGCTCACACAATAAAGGTGTGTTCATGGAGGAAAGGGTTAAACAATGTAAACTATTGAGGCAGCTTTGGTTTATTATTTTCCTAGCGCATACAAGTTTTGTATCAGTACATTTATATAATACACTGCAACTCAATTATATCGTGGACCTCGGGGTCCAAGCCTGCCAACCGCGATATAAACGGAGCGCGATATAAGTAAATAAATGCGCTAAAACAATGAGAATTCATTTGTTATTGCTGTCAGCATGTTTATCGCGGTGTTGCTTAATTAACACGCTGTGAAGTCTACGGGTATATCAGGGAGTACGTTCCATGCTGGACAAATGTTTTCAACAACTTTTTTTATTTTTCAAGATTTTTGGGGGTTTTTTTTTAATAAAAAAATTTAATGTACAAACAAAGATCGCGGTCATCAATTTCCAACGGTGCCGTAGTATTGTTTTCGGTACTTTCAACTGATCAACAATCTGTTGGTCGGTCATGGTCGGCGATGTTAGTTCGTTGTCGTCCATCGTTTACCAGCTTGATATGCCGATGAGCAGGTGATGTCAAAACAACAAACAGTTTTGACGTTTCCTGATCATGTCTATTATGGTTAGCAACTTGCATTAATTGTCGCTAATTTGCGGTTTGTCTCGTGAACGAAATTCTGCCGTACCATATCAGCTTGGTGTTTTTCGCACCTATTGTTCACAAAGGGGGTTTCATGTAAAATCAGAAGCAACAGAATTGTAAAAAAAAACTTTCATTTATTTTCATACGTTTGATGTTAAATTGTATCTGTTGGTGAACGTGTTCATCGCCTCTTAAATCCCTGCATACAAAATGTAATAAACAGCCTTCGCCGATAATGACGTAATACGACACGAAAAAAGCGTGCGTTTCGTGAATTTGTCGCCAACATTGATTTAATTATTTGATCTTTTTTTACCACCCACGAATAATAAACAAACAGATATACATTGTAAATGTACAAAAAATTGGGATCCACGGACCAAGCGTGATATATTGGATATCACGATATAACGGATCGCAATATAACGGAGCTGTAGTGTATATTGACTTTATGATAAATTTGAATTAATGATACCTCTACTTACTGGAGTCATTTAAAATATGTCTTTTACCTGTTTATTACCAAACAGTTCTGTTTGAAGGCAATTGAGGCATGTAGCCTTCAACATCTTCATGTCCTTCTCTGCTCCGAGGTCATGAAATACTCTCTGCAAAGTAGAACACTGGCTGATTATGTTTGCCTGTCCAGAGATCTGTTCTATATACATTATTATAAATATTAATTTTGTCAGTGTTGTTGTCTAAACTGGCTTTTGATCTAGTTTTTCAACCAATGAAGTGTTGTAAATAATATGCCTGTTACATTTATCTTTCATAATTGACTGGTTAAACATTACTGAAATGAGTGATATGTAACTTGAAGCAAATTTCAATATGATTTTGTTAACTTAAAAAAGTACATACTTTATTTCTGAAAAGAGCCTGGCTTGTCTCTTGCATGATTTCCAGGCAATTTTCATTGAATTCCTCACACAGTCTGCACGTAGGTAACTTCAGACATATGCTGAAAAAAGTATTTGTGATTTATTACCTATATGAACTTTTATAGTTTTGTTTTACTGCCCAAGTGTGTTTATGTTTTTTGTCCAAACTGGTTCTCATCAGTTTATACTTATAATTCTCTACAAAAAAGGCTTTATCTCACTCAAGTCATAAGTTCATGGTGGGCTGTTTTGACCATTATTGTCTGGCATCCATTTATCATTTGGTAAATTTGGATTTCAGTAACAGAATCCTCGATGAATTTGTCATTCTTGCTGTTGTATTTTGAAATAGACTATATCTAAATACTATACATTAACCGCTCAAATGTTAAGGCTTCACTTGTAGAATAAACCGAGTAGCAGACGCACGTCTTGTGTTTCTATTTCACTACAATGTGAGCACTACTACGGATTATATATACTTGTCAATAACTCATCAATAACATCAAACATAACAAAACATGGTGTCAGAACTTTGAAAACACGTCTCAAAAGTGGACTCAGAAAAGTTCAAAATCAAAATGGCATTATCAGGAATTGCACCACCAGTAATGAACTGGGAAAGTTCGAACTTGCCGACCACATGGGAAAAATTTGAAAGACATATTGGATTAATATTTGCGGGACCATTAAAGAACAAATCGGAAGAAGAAAAAATTGCCTTTCTGTTAATCTGGGTCGGTGAAAAAGGACAAGACATCTCGCAGTCCTGGACACTGACAAATGAAGAAAAGAAGAAACTGGACACTTACTATACCAAATTCCGGAAACATGTACAACCAACACTAAATCCAATTTTTGCTAGGTACCAGTTCAGTAACGAAAAACAAGGAGAAGACAGCATGGAACAATTTGTAACCAGACTTAAATTGAAAATCATTGACTGTAAATACGATGAACACACGGTCGAGGAAATGATTAGAGACAGAATCATTTTTGGGGTGAACAATCAACGACTAAGAGAGAAGTTAATAAATGAGGGAGAAGGACTCACACTTGAAAAAGCTATTCAAATATCACAAAATTTCGAGTACTGTAAGAAACAGATGGACGTGCTGAACGCAAAGTCAACCACCCAGGATGTAAACTTCATAAACACCCGTGAATGTGGCCGTGGAAGAAGACATCAACAACACCGGAAGAATCAGGCTCCACAACAAAATCAGAAACAACAATCTACATGTGGAAATTGTGGAACAATGCATAATCAGTCGGACAAACGGAAATGCCCTGCATATGGCAAGCAATGTGGACTGTGCAAGAAGTATAATCACTGGAAAGTGGTCTGTCGATCAAAGAAAAACGTGCACGAAGTGACAAATACAAGTAATATTTCGTCTGATGAGGATAATTCGTGGATGGATAATTATTTCATAGACACTATTGGGGTAAGTCACACACAATCGTCTGCCCAAACTCGCGCATTTGTAAATTTAGGCATTGGCCCGAAATCTCAAAACATTCGTTTTAAGATTGACACAGGCAGTAGCGTTAACACGTTGCCAAAACGACACTTAGAAATGCTCAATATCAAATCCCCATTGGAAGCCCCTGACTCAAAACTCACTTCGTACTCTGGTAATAACATAAATGTCACTGGAATAATCAGTCTCGATTGTAAATACCGAACCGAAATGGTAAACACAACCTTTTACGTTGTAGACAACGAGGCACCTCCATTAGTTGGCTTACAAACATCCCTAGAGTTGGGATTGCTCCAACTAACATACGCTGTTGATCGAGAAATATGTCAAATGATGACTAAAGAATCTGTCATGTCCGAATATAAGGACTTATTCAAGGGCGTAGGCATACTTCCCGGGAAGAGTAAACTGTACTTAAGAGAGGACGCTGTACCGGTAATTGCGCCACCCTGTACCGGTAATTGCGCCACCCAGACGCGTACCGGAAGCTCTAAAATCGCGCTTAAAAGCAGAACTTGATCAAATGGTGAAAGACAAAATCATTACGCCAGTAACGGAGCCCACCGACTGGGTTCACCCAATCGTAGTGGTTGAAAAACCAAATGGTAAATTACGGATCTGTCTAGATCCAAAACCGTTAAATGACGCGATCCGCCGACCGCACTACGCTATGTCGACTCTAGATGATGTGACCGCTAAACTCGCTGGTGCAAAACACTTTAGCTTGTTAGACTTGACACATGCATACTGGAGCGTAGAGTTAGATGAAGAGTCTTCATTTCTAACTACCTTTGCAACACCGTTCCAAAGATACAGATATCTACGTCTACCATACGGTTGTAAAGCATCAAGTGATATTTTTTTGTCAAAAGGTTAACCTTGTATTTGAAGGACTACCGTGCGTACACCCACTGGTAGATGACATTTTGATATGGGGATGCACCCCTGAGGAACATGACAGAAACCTCAAACAGGTATTGCTACGCGCGCGCGAACAAGGAATAAAATTCAATGCACAAAAATGTTCAATTGGCGTCAAATCAGTTCCATTCTTTGGTCACGTGATCACGGACACTGGGCTAAAGGCCGATCCAAAGAAAATCGAAGCAATTACAGAATTGCCGAAACCAGACTGCCGTGAAAAGGTCGAAATTCTGTTGGGAATGATTAACTATCTGTCAAAATTTGCCCCGAACCTAGCAGAGGTTACCGCGCCTATCAGAAGCTTGTTGAAAAAGGACGTTGAGTTCCTGTGGGACGCCCCGCAAGAGCAAGCATTCTCAAAGGTTAAAGAAATAATAACGCAGTCACCAGTACTAGGTTATTATGACCCTCAAAAGCCGCTTGTCCTAGAAAAGGATGCAAGTAAGTACGGGTTAGGATGTTGTCTCATGCAAGACGACAAACCCATCGCATACGCAAGTAAGTCACTAACGCAGACTGAAATAGGTTACGCTGTAATCGAAAAAGAACTTCTTGGAATCTTGTTTGGACTTAAACGATTTCATCAATTCACATATGGCAGGGAGGTTTTTGTGCGCTGCGACCATAAACCAATCTCAGCAATCATGAAAAAGCCATTGTCGGCTGCTCCGCCGCGCCTTGCCAGAATGTTACTTGCGCTATCAAAATACGAGATAAATGTTAGCCACGTGCCAGGCAAAAACATACCAGTAAGTGACTATCTCTCTAGACAATCTTTACCCGATACATTTCCCAATATGATCGAAGGTTTAGATTATCATGTACACACAGTACAAAAACAATTGCATGTCTCAAAAGAGACTCTCAGATGACAAAATTGAAACAGACTATAGAACAAGGTTGGCCAGAATCTAGGTCAGCTTGTGATACAAATGTCATGGAATATTTCAATCATCGCGATGAAATAAGTTCAGAGGATGGTTTGATATTTAGAGGCCACACGCTAATCATCCCAAAAGCACTGCGACATGAACTTGTGCAAAAAGTTCACGCATCTCACTTAGGAATTACAAAAACGCTTGAACGCGCAAAATACTCGTTATTTTGGCCAGGAATGTCAAAGCAGATTACTGATTATGTAACAAACTGCCCAGTTTGTCTTACACACAGGGATGCAAACGCACCGCTACCCTTGGTAACGACCGAATTTCCAGACAGGCCATTTCAGAAAATCGCAACTGATTTGTTTCATTTTAATGGACAAGAGTTCTTACTCACAATAGATTACTACAGTAGATTCTTTGAGGTGGATTATCTGCCAGACACAAGATCACAAACAGTTATCAAAAAATTGCAAAAGCACATGTCGCGAATGTCAATACCCGATGTTCTGGTATCAGATAACGGTAGCCAGTTCACCAGCGCAGACTTCAAACTCTTTGCTAAAGAGTGGGGTTTTGAACACAGAACCTCATCTCCAGGTCACCCGCAAAGTAATGGCCTTGCCGAAAAAGGTGTGGGTATCGCGAAAAAACTTATGCAAAAAGCCAAGGACACTAAGACAAATCCATTTCGAGCGTTACTTGAGTATCGCAACACACCATTAGAATGTGGTTATTCACCAAGTCAATTATTGTTAGGCCGACGCACTAAATCAATCGTGCCGAAAACCAACAAAGCATTGCAACCAATGTTAGTTAATGCTCAGCAAGTACGTAGCAAAATGCAAGCATCAAAACAACGACAAAAGTCGAATTTCGACAAGTCAGCACGATCGTTACCACCATTGTCTGTAGGGCAATCAGTTCGTGTGAAATTCGGGAAAACATGGAAATTAGGAAGAGTTGTTAAGGTACACAGTGATCGTTCATATCATGTTGAAATGCCTGACGGCAGCATCTTTCGCAGAAATCGGTCAGTGTTAAACAAAACGCGCGAAAACACTAATGACATTGAGCCATTCCAAGCGCAAGTTTTGCAACAAGAGCAACTGCCTGTAACCCCTGTTTTACCCCAAGAACCTTCAAATTTTCTAGACAATAATAATGACCCGCCAATGAACACTGAATACAAAACAAGGGCTGGACGATTAGTGCGTGACAACCGTAAATATGTTGGAAATGAATGGGTGAAGTGATTGTGGACAATAACAACAGTAAACAAAGTCTTGAAACATACAATGACAATATCAGTAAATTTTATTCAAATAATATTACATCTTATTTAAGTATTATATAAATACTAATTTAATAGTTTACATTTAAAGTTGTTTTCAAATAATCAACAGAAATTTTTCGTACAATATTTTGACATAATAATATTTGATCATTCAATTATTACAAAATATATATTATATGTTATTTCTTTTGAAAACAGGGAGATGTTGTATTTTGAAATAGACTATATCTAAATACTATACATTAACCGCTCAAATGTTAAGGCTTCACTTGTAGAATAAACCGAGTAGCAGACGCACGTCTTGTGTTTCTGTTTCACTACAATGTGAGCACTACTACGGATTATATATACTTGTCAATAACTCATCAATAACATCAAACATAACAAAACACTTGCCACAATATTCTGAAATTTAACAACTAAAATTCAGAGCTTGATCCTTAAGAACACAGATAAACAAAATGTAATTTCTAAATTCTAAAACTTAGATAAATAAGAGAACTTGGGGGATTATTTCTAAATTATTGTTTTATTTACATTAAAGCAGAAAAGAAGCTTTAATTTTGACACATAATTATATAGATCAATTTAATTATAGACTTTTTGGAACTTTGGCTTTTTAGTCGTTGTTTATAACTAAGTAGACCATCTTTCAACAAGGACTTTGTCTATGTTATAGACTGAGTTTTTAATCCCTTTTGGTTTTAAACTCCTGGCTATATCATCAGTGTTTCTAAAATTTTCAGCAGGCCTGTCATTGACCGATTTTCTGGAAGAATGTTCGATTGAAATTTCAAAATTGGTAAAAAAATCGGTCATGAATAGTGGCCCATAAATTGTTACAAAAATTACCTACATGTACATTATTTACGTAAACAATAAAACAGTTTGAATTTTATTGAAAGAAATTTTAGTCCAATGTGCGTAATTCTAAATGACCGACGACCGAATATAAAGTACGTTGAAAATTGCTGTTTCACAAATTTAAAGAAAACTTATATCATGCGGATTTTAGTTTTTACTTAAATTGATTGCCTTTTACAGCAAAGTTGAAAAAGGCTCAAATGAATACATACTTAATATGAAAAAATCGAATGACCGGCTTGCATACTTACGTAAATAACAATTCAAATAAAATTTACAAAAATCTATGTACGCAACATTTATTTCCGACTTGGAAATAAATGTTGCATATGCAGACTTGTGTAAGTTCGTGTTGATTCAAGAATTACTATATCGGGTAAAGTATAGAATAATATTTCAAACAACTAAAATATCGTGTTACAATGCATGTCATGATCAACATAAATTTAAGTAAAGTGAATACTTGCCTCCCGAAATTCCGAGAGTTAATACATGTTCAATGAACTAAATAATCCAAATCGCAATCGCTATGAACACTGCTGTGTATTACTATTTTGAACTATTATGTCACGTTTTAAATCCATGGGATGCTAAATGTGTATTACAACAAAGACGCCGATAAACTTCAACTTCAAAAGTCGCGTGCCGCTCGAATAAATCGATCAAAGAAATTTTCCGTCTACAGCTCGAAAATCGTTAAAAAAATCTGTTGGGAGGTTGTACGATTTCGCCGACAAGAAAATAGCTTTTACATTAAAGAAAACCATTAACATTTACTAAGTACAGATTCCTGGCTGAGCTTACCAGGACAAATTTTACAGCAAGTGGTGTCATCCTGACGGGTTCAAAACCTCCTGTATTATTTTAAAACCATTCCTAATTTAAACTGACCTTACTTCAAAATACACTTAAATTCTAAATTACATAACTACGTAAGGACACACAAAAATTATGCAACGACTGTAACCTCAAAAATAGCTTTACCACAATCACATAAAGACTTCAAAAAATACCTTCTCTTAAACAACATATGGAAGCTATAGGTCATTTCGATGGAGTAATAGATTAATGAAGCCAAAGTGGCATAATGTGTATTATTATTATTTAGCTATAGCTAGCTCAGTTGGTGCCATGATTGGAGAGTTATGGCTAGGCGCTGACAGTGTACAGTACGGTTTCAATGCGCAGTATGGGGAATTTCATTTAACATTGAAAATCTGACATTACAGAGTAAATATTTTGACTTCTTTCTGGGGTCTGCACAAATAAGGTTATTTCCTATGCAGTATCAAAATCCTTACTTCTGGTCATCTGTCCACTGGCATGTGAAACAGAATCGATGTCCGGATGGGAATTGGACAGGGCTTTTCAGCAGTTTGTGGCAAATGCCACAATCTGCCTGCATATTTATGGGAACCTGTACGTTCCACCTCCCATCAGTCACAGTTTTTCTGAAAAAGAAAATAATAATACTTTATTAAATCGCCAGGGAGAATACCACAGTCACTGCATCTAAGTCAGTCAGTCTTTAAGATTCTTGTGGAGCATATTCCTTCTGCTGTTTTCATGGTATTATTGACTTAAAACTTTGAAGATAAGTTTTGCTTCAACTTTCAATTATGGTGACATGATTTAAGTTTCGATTGGACCATTTTTTATGCCCCCATTAAAATGGGAGGCATATCCTTTCCATGCACGACCCTGTCTTACAGACGGACGTTCATAATGTATAAGAACGTAAAGAAAATTTGAGCTCCCAAAACCCGACACTGATTTCTTGTCGGACACCCGTAACGTACAAATACATATGCTTTTTTCACAATATTTAAACCCGTAATGTAAATCTTTGAAAAATGTTAAAACTTTTGTTGATAAGCGTATGTTTGAATAAAGCATATACGCTTTTGTCCGTTATAGGTATTCTACCTTTTAATGAAATTTGGAATTTTCAACATGGTTAGAAACCTGATTAAATAATGGTAAAACACGTTATTTAACGTTACGGTCTTTTTTTGTAAAAAAGGGTGAAATGATGCATATCAAGAATAGTTTGTTAAAATCTCGAATCTCAATGCTCTGTTACGTAATGGGTGAAACCAAATCGAAAAATCCCAGTTATCGCTGGAAGACTGTAACGGAAAATTCTGTAAATCAATTAATCTAGTTAACAGTCATTAATTTTATGCCATTGCAAAAAATGTCATTTTTAAGTAATTTATAGGTAGAGGTATTTTTTTACAATAACGAATAACTGTTTTGGAGCCACTTTTTATGCCCCCGAAGGGAGGCATATAGTAATCGGACCGCCTAGTTGTGCATATTGTCAGGAATTTCTGCTCGGATTATTTTTGGCTGAGTTATGGCCCTTTTTAGCAAAATCTTGTCCTCGCGTCTTCTCTAAATCCACTAGAGGGATTTCATTGAAACTTCACAGGAGTGTTTGTCACCAAGCCTAGTTGTGCATATTCTAAGGGTGTTCTGATCGGATTATTTTTGGCGGAGTTAAAGGCCTTTTTACCTAACCCTAACCCTAACCCTAAGGTAAATTTTGTAAACGCAATAGAGGTTACATTTTTTGTCCGATTTTCATTAAATTTGGTATGAATATTGATATTGATGATTTCTACACAAATTATTAAAATCATGTTGTTAAATTGACCAGGGGCCCCGCCCTGGGGATTTTTATTTTTATTTCATTTAAATTCTGTTTTTAACCTTTGATTTTCTACAGTTATTAACCAGATTTTGACACAACCTTTATACCATCTTAAAATTCAATCTTTCCTGAACAATTCATTCACTGGTTGTTCAGTGATAAAATTTGAAACAAAAATTTTAGTAGCAGGGTGAAAATTTCAAGTGTCAAAATCCAATATTTCTACCTGTCTTCAGCTATATTTAGGTATGATGTTTACCAGTTTATTGGTACAGTTGCTGGACAATGACCTGATGAACTTTGCTGCTTAGATCTGTGTTATGCAATATTAAGAACTTTGCTCTGGAAGATTTTATAGGGTAAATTTTGTCATTTTATGGATAGTGACAAGTAAACTTTCTTACTTTTTAGCACTTTGAAAATCAGGCTTTTCTGAATATGTTATTCACTGTTTGTAAGTAAAACAACAAGAACAACAACAACAAATTTGTAGCATATTCTCAAAATGTTAAGACTTAATTTAAGAGAGCCTTAGATGTATACAGTGTATGTACACAAACTGGCAAGTTAAGGCCACACTTTTTTAGCTCATCTGAGCCGTAGGCTCAGCGTGAGTTGTTAGGATCGATCAATGTCCGTTGTTCGTCCGCACTTAGTTAGGCAACACTCTAGCGGTCACATTTTTGCCTCCATTGTTTTGAAACTTGATCAGGATGTTTGTCCCAATGATTTCTCAGACGAGTTCGAATATGGGTCATCTGGGTCCAAAAACTAGGTCACTGTTACTTAAAATAGAATTTTCTTGTTAACACTCTAGCGGTCACATTTTTGCTCCGATTGTCATGAAACTTGGTCAGGATGTTTGTCCCAATGATTTCTCAGACGAGTTCGAATATGGGTCATCTGGGTCCAAAAACTAGGTCACTGTTACTAAAAATAGAATTTTCTTGTTAACACTCTAGCAGTAACATTTTTGCTCTGATTGTCATGAAACTTGGTCAGGATGTTTGTCCCAATGATTTCTCGGACGAGTTCGAATATTGGTCATCTGGGTCCAAAAACTAGGTCACTGTTACTAAAAATAGAAAAACCTTGTCCAGGCTGTAAATTTGTTATATCTGATTGGATTTCAAAATAACTTGGCACAAATGTTCACCATGACAAGACGGTGTGTCGAGTACAATACCCATGTCGGTTGGTCCAAGGTCAAGGTCACTGCTACTAAAAATAGAATTTTCTTGTTAACACTCCAGAGGTCACATTTTTGCTCTGATTGTCATGAAACTTGGTCAGGATATCTGTCCCAGTAATTTCTCGGAGGAGTTGGAATATGGGTCATCTGTGTCCAAAAACTAGGTCACTGTTACTAAAAATAGAATTATCTTGTATTGGCTGTAAATTGGGATCCTTTCATCTTTCACATTATATGCATGCGGTATGCTTTGTCTTCCACAAGCATATTTGTCATTACATATGTTTATTTATTACATATGTATACCTATTCGATTTCAAAGCCGCATTTTGGGGCCATATGTCAATTTCAAGTGACAGCTCTTGTTTATTTTGACAATGAAAGATGAAAAAACAGCAACACTGTAATTAGATTTGTTTTCTTAAAATTGGTCTTCGATTAAATTACTAATTTTCTTATCAGGTTATCTAAGTCACATGTAAACAATTTCTTACTACATGTATATTATATTTGAGAGAAAATATGCGATGGATTCAAAGGACCAATAGTGTTAAAATACTGATCAATGATTCCGTGTTCTTCTAAATAGCCACCAAAGTAAGGAGACCATTTATTTAATGTTATAAAAAAACAACTCAGAAACCCTTATCACAGCTTGGCATTGACTTTTTACCAAGCAGACATTATTTTGATGGGTCTGCTTCATGCAGTCAGCCCACATAAGAAGGTTGTTTCTCTCCCCCTCTCTTCTTCTTGACTGTGTGGGGAGGCTGTTTTTTCTGAATGTGGCGATTCCTGATATGCATATTTCACCTTTTTTTGAAAAGGTTCACAAGGTTGTTTGAGGACTTTGTCACAGCAAGGTTCCGTACTTAAATCTGGGTTTCTTGTTTTTTGGGCACACAATCCACAATTGATCAGCTGCTATTACCAGCAGAACAGTTCTGTATATTTTATAAAGAGACTTATCTGATTGTCCAGCACATCATTTTACAGTTGAATCAGTATATACAGCACAGCACCGATAAAAAATAAACTGAACCAAAATGAAAACTTGACAAAATAGCAAGGGAAACTTCTATTACATTAATGATGCCAGTGAATACAAATATCTGGAGGAATGTTATGGCTTATATGTTTATCTTGTTGTCCATTCAGTATCTATCAATTTAAAACAAAAAAAAATTATAAAAAGTTATTTGGTTGCGGGAAATTATCAGTTAGATTTTGTTCTTTTTTTAATTTAAAGGGAGGTATTTTACAAAAAATGATATTTAATTAACTGTATCTGCAGGGGTAGAGCCTAAATGGTGTCTACCATACTTTAAGCGAGGAATCTTGTGGCTGCTTTCCAATGTGGCGGATAAGCACATTACAGTAAAGCCCCGCTAATGAGACCACTTGGCGGTCTGAGAGAAGTGGTCTTAATAGCGGGGTGGTCTGAATATAGGGGTGGGACCATTGTTTATTTATTTAGTCACTTCATTCTATAAAAAAAATCTTAAATCAATTCATTCATAAATTCATTTATTAAATCAGCCTGTCGAAGTAAATATTTATTTGCATGATTGATCTGTACTTGAGTTTTGCTTATGCCAAATTTCTCTGCCACCTTGCGTTGGCTTTGACCAGAACTTTCTTTGATAAGCTGCACTTTCTCAGTAAGAGAAAGTTCTCTGCGAGGTTTTGACATTATGCAGTTTTCTATTGTTATATTATTTAAAAATTGTTGTTTATTGATCAACCTGATGCAATAAAATGAAGTGTAAAGTCAAAAGTATATGAGCCACACTCATGAAGCTTTACAGGTATGGTGACCATCATGTGTAGTTATGCACCTGGGTTATTTTCTTTCCATGCCAATTAAGACGAGACTCTAAGTTCCTTATGCATTTCAATATTCTTGTAATGTATTCAGCATGTAATCTTGTGTCGCGTGTAAGCCCAAAAGTATATTGAGTCACAGTCATGAAACTTTACAGGAATGTTAACCATCATGTGTAGTTGTTCACCTGGGTTTTTTATTTCTGGTCACATCCCTTAAAACCAGAGTTATGGCCCCTTGTGTATTTCAGTATAATACATTTGCCAAGTAATCTTTGTATTGCTCTGTCGCATGTAACTTAAAAACTATGAAAGCCAAAATCATGAAACTTTCCAGGTATGTTGACCTTCATGTGTAGTTGTTCACCTGGGGTTTTTATTTCTGGCCACATTCATTAAAACCAGAGTTTTGACCCGTATATCATAAAATAAATTTAATATATAATCTTGTGTCGCGCATAACTCAAAAAGTATAAAATCCACAATCATGAAACTTTGCAGGTATATTGACCATTATTTGCAGTTGTGCATCTATTGTTTTGTTTTTGGCCAGTCACATTAAAACTAGAGTTATACCCCTTTATGAATGTCATTATTATGTGTTCAGCATGTAATCTTGTGTCGCATGTAACTCAAATAGTATGAGAGCCATAGTCATGAAACTTTACAATAAATATGGCATAAAGGTACATCAGCCACAGGATTTGACCTTAAACCTTAATTTTTGGCAGTAGAACGTTTTCTCATGAACATATTTTTTCCAGAAAATTAAAACAATCCATTTTTGACATATGTTGGCGTAAACATGCTCCATCGGGGTATGTGTTTAGCAGATTTTGAAGAAAACAACAGATTTTCGTGAGGGACAATCAGAAAAATCAGAAAACACAACAAACCATGCAGGTTTTGTTTCAATAAATTTTTCGTAGGACAGCTGGGATGCTCAAATAAAATACCAAGTCAAGCGTTAACATCATAGAGTTAACATCATAGAGTTAACATCATAGATCCGAGTGGTCATGAAAGGAAATATTTGAATATATAATGTGCTTACCGTGTGAAAATATCTGCACAAGTGTCAGAATTTCACAATTTTGTCTTCCATATAATGGAAAGCAGCCACAAGCAGGGTTGCCAGCGGACTTGAAAAGTCAGGGAAATTTGAATTTTTTTCAAGGTCAGGGAATTGTCAGGGAATTTTGAAAATTGGTCAGTGAAAAATAAAATTCCTGAAAAGTCAGTGAAAAGTCAGAGAAAAATAATTTTGTAGGGCAAAAAAAACCCCAAACAATATTGCTCTATTTTTATTAAACAATATTGTATTTACAATTTTTCTGTTATGAATCTTTTTCTTTATAATTGTGTATTATAATAAACAGGGTTGCCAGCGGACTTGAAAAGTCAGGGAAATTTGATTTTTTTTCAAGGTCAGGGAATTGTCAGGGAATTTTGAAAATTGGTCAGTGAAAAATAAAAATCCTGAAAAGTCAGTGAAAAGTCAGGGAAAATTAAATTTGAAAGAAAAAAATTGTTCTATTTTATTAATGATTAAAGATTGCATTTACAAATTTTCTGTTATGAACCTTTTTTATAATTGTTTATTATAATAAAAGTTATATATAAGTTCTAATATTAAAAAATGCCTGAAGACTTAAAGGCTCTGCAACCCTTGCCTCCAGAAATTATAATAACAAGGTTCTACACACAAAACCCATGTTCTTCCCTCCAAGATCCAGCTCAAAGCAACACTCTGAACTTCAACATTTCTGCTATATAGGCCTAACTGATGATAGTTTGTGTCTTTGCCCATTTATTTTCATCTATGGTTGGATTTTAAAATTATTGGCAGAAGTGACTGCCATAGTGAGAACATGTGTCATGTTCAAAATCTGTTTTCCAACATTCAGTTCACAGCAACCGAGTTTTTTGTATAACAGTAGGATTTTTTTTTAAATATTGCGGCACAAACTACTGCTACAGTTTTCAAGATACTGACTTGAAACTTTTAACAAGTGAGGTACTTGGTATCATGTGTAGATGTGCCTGACATATTTTTTATGTGACTCAGTCCATCATTTTTATGACAGGTGCATGATTTTTTAATCTTGTGACAAAAACTTCAAAAATTTTCTCTAGATTAATTTGAAAATTTAAGCATACATTCTGCATCAATTTTCCATTAGGCCCAGTGTATATGTGTATATGTGATTGACATATTTTCATTTGGGTCAGACAATTAATTATTAATATTTATTGGATTGGAACAGGGATCTTCAAAACCTACATGCATTTTTTTCTAAGTTTATCCAAGCACTGAACAGGCTAAATTGTGTGTTTTTGTTTCACTTGTATGGTATAAACAGCATTTTATTTGAGTTATGTATAAAATATTTTATTTTAAAATGTGAAGGAAACATGTTTGGGCATTCTGTCTGAGGGGTTGTTTTACTTTTGTAAAATGGTATGTTGTTTGCTGGCCCATTTTACAGATTATGTATATTTCTTTACTCTGCATTTGATGATTATTCCAGTCATTAGTGAATAATGGATACCTTAGCTTCAGTTGTGATAATCTCTTTCTTTATACTATGTTGTTTATTTATTTAGTTTCTGTATGAAGAATAAGAATACATTATTTACCAATTATAAAGAAGTATTGGTTAAATTGTGTAAGAGTACATAGTTTAATATTTCACTAAACATAAATCTATCACACTTTATACTTGATATATATAAATGATGCTTTAATTGTTAAATAATGTAATATTATATTGTTAAAATAATAAAAATGTACTTATGGGTGGATTGGGCAGCAGTAGGGGTGTAAGCGGCCGTTTACGTTCGGTATTATTGGTCAGTGAAAAACCTGATTTGGTCAGTGAAAAGTCAGGGAAAAGTCAGGGAATTTTTTTCATCCTTGGTGCTGGCAACCCTGATAAAGGTGCTAATATTATAAAAAACAAAACAAAATTACTTGAAGACTCTGCAACACTTGCCTTTAGAAATTATAATAAGGATGTGTTAAAACATAAACACAAAACCCATGTTCTTCCCTGCAAGGTCCAGGTCACAGCAACTCTCTGAACTTCTATATAGGCCTTACTAATGATAGTTTGTGTGTTGGTCATATATTTGCATCTATGGTTGGATTTTAAAATAATTGGCAGAAGTGACTGCCACAGTGTGAACATGTGCCATATACATAATCTGTGTTTCAACATTCATTTCACAGCAACCTACTTTTATGTATAATGGCAGGATTTTAAAAAATATTTCAGCACAAACTACGGCTACATTTTTCAAGATATTGACTTGAAAAGTTTTACATGTCAGGAACATGATATCATGTGTATATGTGTCTCATATATTTTTTAATGTGGCTCAGTCCATTATTTTTCATAATGGGTGCATTTTTTTTTTTAATATTTCTCTCAAACTTCTATAAGTATACATTCTGCATCAACTGACCTATTTTCCATAAAACCAAGTGTAGATGTGAGTGACATATTTTTTTATTTGGATCAGACTATTAATATTTGTTGGAGTGGGACAGGGGTCTTCAAAACCGACATGTTTTTTTTCTAAGTTTATCTAAACACTGAACAGGCTAAATTGTGTATATTTATATTACTTATGTGGTCATATATATATTACTTGTATGGTGTAAATATCTTTATATTTGAGTTATGTAAAAAAAAATTGTTTTACAGCATGATGGAAACTTGCATACTGTCTGGGGGATTGTTTTACTTGTGTAAAATGGTATGTTATTTGCTGGCCCCTTTTTCAGATTATGTACATTTCTTTTACTCTGCATTTGATTATTATTCCAGTCAAAAAGTGCATAATGGATACTTACCGTCATCGACTAAATATAAACCGCACTGATATATAAGCCGCACCCCCAAAACCCCGATGGAAATGGGTGAAAAAAGCCTAACTCTATGTATAAGCCGCGGTCTCTTTTTCAGACTGGTCGCCATTTTGAATCGCGTTTGACCCATAATAATTATTATGTTTGACAATTTGAAGGTATAGACATTTTAAATGAAGAGTAATATTCGAGAAAATTGGCGGGAATGACATATGAACAAAATGTGCGAGTTTTAAATAAAATTCAAGTTGACCGTGTCATCTCAATATCTTGTCAAACATTCCATAAGAATCTCAAACATTGCATCATGCTTTCAGTTTTTCACACCTTAGTCAAGTGACATACCTTCTATGACAGGTGAGACCAAGCTGCCAATTAATTTAAGGGTGAAAATGATTTTACCAAGGGAATCTTAAACATGTCATCTGGCTTTCAGAGTTTTTCACACATTACGATCACTGTGATTTTACTGATGCACGTTTTTTTTTAAAGTACTCAATCTGATATAATGCGTAATTAAATAAAACGTGATCGACTCGTGGACCCCACTTACGTAAAACACTGGTAAAAGCCAGTTTGCATGATTTAACAATTACCTTGATGGTGATGTCGGTTCTTACGAAATCCACATTTTATTTCCATTTATCTTTAATTATTACATTTATAATCCACATAACAGCCGTTAACTTATAAAAACCACATGTATCCCTTACAAAAAACATGACCATACTGTGTATTTCATATGAAGGCAAAAAAATCGATACCGCCGAACATCAAACGCGACTTCAAAAGACGTTGTCGGTTCGAAACAACCATCCGTGTTTATTTCGGCTTTGCTATAAAAATGTTTGATCTACCTGGTAGTGTGCGCGTGCCATTTTTAGCTTGTGCGATGCAATAATTACTGAAATGTGATAAAAGCGATAAATTAAAGATTAGGATATATTTTAAATGATGGAATATGTTAGCGTTCGGTAAATAATAATTATTTTACTTTGTCGTTCATAAATGTTGCTAATTATTTACGTACCGGTAATTGTATTGGCAGTAATGTTTGTGACAGCATTTCTAAGCAGTTATTTGCCTGTGGCAATCATAATTATTTTCGTTCGCACATGATTACCTCGTTGCATAGAAACGTCCCCAGATAAGAGATCATGACAAGTTGCAAACTGACAATTATTTTTATTGTAATTATCGGTACTCAAAATAAAAAGAAGAGTAAAAGATTTCAATAATAGTTTATTATTTAGTACATTCTTTTACCTATCAAATAATTTTTTTTTAAAACCGTGTACTAGACGTGACAAATATCTCGTTCAGCGCCCGTATACCGGTGCGCTTGACACATTCGCCGCGGTAAAAAAGTCGGTGTTTTGAAGGCCTGGAAAAATGTCTTGGGAAGCTAAACCTATGTATAAGCCGCACCCCCAACTTTTTTTCGCCGAATCCTGGAAAAAAAGTGCGGCTTATATTCAAATGATGACGGTAACCCTTTCCTTGATATATACGCATTTTTACAGGAAAGGGTTAAGCTACAGTTGTGATTATCTCTTGCATTTAACTATTTTGTTTATTCATTTAAGTTTTTGTATGTTATGTGATATTTTTGTTTCCTTACCACTAGTCAAGAATACATTACTTGCCACTTATCTTGGAAGTATTGGTTAAATCCTGTTAGATTTGCTTGTTTATTTATTTAACTTAGTTTAATATTTCACTGAACATAAAACCACCAAACTTTGTATAGATCTGTATAAGTCATATTTTATTTGTTAAATAATGTAATACCATAATGTTAAAATAATAAAAATGAACTTAATGGGCGGATTGGACAGCAATAGGGGAGGTGGAGGCAGTTTATGTTTGGTAATATTGGTCAGTCAAAAACCCGATTTGGTCAGTGAAAAGTCAGGGAAAAGTCTGGGAACTTTTTTCATCTATGGTGCTCGCAACTCTGACAAGATTCTTCGCTTAAACAAGGTAGACACCATTTAGGCTCTACCCCCGTATCTTATTTCTTTGCATCAGTATATTTTAACTACAGTCCAATTGCGATAACTCGAAGTCCCAATGGACCGACGATTTACTTTGAATTATCGCAAACTACGATTTATCGCGACATAGACTTTTCCAGAATACCATGCGAGTTTTAGAAAGTAACGACATGCAATTATTACGGCACCATATGGTACGTAGGTAACCAATGTTTGTTGTAAGGTTTGCTCAATAAAACAAGGTAATTATGTTTTAAATTATTTTATTACTCAGTTTTATTTTCATTATTATATACAAAAAGATCGACAAAGAAACAAGATTTTAACAAATCTTAACAAATATAATTGTACCAACACGAGACATATATGTATACAGCGCATCATAATTCAAATACACACAATGGCGTTACGACATACATGCAGATATATTCACAATAAATTATAAATAAAAACAGACTTTCTCAAACAACCAGTACACATTTATTTATGAACAACAACAGAACATGACATGTTACAAATACAATATTACAAAGCAACACGGGAGCCACAGAATTCGACAAGAGAACTTTGACATACAGATATTGGAAAAATAAAGGACGTTTTATAGAAAGGAAAATTAACAACTCCCACTTATTTGAGACAAATCACTCATATTGTTTGCTTCACACTTGTATCATTACAATGACGTGCCACTAACAACTCTTGTAGACAAGTTGGCGATTAACAAAAGACTCTGAACATTCTCGTGAGAGGTGTGAAAAACCGTGTCAATAAATGTACTTCCAGTTATCGTGATTAAATTGTGCTTAATTCTTATTCACGGGACTTTTTAATATGTTCGAGATATCGCACATTTTGAATTATCGCGTTTCGAATTATTGCAACTTATTTTAGTTGAATATATAAGGAAAATTGACGGGACCGACGACCGACTTCAAATTAAACCGTCATTTCGAGTTATCAGGTTTCGAGTTATCGCAATTCCACTGTATTGTGTTTTTCCTTCTTTAATGTTAAATAATAAAAATGAACTTATGTGTGGATTGGACAGCAATACGGGAGGTGGAGGCAGTTTATGTTTGGTAATATTGGTCAGTCAAAAACCCGATTTGGTCAGTGAAAAGTCAGGGAAAAGTCTGGGAAATTTTTTCCATCTATGGTGCTGAAAACCCTGACAAGATTACTTGCTTAAACAAGGTAGACACCATTTAGGCTCTACCCCCTTATCTTATTTCTTGGCATCAGTATATTTTAACTATTGTGTTTTTCCTTTTGTAAAAGCCAAAAACTTTTAACTGTCAAATAATCTGTTTGAGATATTCATGTAAAACATTATCAACCTCAGCATTATTTACTAAAGAGGAGATAACCTTGACCTCTGTGAAAAAATAACAACATCTTCCTACTTTATATACATATTTATATGTGCAAATACCAATAAATAAATAAATAATAAAATAAAGCATCAATGAATAAAATTTTTGAATTTAAAAAAGGGAAAGTTTTCATTTTTGCTCAGTATATTTGCAAAATCCAGATGCCCTTCCCCATTGATCAGTTTGTGTGTTCTGATATTGATGACTTACGTCAGGTATCTGAATTAAAATTAAATTTTAATTACCAACTCTAAGGGGTATATAATCTAAAATATATTTTGGAAACATGTCTTGCATAATAAACCCTGTCTTAAAAAAAACAACAACTTACACTTCCATGCCCTTGCTGCTGGTCAAGTGCCGGAAAAGAAAGAATGCGTGCGCATGTTTGGCATTATGGGTAACGTTTAAAATTTTCCAAAATTGTTTTCGTACATTCATCGATCAATATAATTATTGAACAATTCTTTTATTTTAGTAGGTCTTAAATGTCAGTAATACCGTATATTCCCTATTAAACGCCCCCGGGGGCGTTACATTTTGCAAAGGGGGGGCGTTTAATAGAGACCAACTATTGACAAAATGTTGTTTTCAATAATTGTGTTATTTTTTAATAAATAACCGTAGGAAACAATTTTGTCATTTTCCTATAACTTATTTTTAAAAAACTTAACCTGAAATGAAATTTTTCACACCGAAATGATGAAATGTATTCATTTGGATTAATGCTGAGAGATTAAAGATTGTCATGTCATTGTAAGTCACTCGTTTACTTTTAAAAAAAGACTAGGGGGGCATTTATTAGGGGAGGGGCGTTTAATAGGGAATATACGGTATTCCAAATCTGCAGATTACTGGTATTTATCTATATTTTACAAAGAATAGTAAGTTACTATTATTAAGACGATTCGCTACAATAAACTACTTTGTTTTTCAGTATCAGATACAATGCTTATTGTTCTTTTATGATTTTAATATGCATTGTCTTTAAATATTTACTTCATATTCTTCATAACCCTGTCATCCATTATATACATCTGTCTGTCATGGGCGAACAGTATAGATCCAAATCAGCCTGTGTTGTCCTATCAGGATCTACACTGTTTGCTTTTTGATTTATCAGGTTATTTCTGACAAAAAGGCGAACAGGGTAAACCTTGAAATAAACTGGTCGCACATAGGCTAAAACTTGTATATATTAAGTAAATGGTTGAGACACCAAAAAGTTGTATCTTGTTTCTTTGCTAAATACAAGTATCATGTGGTTTTATGTTGTTTTTATGGCGAAATATTTAGTAAATCCTAAGTCATTATTAGTACCGTACCAGTGTACTAGAGGGGACTACATGTATTAGTTTGCCATCCATCCGCCCATTCATTATCCACAAAAACTGGATCATGCAGTACTCTTTGTATACAGATAGCGTGAATGCAGGATTATATGCAGAACATTTCATTTTTCACCAATGTCAAGAAAAGTCTGTTAGGTAGAAGATGTTTTTGATAGGAGGGTCTCACCAGTATGGAACTCTTTTATTGCATGCAAAACTATTGCTTGTTGAGTACTTATTTGGCCTTTATGGTTCAGTATACCGACTTCAAATAATTCTTGCCCATGAGGCTGGGATATTGGTCTCTTGGTCAGCTTAGAAAGCATGGACATTTTCTCTTTAGCTTTCTGCATATTTGAAACTTATTTGAAGGTACTGCCATAAACCCGAGTCATGAGACCGCTCTAACACATTTTTTGTCGAAATATTAAAATGTTGTTTATTGCATGAAGGCAGATTATTCTAATGATTCCTCAAATATATTATTACTCAGCAAATTATTACATATTTCATTAAACCTATTTTTGAATCAGTCACAATGTTCAAATTACTTCCAATGACTGTTTGTGATGTAATTGGTTCATTAATACATGTACATGTTAATTCATTCATGTTCATTATTTCATGTCCATTAATTCATGTTCATTAATACATGTTCATTAATTCATGTACATGAATATCTGTTCATGAAGACATGTTCAATTCATGTTAATTATTACATATTCATGAATTTATATTCAATCATAAAAAATTATCATGAGAGAATTTCTGCCCTCACAAAAAATGGATGAACAAATAAATTTTTTATGAAGAATATTTCTTACTTTTTTTAATAATGACTTACCTTATGACAAATGTAAATCCATATTTATATCTTTGTAGTGCTTAAAAAGTTAATTTTAGGATTAAAAATTAATTTTAGCAATTTTATTTACACTTATAAAACACAGTATCTTTAAGAACAGATCCATATTTTAAAATTTTGCCATGCATAAACTTGCTATGATAAAGCTTTGATAATATCTTCTTACACACTTAACCAAACATAAAGTACTTTGCCATACAAATAGGTTACTGGTCTGATTTTCATGAAATTTGACTGTACTGTGTCTTACATGATCAAAATAAATTTGTTAAATTTATATTTCTTGACAACCAGACTTCTGAATATGGAACTTAATAGGAACATATGACAGAAATAAAAAACACAATATTGTTAGGTCTCTAATATAAAATTATCAACTTTCATTTTTGTAATAATTGAAAGTACAGTCAAACCTGTATTAATCTGCCACCCAAATGACAAAAAGTGGCTGTTTAATTACAAGTGGCTGTTTAAGTCAGGTGAAAATTAAAACAAAATGTTTGTTTAGGATGTATTAAAACTGGCTGTTTAAGACAAGTTTTTGCTGATTGCAGGTGGCTGCTATGCAGTATCAAAACTAAATGGAATAACAGTTTAGAGTCTATTGTTTTATGCATCATTTTACAGAAAACCAACAAAAAAGTGGAAATCAATTTGACTTGTTATTTTTGATTGTTGTGACTTCTTAATGTGTGCTGTTACCTGTAAGAAAGCATTTTTTTCTCCCCGAAAAATTTCAGGGAGCATATAGTCACCATTTTGTCTGTTTTACCATCCCACTTTTGTTTTTGTTGTTGTTTTTTTTTGCTATTTTTCAGCAACCTTATGCTTGAATTCAATGAAACTTTATAGGAAGCTTCACAAAAAAAAAGAAATGCCTGTATTGTCAGTATATTCTGTTTTGATGATTTTTTTACAAAGTTAATGCCAAATCAATATCTCTTAAAAATGATATAGGACCATTTGTGTCCGGGCAACCACTAGTAAGAATTAATAACAATACTTTGCAGATGAGTTATCAATATGGAACCAGTCTATAGACATGGAACCAGATGATGAAAATGGTGACACAGTCCAGAAAGTATCTAGATTATCTGCAAGTTGTATGAAAGCTCCCCAACAATCAAGATCAGTACAAACAGGCATACACAAGAGACCTGAGCCACAAGGACAGTTTGTTAACCCAGCCACTGGTAAGGGGTTTTAAAACTGCTGTTGTGAATCTTTTCATTCTTGTTGAACTTGAAATATATAAATTAAATGCAGAATGTGTAAGGTATTAATTTTTTGTTATTTTCTCATGTAATGACCAATTTTAAGGTTACATGTGTTTGGCATATCAAGACAACATGTCTTTTGCAAGACACATGTCACCGGTTACAGTTAGTGTTTTATCATTATGCAATGCTGCGTATAAGGACATAGAGTATAGGCGGTCATTTACAAACTAACTTTTTTATGTTGCTGTATGGACCAATTTTGAAATAACTTGTCACATGTTTGGCACATCAAGATTATATTTTGCATGCAAGATCTGTCTACCTACCTTGAAGGTCATTGACAACCAATTTCATATCCAAAATGAGCAGAACAGAAAAATTTGGCTGGACTGTGACACTAGGGCCCAAGATCATTAAAATGAGATTGGATACCAGTCTCAAATCTCTAGCATCTGATTTGCTGAAATGGCTGCTGGTCGCCATTTCAGCCAATCAGATGGTTGAGATTTGAGACTGGTCTCCAGATTTAGTTTTATGATCTTTGGCCTAGATCTATGTAAAGGTACAAACAATTTTTATCAAAATCATTCATCTATATTTTTGAGTATTTGATATTATCTGCATGATTGTTTGTGTTTCAGACAATGTGTTGGCTGTTAAGAGAAGAAGAACTGAGACCTGACAGATGAATGGCATTTAGTGATGTTTGTTGACTTGTTGAAAGTGTAAATTTTTCGACATTGTCACTTTGTGTCAAGTTTCTGAAATCTGATTGGTTAATTCCTGGACAGTTATTTACAAGATTAGGGCCACAGGTTATAAAGCTGAGATTGGAGACCAGTCTCAAATCTCAAGAATCTGATTTGCTAAAATGGAGAAATTTGAGAGGATAACCCGTTACTCCATAGATAAGGCTGTCACGACATGGACAAACAGTGTAGATCCAGATCAGCCGGCATATCCATGTCATCTGATCAGGATCTAAACTGTTCACTTTTAGATTTATTTTTTACCAGGAGGTGAACATTAAAGATCCAGATGAAATGGTACAGATGTGCAGTTTGATCTGGATCAAAACTGATCACCATTGTGATAAAAGGTGTATATATGGAGTAAAGGAATAAAGCATTCCATTACCAGGGCCCATGATCATAAATCTAAGATTGGAGACCAGTCTCAAATCTCAAGCATCTGATTGAATCAGATGCTTGAGATTTGAGACTGGTTTCCAGATTTAGTTTTATGATCTTGGTCACATGGTTCTGAATTTCAGAACAGACTACTGAATCAGGTTGATAGACATTTTGAGTTCTTTACTGTAAAGACAAAGTTGGTGATTTAACCCTTTACTCCATATATATACCCATTTTTACACATGTGCAACCAGTGTAGATCCAGATCAGCTGATACAGATGTGCCATCTGATCTAGATCTGCACTGGTCCCATCTTGGTCAGAAATAACCCAATGAATCTTAATGCAAACAGCATAGATCCTGATCAGATGACACAAATGCCAGCTGATCTGGATCTACACTGTTTGCACATGAGTAAAGATGTGCACACACTGTTTGCCCATTTGATAAAGGCATATTCTATGGAGTAAAGGTTTTATTGTTGTTGAACCAAAGGCAGCAAATGTGTGAGTTATCAAAAAGATAACAACAATTGAAGATTTAGATAAAACCATTAACAAGAATAATTATTGTTACTTAATAAGCACCTCAATATGCAATATAGAGTTGTTTGTTTTTGACCTGTTGTGACCTTTTTCCCTTTGTAATTGTAACTAAGGAAAGGGATAATTTATTCAGGAAAATAAATAAAATTTATAGAATTTTAATTACTCCAGTTTTACTTTTAATAACAGCCTCCTGAGAGGTAGGGTGAGAGGTGTGGGTAGTGGGTACCCCATCCATTCTTTATAAAATGTTTAACGTTCCCCCCCCCCCCCCCCCCCCCCCCCAAATTCAAAACAATAGAAAAAGTTCTTAACAGGGTAGGATTTAGATCACTGGGGAGTACCAAATCTCTGTTATATTGTTTCTTTTTACTTGGTTCATTTTTTCCTTCAAATTAACCTTTCTATATATGCATTTTACCTGTGTGACCAGTGTAGATCCAGATCAGTTGGCACAGATATGCCTGCTGATCTGGATGTCACCCATGTAAATATCTTGATGTGAACTGTTAGCTTTTTGGTCAGAAATAACCTAATAAATCAAAAGCAAGCAGTGCAGATCCAGATCAGATGACATGGATGTGCAGGCTGATCTGGATCTACACTGTATGTCCATGGGATAACAGCCATATCTCATGGAATAAAAGGTTACAACCAATAATAATCTTAGCAGAGTTTAGTTACCAGCCAGATTGCCTCAGTGACTGGAGTTCAGGACCTTTAATTGCAGCTAAATCTTCATTTTCAGTGTCTGCATTTTGGTGATATATATGGTGACATGAAGACTCATTAAGTATTTTACATGGAATATTGCCTTTGTCCTTCTTCAAATTAAACTTAATGATTGCAAATGACACTGGACATCTGTTCAGCAGGTAGTAGATTTGTCAGTCTATTTATCCTTTTACCGTAAAATTACTATTAAATGCCCCTGGGGGCATTACATTTTTGAAAGTTGGTGGGGTGGGAGGCTTATTTATATGAATTAATTTTATTCTAATATTATATTCTTAAGGACATTAGATAATATTAATAGACTAAATGGGTTTTTTTTAAAGAATAACATGGGTTCATTTATTAGGGGAGGGGCATTTAAAAGGAATTTTACGATATACAAATTTTATTGCATGTGTGGCCAGTGTAGATTGAGATCAGCTGCAGCTGGCACACTGGTGCTATCTGGTCATAAGCTGAACTGTTAACTTTTTTGCTCAAGAATAACCAAATAAATCCGAAAGTGAACCATGCAGATCCAGATCAGACAGCATGGATCTGCTGGCTGATCTGGATCTATACTGTTCCTCTAGGCCATAAAGGCTCATATATGAAGGAGAGGGTTAAATAACTTTATATTGAGCCTATTTCCTGAATCAGTATGCTTAAGTCTGTACTGACCCCAATTTATTAGATTACTACAAAAGGCATTTAGTTGATGCACTTATCATATAAAGAACTTGGTTTTATTATAGCCCAATTAGTGAACGATAAACTAAAGTTTATGTCTTTGTGAGGCCTTGTTGAGCTTGTGAAGAAAATTTGTCAAAAAATAAATCTTCTTTGAAGATTATCAGGCCCAAGAGCTTAAACCTGTGATTTGAGACCAGCCTCAAATCTTTAGCATCTGATTGGCTGTAATGGGAACAACAAGTCTCAAATCTCAAGCGTATGATTGTGTGAAGCATCTGATGAGCTGAAATTGCCTCCATTTCGGCCTGTAGCCAGTCAGATGCTTGAGATTTGAGACTGGTCTCCAGTGTTAGTTTTGTGATCTTAGGCACAAATAGTGGCATCTTTTTTATCAGTTACAGATGATTTATGATGCTTTGTATAATTTGGCTGCCTCTGACTTATTTGATGATTCCTGGGCATGGGTGGTATATTTCTTAATTTTTAAGTCAGCGAGGGGCAAATATACATGGGTATATGAAGATGTCTGCATTCCAGTTTTTCAAATCAAAATGATTGTCAAATGGCAGTAACTTCATGTTTTAATACATAGAGATTAATAATAAAAACACAGTTGAAGATAGCGGAAAATTTTAACTTATAGCTGTGGCTATATAGTAAAATAGGGACATAAATATTAGTTTAAAGACTGTTTATAGTATGGATTAAGATTTGACTTTAGATTCTCTGTAAACCTAATCCTTCAATCTTTTGGGGCCTCTAAGCCACTTCTTGCCCAGACTGGTAATGATAATCAAATTAAAAGCTTGTACGTTATTTCTCTCCGATACTGCACTATAGACTGCAGCCTAAACTTTAAATTCATTTACAAGATAAAATTTCTTACATTAATTTGAAACTACTATCAATTTTAACTTTGATTTTAGGACTTGGGATTGAAACATATTTTTAATATAATTTTTTCCCACTTTATTTGAATATTTCATGAAAGTTTTGGTTTTTGCTTTTGTGATTTAATACAAAAGAATCTGAAATGGAATTAAATGAGAGAAGCTTTGGACTTCTAGGTTTTATTCTTGGACTTACCTTAGTCTCTGTTAAAGGTAAGAAATATATATATTTTTCATTTACCTTTTCCGCCTTTTCCTTTCCATGACCATAACGTATTTAAACTTCATGATTTTTTGACTTCACAAAAGCTGACCTTGAATCATTTATAAAATTCCAAATGCCATGAAAAAGAAAGAAAACCTGAATCGAATAAATACTTATATGCTTTATTCAAACATACCCTTTTCAATAGGCAATTTAAAAAATTTTACGCAGATTTATATATGTTGTATGTATGTTACAGGTTTCATACTTGGAATATATCATCAGCATGAATAAATCCATTGGTGACAACGAGAATTATAACTCCTATTTTACTATTTTTTGAGTTATGACCCTTCCAAAATTCAACTTTAACATGAACTTAATGTTGCCAGTAACTTTAAAAGTACTCCTATTCACTAATATTTAGAATATATCATCTGCATAAACAAAGATATGGATGACAAGAATGAAAATTCCGTTTTCACTATTATTTTAGTTATACCCTGTTCAATGCAATTTTAGGTGACACTTGCTGACATATACTAGGAGAAAATTAGGATAAATATTTTCATTATAACATTCCATATGTTTCAGCCGATATGTCAGATATAGTAAATGTTTGTTGTGACCTGGGTACCAACTGGGCTAAGAACAATGATCGCTGTGACAGTTTCTATGGAGCCATGCCAGGAATTCATGAAGGGAACCGGCTTATGTGTCAACAAGTTGTACATGTGTGTTGTTTGAAATCGAAGCAAGATCAGATGTGCACAAGAGGTATAATTTTGAGAAAAAAATCTAAATAACAGGTCAGTGAGGACGTTTTGGTAATACATGGTGCTGAAAGTTGGCAAATAATTATTATTGCCTGAGAGATGTTTTTTAACCTTTTGCTCTGTGGTTAGGCCTTTTAACACTATGGAGGACATATGCAGTCTGATCTGGATCAACACGCCTTGTTCAGAAGTAATCTAAAAAAAATCTAAAATCAGACAGTGTAGATCCTGATCAACTGCAAAGATGTGATATGGATGTAACACTGTTTGCTCACTGGATATAAGCCATATCCCATGGAGTAATAGGTTTATTACTGCAAATTTATTTAATGATTAAATCGATGTTTGTTTGTTTTCATTTGGATATGGAATACAGTTCGGTTGTTTAAAATGTGTGGAGCCCAAAGGGCTTCACGCGTACTTTAATCAATCCAACTGTTTTTCATTCCCAAATGAAAACTATCAAAAATCGATTCAATCCTTATATTTACACATATATATGCTCTCGTCAAAACAGAAATTATGAGAAAAATGCTTGATATTACAGCTTTTTTGGATGGCTGTTTGAATAGCCATGTTTACGACAAAGTGAATGATGGCACTGTTTTTTCATTTTTTCATGGAGAAATGAATTGTGAACGGTTATACTATAACCACACCTTTAAAAGTAATACGTCACACTGTTTACCATCAGAAATTACGATTCGTTACATGAACAAGACTTCATTGTGGAGGACGAAGTTGAAGTGTAAATGTTAACATTTGAGAGATATTCATAGATTTCTTGGCCAGATTGGTCCACAACTATAAAAACAACAATGATTTTAAAAATAAAAAGGTGATCTTAGAAAAAGGAAACCCCCATATCTTAACCCTTTGCACACTTTACACCATTTATATGCCTCAACAGCCTCATTGCAAATAAGTTACACAATTTTTGTTATGTATGATTGTTATTTTAACCCTTTCCTCCATAAATACACATTTTTACGCATGTGCAACCAGTGTAGATCCAGATCAGCCGGCACATCCATTCCATCTTATCAGGATCTGCACTGGGCGTATTTTGGTAAGAAATAACCTAATAAAAAAAAGTGTACAGTTTAGATCCTGATCAGATGGCACGGATGTGCTGGCTGATCTGGATCTAAACTGTTCGCTCTTGCAATTAATTTGTATCTGTGGAGGAAAGGGTTAAAGGGTTTACCTTCTGTAAATAAAGAGTTTTTTATTATTACTATTAGTAATAATAAAATTATTATTATACCAATTTCATTATGTAATATTTTGGATATTTGCATTGATGTTAGGTGTCTAGTTAAAAAGATGCCAGGTATTTAAAATGCCCTTAAAAGGTAAAGTAAAATTCAAATTTGTTTTGATTGTTAATTAAATTATTGTGACACTATTTCAGGGATGACTGATGGATTGATAGATGGGGCACGATGTGCTGTCAGAGACGACATCATCGGATCTGTCACTTACACAGTAATATATTAACTCTTTACTCCATATATACCTCTTGTTAACGAGGCAAACAGTGTAGATCCTGATCAGACGGCACAGATATACACACACAATGTAACAAGTGATATATTATATACGCCTTTCCAATAAACAGTTTCGCAGTCCTGTACGAGTTACTTCCCGTGACCGGTAATCAATCTAAAACGAGGCTCTGCGTGAATGCTGAACGATCGGACTATGGCTTAAGCACACAATAACTAACATTATCCACTATATCGCATGTCTGCGTTCGTCGCCGGTGGTGAAAAATAAGTTGCTGGTCTGTTATTCGAGCCAGACTTTTTATTTTCAATATTTGTTATGTATTTAGATTTTTTTATGTTTTAAGAATATGTACCATTCTTGTTGAAAGTACACAGTATGGAACGCAAATTGGACAACATAAGCATTTATTTTACGAATTTCACAACATTTTCATCTTATTGTCTTTTCTGCTGAAAATTATATTTTACTGGTGTGAAAGTTGCAAATTGCTAAGACTGGTAATGCGCTATAATCCGGAAATCGTGAAATGTCAACATCTGGTTACATGTTCTGTAGACATTTAAAATTACAATCTAAATTTGTTGATACTTACACATTTGAATAACAGAATTGTCTGTGTAATTTATTGCGTTTATGTTCATAAAATTATTTGATTTTTTAAAATGTTTCGAATAAATCACAACCAAAAATGATTGATTCTGTCTTGAAATGAAAAAGGATCGGTAATCTGATTGTTTGTTGTAGAAGTATAATTTTTAGAATAAAATTCAAGGATTCAGATGCCGGCTTCCAATAAAGATGGGAATATTTATACTACAATATGTTTGCATATCCAATTAAGATTACTTAGGTTTGACTGTTGGTTATTTTGGCGTAAAAGCCCAACCGCTTAATTAACAAATATAAAATGTGTTGCCAAGATTTGTTTCATATTGACGTCTTTTGTTTCTATAATGTGTCGTAATGTGGATTAAGAATCCATAAATTTGCTAAATCAAATACATTTGCTGACACATCCAGTAATTAAATGACTCTGATATACTTAATATTTGGGAGGTGTAGATAGCTAGCAAATTGTAATTACCCGATCTCTATTGGTCAATTATATCTGCCCTTAGAGTAATTGACAGGTGACCCCTTGTGCTCGACAATTTGACATTTTTATGGCATGCCGCCTTCAAAGTCAATCGCCGCCGACATATTCATAACACGATGTCAGTAGTTGATTAGACACGCTAATCCGGAAACGAGACTTAATTTAGTCATGGAGAGAACACTGCCTGTTAGTTCAAGTCGTTTAGTGTTTAACACGAGGAATAATGATTTGACACTTTTAGTCAAAGAAAATTTGTTGTTTTATAAATTATTATCAAAAATATAATGACGCTGGTGTATTATTACTTATTCAATGAGAAAATATATTTTTCAAAAAAGAATTTAATGATAAAAAGAAAGTTGTAGGTACATATTCCCTATTACGTTAATACAGAGAGCAATCATTTTTCCCGTAGAGCAGTCACGTGACTGGACAGGGGAGGTAACCAAAAAAATTCATTGAATTATTGGAAAGGCGTATAGATGAGGGTTAATATGAGATTCTGGATTCTGTTCCAGTATTTTTCAGGAATGAACTCACATTAGAGACTTGAACTGTAAATTTATTATGAAGACAAACTTTGGGAAATATCTGAAAAAAGTTTTCATTATACATATAATGCTATTTCTTTGTTTAATCTTTTTTTAATAAAAATCATGATCTCAGTTCTTAAACCCTTTATACTTTGGGATAGGGCAAACCATTTGTTTTAGCTGAACTGGGTCTACACTGTGCGTTTTGATTCCATGTGTTATTTTTTACCAAATGCAAACAGTGTAGATTCTGAGACTAGTCTCTATTTCAGCTGATCAGATGCTTGAGATTTGAGACTATTCTCCAGTTTTAGTTTTATGATCTTGAGCCCAGCATCCTGTATGTTGGCCAGACTCAAAATTGAACAAATGTTATCCAGTTACTGTGAAACTTAGAATGTGTGTAAATATAGTTTCAGGTTTGACAACTTGCCAAATTGGATCTGTTATGTCAGAGTCATGTTGATCTGGATTTTCTATGTGATAGAGGCATATCTATGTAGTAAAGGGTTAAGGTTGTTGGATTGTGAAATAATGATGAAAGGCAGTGTCCAGGGCTGAAGGTTATAAAGCATAGATTGGAAACCAGTTTCAAATCTCAAGTATCTGATTGGCTGAAATGGCAACCAGTCGCCATTTCAGCCAATCAGATGCTTGAGATTGGAGACTGGTTACCATGCTCAGTTTTATAACCTTGGGCACAGATTATTAGTTAAACAATGGTAGGAAATCCGATCTTTAAAGAAGGTGAAAACAATGTCTGTGAACACATTTTCTGAGAAATGTTTCCACCAAGATCAGACCTGTCACATTAGATTTTTCTGCCCCTGATTTAGTGATTTTTGTCAATTTCATGATTTGTGCTCAAATATCTAATCTTTATGAAATTTTAAACTAGTATCAGCCCCAAATATGTAGGTTAACTTTGAAAAAACACATTTTTACGATCACACACCTTACTTGTTTTAAAGGAGTGTTGCCAGTGTTGCCAAATGGGTCGTTCTGCCAGACAGATGGGTATGGAGTGCAAGTCGCCATCAATCGGGGACCCATGTGACCTCAAGTTCAGGCAGTGCTGCACTGGAAATACTGATGTGGATGTAGATGATGTGGACGATAGTAAAGATACAGGTTAGGGCTAACATGCATGCTGATATTCCTATCGGAACTATTAATTGTTGTCATCCTTATTGCTGACATATTGTGCTGTGTTTTTGTCATTTTATGAGGTTGCATGATAGAGAAATGTAAAGAAGATGTAGCCCTGGTTTAGTTTCACTTTACAATACACCAGGGCAATACACTTAGCAATACACCAAGAACTAAGATTAAAGACCAGTCTCAAATACCAAGAGCTTCTGATTGGCTGAAATCAGGACTTGTCTCCTTTCAGCATATCAGATGTGTTACATTTGAGACTGGTCTCCAGCTTTAGTTTTATGATCTTGGGCACACTGACCTGAGTTAAAATTCTCATATAGAGATTGTTGGTGAGTAAATTTTGATGTTTGAAATTAAAATCTTTGGACTCGAATTCATATGAACTGTTGTACATTTATGCTCATTTTATGATATTGTATGTATTATGTCATCTTTTAACTTTTAATTTAAGGATTATGTCAACAAATAGAGAACATAAGGCCCCCCCCCCCCCAAAAAAAAAACAACTTCTCATTCCCCGCTGCATCCGTTTATAAGCCTGCTTCAAAATTTTTATTGCATTGATTAGGGTATGCAAACATTTAAATGAGTTAAAGTGTGAAGTCTACAGGCAGGGCTGCATGCTTATTTTAAGCAATCCAAATGTTTTTCATGCAAAAAATAATCAATTTAATTCTGTAAGTTACACTCAGTAATATTTAGAAAAATTTGTCTTATCACTGCTTTTTTCGGTACAGCCATGTTAATGATGACATGCTTTCTTGCAACAACTTGTTGCAAAATTATTTTTAAATAAATATAACTAGGTTATTTTGTTAAAAAAAGTCTTAAATTTTCCTTGAAAAATATAGCCATGCTTTTATATTGTGTCATTTAAAAATGCCAAATTATTGTTTCTAAGGGTATAAACATCTAAAACTTAATTCTGTAAGGTCATGATTTGCATGCACTTGCTCATTTAACCTTTTCCTCCATATATACGCATTTTATCGCATGTGCAACCAGTGTATATCCAGATCAGCCGGCACATCTCTGCAGTCTGATCAGGATCTGCACTGGTTGCATTTTGGTCAGGATTAACCTAATAAATAAGCAAACAGTTTAGATCCTGATCAGAGGGCACTGATGTGACAGCTGATCTGGATCTAAACTGTTCGCCCATGCAATAAAGGTGTGTCTATGGATTTAAGGGTTTATACTGTTGCTTTGCTTAGAAAGTGAACTATGTACTTTTAGATGTTGAACCACAGCCCGATAAGGCGGACACCGATGAGTGTGCGTTATTTGGTGCTGATCAGCTGTGTAGTCAGATTTGTATTAATACGATCGGTTCATTTAGATGCGAGTGTGAAAGTGGTTACCAGTTAGCGAGAGATGGTCGTACTTGTTACAGAGCTGGTAATTCAGTAACAGTATAATTTCATTATTTCTCTGTTTTTAGGGCCAAAAAATTTTTGTTAGAACTGTGAATTCCAAATTTTCATGGATTGTATGGGCAGATCAATTCACAAATTCAGAACTGCCAAAAAAAAAATATAAATGAACATAACTACATTGATAAAAATTCAAAACCATAAAATTAGAAACTTTTAGTATTGTCATAAAACCGAAAACCATAAAATTTTATTAACACAAATTGCATTTGCATTATTCAACATGTTATGAGTGGTTGATATTGCTTATTTCAGAAAAAATTCTAAGAACTTGTAAAGATGTTTTGATCACCTTTCATCAGCATTGACGTCTATATTTGGTTTCACATTGTCTAAGGTCAAGGTGACCTTTCAATCAAAAAGGTCATGGTCTGTATATGACCTCTACGTTTATGGGGTCAGACCATCAAAGGTCAAGGGCATGTAACATTTTGGATTTCACTCAATAACTAAAGGACAGGTAAACACTAGACGTACAGTTACTAAGCAGGCAGTTGAGATTAGCTATGATTATTACGTGACCCCCATTGATTATGGATTTGAACCATCAAAGATCAAGGCAACCTTTGAATCAAAATTTCTGTTTTGGATGAATAATTGAAGAAGTCACCAAACTTGTAATGAAAATTTGTCATGGCTCCAAGGTTATAAAATTGAGCTTTGCAATCAAATCTGGTTTCAAATCTCAGTTTTATGATCTTCAACCCAGGTCTACTAACATATTGCACTTACTTTAACATTCCACACTTACTATAACATTCTACACTTACTATAACATCCCACACTTACTATTACATTCCACACTTGCTATAATATTCCACACTTACTATTACATTCTGCACTTACTATAATATTCCACACTTACTATAACATTTAGCACTTACTATAACATTCCACACTTACTATTACATTCCATACTTACTATTACATTCCACACTTACTATTACATTCCACACTTACTATTACATTCCACACTTACTATAACATTCCAAACTTACTATAACATTCTGCACTTACTATAACATTCTGCAATTACTATAACATTCCACACTTACTTTAACATTCCACACTTACTATAACATTCCACACTTACTATTACATTCTACACTTACTATTACATTCCACACTTACTATTACATTCCACACTTACTATAACTAACTGTAACATTCTGCTCTAACTGTGATTTCTGGTTTCAGATTGTCAGCAAGGTTTTGCTTACAACACAGTTACTGGAAGGTGTGAAGGTAATTTGTTAATTTTCTCTCATACTTAACTATTTGTCAAAAGGTATTGGCAGTATATCTTTGGTAAAAGTAGTTGGAGAGGGGGGTTGTGAAACAGTAAGAATAGTGGAGTGGGTGGGGAACGGTAGGAATAAGTATAAAATATTTATAAGATATTTATCGGGATAAATATGACTTGAGTTGTCATGTTATACCATACAGTATTAATAGAGTTCAAGAAAATTGTTCTGAAGCAAGCCTCTGGCAATCTTCAAGGCTTTTTCCCTTCTATAGCAGGGTCCGTTTATAGGCCTCATTTGCCCTCAGAAAAATTCTTTAAAATCTTGCAGTTTTCCCCAAAAGTAACTATACATCAAGTCTTTTCATTCCCCTTTAGAGGTGAAATCACAGTTTTCCCCAAAATTATAGGGCATGGGCTCCTTCCATAGACAGTGAAAAAAAGCCCTGGAACGTATTAAAAAATTTCCTGAACAAGTTTAATAATGTTTGTATTACATGAGGACAGATTTTTTTTTATCGTGTACTTCAAAAATAAAAAATGAGCGAAATTAACACATTAACACATTGTTTGTGTTCAGCTTTTGTTTGAGCCACATACTGAACCAAATGTTTTCCAATGCAAAATATGAACAGTGTGGAGATAGACTTTCATAGAAAAGTGCAAGATGAGTGTAAATATTTCCCTTTAGAGATTACTTTTGTCTGATTTTGTTTAGAGATTACTTTTGTCTGTTTATGTTGAGAGCTTACTTTTGATCATGTGATTCCCCCACTTGGTACAAGAGACACATCTTAAAATGTTGAAGACCATTGTTATTTCTGAATCGGTTTCTTCATGTTATGGAAGTCTCATTTTGATTTGTGTCAAGTACAGTCATCCAAAATCCATAGTAGTTTAAGTGTTGTACTTTAATTAATGGCTTTCTGTTGGTTTCCGCTGAATTTTGTACTATTAAGCACGACATGAATGTAAAATATGGGTTAGAGGTTATAAAACTGAGATTGGAAACCAGTCTCAAATCTCAAGCACCTGATTGGCTGAAATGGCGACCAGTCGCCATTTCAGCCAATCAGATGCTTGAGATTTGAGACTGGTTTTCATGCTCAGCTTTATAACCTTGGGCAATGGGCTGCTGCATTAAAATACATGTAGGATTGCGAGAAAATGTTTACAATTCAGTTCTTGCTAAAGTTCTAATGCATTGTTAATTGATTAGAATCTTTGGAAGTGAATCAGTTTCTATGGTCATAGATAAAATGCACGATTGAAGCGTCAGCTAACTGAATGCATATGGTACTTGCAGACATAGATGAATGTGTTATTGGCACACATGACTGTCATGGTGACAATCAAATATGTCGCAATCAGAGAGGCTCATTTTACTGCCAATGTGATGATGGTTACCATAAAAACAGAACTACAATGATGTGTGAAGGTAAACACGGAATAAATAAGGTTGGCTGGGCTGGAATCAGTTTCAAGATAAATAAAATTAATGTTTACTTCCTGGGATAACTGTATAGTAGATCAACAAATTCTCTGTATCTGCTGAACAACATTTTATGTCAACAGATAAAAATAGAAAAAAAAACTGTTTCACTGCTTTAATGAATTTTTCTAGCATTCTTATTTTAACCTTTTACTCCATATATACAACTCAGACAAGTTTTATCACATTTGCAAAGAACAGTGTAGATCCAGATCAGCTGGCACATCAGTGATCTACACTGTTAGCTTCTTTGTTACACTGTTAGCTTCTTTGTAAGAAATAACCTAATGAATGAAAAAAACAACCAGTGTAGATCCTGATCAGACAGCATGAATGTACCGGCTGATCTAGATCTACACTGTTCTTTCATTGATAACAGCCATGTGGTATGGTGTAATGGTTTAATTTTCATTACTAGCTCACCGGACATCAGGCATATGTATCAGGCTTTATAGGTCAGCTTAGGTGAAGCTTATGTATAATTATATATAAACAACCTTGGTTTTTGCACAGCCAGCCTTGTATAGTGTTTCCCTTTTCCTCTATCTTCTGTTTTTATGCCCCCACAAAGTGGGAGGCATATAGAGTTGCACTTGCTGTTCGTACGTACGTACATATGTTCGTACGTCCTCCAAACCTTGTGGAATCAACTCCTCATTAACTTTTGGGCACATTTCTTTCAAACTTGCACAGATGATCAAGCAGGTATCATGTAAGAAATTTTTTTTTCCTGCGACCAATTTTACCATATTAATGGCCCTTAGTTACAAATTTGTTGTAGCAGTGGGAGCATCAGTGTCCAAGGACACAGTTTAGTTCCTTTATATATGGCATGTTTATCTGGTATTACAATAACAATTATAATTATATATATAATTGAGCAGGACGGGCATCAACATTTCATTAAGTTTTTTTTATTAAAGTTCACTTTTCCTCAGTATTAAATTAGAGCTTTGAAACTTGCAATATTTGTCTCACATCACAATAATTATCAGTACAAGTATCATACCTCTTGACTGTATTTTGTCGTAGTTATTCCCTTTTTTCACTTAAAAGTTAAGGAGAAAACATGGTTTTGTTACATTGCAGCATTTTCTCGTTGTTGTTAATATGCTTATTGTGTCACCCTTTCGAAGAAATGGCGATACATAGGGATCACTTTGTCCGTCCGTCCGTCCGTCCGTCCGTCCGTCACGAAAACTTAACGTTGGCTATAACTTTGCCATTTCTTAATATTTCTTTATCAAACTTGCAAATTATATTGCTTATGACAACACGCTCGAGATGATGCCAAATTCTCAAGGTCAAGGTCACATTTGATGGAGTTATGCCCCTTTTTGTACTTGGATTTTTACATGAGAACTTAACGTTGGCTATAATTTTGTCGTTTCTTAATATTTTTTTCATCAAACTTTCAAGTTATATTGCTTATGACAACACGCTCATGATGATGCCATATTCTCAAGGTCAAGGTCACATTTTATGGAGTTATGCCCCTTTTTGTACTTGGATTTTTACACGAAAATTTAACGTTGGCTATAACTTTGTCATTTCTTAATATTTTTACATCAAACTTTCAAATTATATTGCTTATGACAACACGCTCATGATAATGCTTAATTCTTTGATGGAGTCCGTCTGTCTGTTGGTCCGTCAGGAAAACTTAACGTTGGCTATAACTTTGCCATTTCTTAATATTTCTTTATCAAACTTTCAAATTATATTGCTTATGACAACACGGTCGAGATGATGCCAAATTCTCAAGGTCAATGTCACATTTGATGGAGTTATGCCCCTTTTTGTACTTGGATTTTTACACGAAAACTTAACGTTGGCTATAACTTTGTCATTTCTTAATATTTTTACATCAAACTTTCAAATTATATTGCTTATGACAACACGCTCATGATAATGCCTAATTCTTTGATGGAGTCCGTCCGTCCGTCTGTCCGTCGGTCCATCAGGAAAACTTAACGTTGGCTATAACTTTGCCATTTCTTAATATTTCTTTATCTAACTTTCAAATTATATTGCTTATGACAACACGCTGGAGATGATGCCAAATTTTCAAGGTCAGTGTCACATTTGATGGAGTTATGCCCCTTTTTATTCTTGGATTTTTACACGAAAACTTAACATTGGCTATAACTTTGTCATTTCTTAATACTTTTACATCAAAAATTAAAAATTATATTGCTTATGAAAACACGCTCATAATGATGCCAAATTCTTGGATAGAGTTATGCACCTTTTTGTACTTGCATTTTTATTCCGACATAGCACCAGAGGGCGACACAAGTGTTCAACTGAACACCCATCTAGTTATTATTATAATTATACGCCCGTTTGAAAAACGGGACATATTATGGGAACACCTGCGGCTGGCGGGCCGCGTCCACATGGTTTCTGCTCTCTAAGTCAAAGAGTTTTCATCCGGTCTTTATCAAACTTGGTGAATATGTTGGTGGGCATAATATCTCGACCAAGTTCTATAACCTGCCGAATCCCCCCAGGCACTCCTGAATTATGGCCCTTGAATTGTCCAAAATTACTGTTTCCACTCTCTAAGTCAAAGAGTTTTCATCCGGTCTTTATCAAACTTGGTGAATATGTTGGTGGGCATAATATCTCGACCAAGTTCTATAACCAACCAAATCCCCCCAGGCACTCCTGAATTATGGCCCTTGAATTGTCCAAAATTACTGTTTCCGCTCTCTAAGTCAAAGAGTTTTCATCCGGTCTTTATCAAACTTGGTGAATATGTTGGTGGACATAATATCTCGACCAAGTTCTATAACCATCCAAATCCCCCCATGCACTCCTGAATAATGGCCCTTGATTTGTCCAAAATAAGGGTTTACGCTCTCTAAGTCAAAGAGTTTTCATCTGGTCTTTATCAAACTTGGTGAATATGTTGGTGGGCATAATATCTCGACCAAATTCTATAACCAGCCAAATCCCCCCAGGCACTCCTGAATTATGGCCCTTGAATTGTCCAAAATTACTGTTTCCGCTCTCTAAGTCAAAGAGTTTTCATCCGGTCTTTATTAAACTTGGTGAATATGTTGGTGGGCATAATATCTCGACCAAGTTCTATAACCTGCCGAATCCCCCCAGGCACTCCAGAATTATGGCCCTTGAATTGTCCAAAAACTGAATAAGCGGTATCTGCTCTCCAAGTCGAATAATTTTCGTCGGATTGTTACGCAACTTTGATGATCAGCATTTTGACAGGCGTATTTTGTGTCAGTTTGGCACTCTTGTTATTATTATTATTATTATTATTATTATTACTGTTTCTATGTATTTAGTGATTTTTTAGCATACCAGTGACTTCCTGTGTTTATTGTATCCATTCTTAAAGCAATACTGGTTTGTCCTTTTATTGCATTGCATGGTGAAGAATTTTCCTTTAATCTTTTTATGAGTTACAGCTGTGTAACTGAAAGCAGAAGTGGTATTTCATGTAATTTGTAAAATTGTAGATATTACTTTTTAATTTAAATATGAAGTTGTGTTTGTTCATATTTCTGTTTGTATGACCCAGAATTGTGTGTGTGAAACTCCAAATTCACATTCTGGTGGATTTCTTCCAAACTTGCACTGATATTCAGACTGGATGTTTACAGGATCCTATGTTGTGACTAGTTAAAGCTATGTCAGTCTTCAGTATAATCTATTTTATGTCAAATTACCTCATCCATTTTCTGTAGATTTCTTTCAATCTTGCACATATGCTTAGGGAGGATATGTAGATTGTTGTTACAGCAGTAATATTTACCAGAGTTATGCCCCCTTTTTAGTTTTCAGAACCACAAAATCTTGTGTTGATCAAACTCCTGATTCACTGTCAGGCATATTTCTGTCAGATTTGCACAGATGATCTGGTAGGGTAAATCATGAAGAAAGAGTTTTTCCTATGATCATTTGTAGTAGAGTTATTGCCCTTTGTTGTGATTTAAACATGTCATCAACTTTTTGTGTAAGACTATTCATTTACTTACTGATAAATTTCGTTTAAACTTGCGCAGCTGATACATGTATGGCATATAATTGCAAAGTTGACATGAAATGTTAAGTAGATGATCTGCCACAGGATTCGTGCATTTTTTGTTAGAAAATTCTGTAAAATCATTAACCCTTTCCTGTACAGATACACCTTTATTGCTAGGGCGAACAGTTTAGATCCAGATCAGCCGGCACATCCGTGCCGTCTGATCAGGATCTAAACTGTTCGCTTCTTGATTCATTAGGTTATTTCTGACCAAAATGCGACCAGTGCAGATCCTGATCAGACGGCACGGATGTGCCGGCTGATCTGGATCTACACTGGTCGCACATGCGTAAAAATGCGTATCTTTACAGGAAAGGGTTAATATCATGGGGTTCTAATTTTTGTGGATTTCCTGGGCAGATGGATTCATAAACTTAAACCACTACAAAATTAAAAAAATTGAACATACTGGAAAACATAGTTTACAAAGTTGAGTTCCACTAAATTAAAAACCCACAAAATTGTTGTCTAATGGAAAACAATGAAATTTTATGCCCACGAGTATTTATACATCCATAGTAACACTGCTTATATTTATTATAGATATTGACGAGTGTGCGAGGCATATGGATAACTGTGAATCTTCACAGCGGTGTGAAAATACAGCGGGATCTTTTTCATGTCGAAGAATTACGCCATGTGGAACTGGATGGACACTTGATGAGCAAACACAAGCGTGTATTGGTAATAAAAAAAACAATTAAATTTTAACATTTGATGTCATTGTTTAAGGTATTGGTGTACATGAGAAAGACATATGTTCTCCAATTAAAATATAATGTTATTGTCTTCCAAAGTACTAACAATCACAAAAATAAATATTTGTCATTTGAGATAAAATGAAGCAAAATAAGACAGTAACAGAATAAGTTTTTGTGTTCAAACTTTCCACCAATTGTATCAAGTCTTTTTTCAGGATTTTAATTAATAAGAAGCAGTTTGTTCCATCCAACCTTTCATCATTAATTTTTTATAGTCAAACAAGTTAACACCATTACTGGTACTTGTAGACAGTATTTAATGGAACACTTCACAGGAAAAGGTCCTTTTGGACATTAATGACATCTTAAAGTTCAGCAAGCAACACTGGTGTTATGAATTCCATGATAAAATTAACATTATAAATTTTTAGATGAATTATGTAAAAAAAATTCTGATCAAATTGAATGCAAAGCTGGGACACTTTTCTCCCCTCTATCCTTTCTAAGAATTTTTTTTCATATTTTACAGATCAAAATGAGTGTGAAGCTGGGACACACAACTGCGGCTTGGGATACGAATGTTACAACATTGAGGGATCATTCAGATGTAACCCTAAACGCTGTCCCGAGGGTTACAGATTCAACTCAGCAACAGCTCAGTGTGAAAAGGTTAACTGTCCCCCGGGTCTGAGAGCAGACACTACATCCTTGTGTGTTGGTAAGAGTTTATATTAATTTTATTATTGATCAGGGGCTTCTGGATCCAGATATCTAAGAATTTAATAAATAATTTATTGCGATTGTGAGTGTATTAATTTTTTTTTATCTACCATTTACTTGAAATTCATGGCATGTGCAAACAGTGTAGATCCAGATTAGCTGGCAGATCTGTGCCGTCTATTCTGGATCTGCACTTTTTGCTTCACAGTCAGAAATATCCAGATAAAAGCGAACGTTGTAGATCATGATGGGACAGCACAGATGTTTTGAATACTAGATTTAACAAAGCCATATTTTGAATGTTGGTGGGTGAATGGATTTAATAAAATGAAAGCTGGTATCATTCTGTACACTGTCATTTATCTTGACTGTTTACTTACCGGTATTATTCGTTACAGATATCAATGAATGTGAATCACGTGATAACCCCTGCCAGAGATTCCAGTCTTGTCAGAACACTTATGGCTCATTCCGTTGTATTGATTCCATTAATTGTGGACCCGGCTATGAAGTAGGTCGAGATGGAACCACTTGTGTTGGTAGGTTCTATAATTTTCATAAACTTATTGTCATTTCCACTATCCTCAGTAACTACTGCTTTAAAATTTGTCATGATTGTAGGAGGCTGATAACTTACAGTCAAAACACTATAACATCATATATAAAATAAACTGAAAGTATAGGTGTTGACTGCATTTGTATAGTTATACACCTTGCATTACAAACTTTGAAACACTACAGTTCAACCTGTACTTAGGACCAACTGCAGATAAAGACCAGATTCTATTTGACCCACTGACTAATTTGAAGAACAAATTTACTTGTGAAACTTGTGAACCAAGATAATCTATTTTCAAAGACCCTTTTTGTTTTGTTTTTTTTGTTTTTCCTTAGTGAACTTTGAAGACAAGTTTAACTATAACTTAACAGATGAGCAACAGGCATCCAAAGTTGGTGGTCTTGGTGAACTTACTCGCTAGATATTTGTTCTGTTTCTTTTGCAGATATAGATGAATGTACAGCAGGTACACATGATTGTAGAGGTGGCGCTGAGTGTATTAACCGACCTGGAAGTTACATCTGTTCGTGTCCACCTGGGTACAGCCGTGTGGGAAGCATTTGCGAAGGTAGGTATATAACTGCATGTCATATAGACACATAATTGTAGAGGTGGCGCTGAGTGTATTAACCGACCTGGAAGTTTCATCTGTTCGTGTCCATCTGGGTACAGCCATGTGGGAAGCATTTGCAAAAGTAGGTGTATAACTGTATGTCATATAGACACATGATTGTAGAGGTGGCGCTGAGTGAATTAACCGACCTGGAAGTTACATCTGTTCGTGTCCACCTGGGTACAGCCGTGTGGGAAGCATTTGCGAAGGTAGGTATATAACTGCATGTCATATAGACACATAATTGTAGAGGTGGCGCTGAGTGTATTAACCGACCTGGAAGTTTCATCTGTTCGTGTCCATCTGGGTACAGCCGTGTGGGAAGCATTTGCAAAGGTAGGTGTATAACTGCATGTCATATAGACACATAATTGTAGAGGTGGGGCCGAGTGTATTAACCGACCTGGAAGTTTCATCTGTTCGTGTCCATCTGGGTACAGCCATGTGGGAAGCATTTGCAAAAGTAGGTGTATAACTGTATGTCATATAGACACATAATTGTAGAGGTGGGGCCGAATGTATTAACCGACCTGGAAGTTACATCTGTTCATGTCCACCTGGGTACAGCCGTGTGGGAAGCTTTTGCGAAGGTAGGTCCCTCGGCTTCTTTAACCCTTTCCTTAATATATACGCATTTTACACGTGTGTGACCAGTGTAGATCCAGATCAGCTAGCACATCCATGCCGTCTGATCTGGATCTGCACTGGTCGCATTTTGGTCAGAAATAACCAAATGAATAAAAAAGCGAACAATTTAGATCATGATCAGACGGCATGGTTGTGCTGGCTGATCTGGATCTAAACTGTTCGCCCTTGCAATAAAGGTATATCTATACAGGAATGGGTTAATAAAAGTGTTCGGAAATAAAAATACTGGTAATGTTATTGTAAAATGGATATATGGCATGCAAGAAAAACCATCTTTTGTGTATTATCAATTCTGATGGGAAAATCAGCCTCTCAGGAAACTAGTGGCTTTTAATTCAACAGAGCCTCATTGCCGCCCAAAAAACAGCAGGATTGAGAATCTTTAGTGAATAGTGGATTTCAGCAATTTTTGGTCTCCAGGACAGTTTTTGAGACCGATAAAACAGTTCTCAGGCAGGATTTTTCTCATTATTTGAAATTTTCTAAAGCTTTATTTGTTTCATATAAATAATGTTGAATGTTTGTGTTTACAGATTTTAATCAACTGTGTGTTGTTTCTTCTATATTCAGACAAAGACGAGTGCCAGTATGGTAATGTTTGTCCCAGTAATTCGGTATGTGAGAACACGCGGGGCAGTTTCCGATGTGTGTGTGATAAAGGATTCGAGCAGTCTGGTTCCCTGCAGTGTAGAGGTCTGGATTTCTGTTTTTATATAAGAAAGTGCTTTTGCTGTTTCCTCTATCATGTGGCATCATTTTAAGTTTGTGTATTAAACTATAGAACTTACTGATGCCAAGTAAACACCAAGATGAATTGTTTTATTAAATGATGAATCTTTATTTTATTGTGTTCATCAGAGTATGAAGAACATATGGGTATGTGCTGAAGAGTTTCGGAAAATCATGATCAGAATGAACAAAGTAGTATGATTTATAAAACTACAATGTGTGATACTGATTTAGATTAACTATTCTAACTTTTTGTATCAATCTTGCCGATACACGCTTAACCCTTTACTCCAGAGATACACCTTTATTGCATAGGCGAACAGTGTAGATCCAGATCAGCTGGCACATCCATGCAATCTAATCAGGATCTACACCATTTGCTTTTTGATTCACTATTAGGTTATATCTGAGCAAGATGTGACCAGTGCAAATGCTTAAAAATGCGTATATATAAAGGAAAGGGTTAACTTAACCTTTCCTCAATAGACACACCTTTATTGCATGGGTGAACAGTTTAGATCCAGATCAGCCGGCACATGATCTCAGGATCTAAACTGTTCGCTTTTTGTTTCATTAGGTTATTTCTGACCAAAATGCGACCAGTGCAGATCCTGATCAGACGGCACAGATGTGCTGGCTGATCTGGATCTACACTTGTTGCACATGCGTAAAAATGCGTATATATAAAGGAAAGGGTTACCTATGGATATATCATTCATGGATATATAATAAACATTTTAGTGTAAATCTTTCAGATATAGATGAATGTGATGACCGCAGTATTTGTAGTCAAGGATGCACCAATCTGGTTGGTTCCTATGTGTGTACATGTGAAAGTGGCTTCAAACTTGCTGCAGATGGTAGAACATGTGTTGGTAAGAATGTGTTTTGTTCTTTGGCTTTTAGTATAACATTTTGATTAAATGGGTATATATGGTAACTAACAGCAGCCTGTGGGAAAAAATCTTGAAAATTTTAAACAAAAATTTCATGGGTTCTTAAAATTGTGGTTGATAAACAGCTTTGTATTAAAGTTTTCTAATACATTGTGGATGGATTGACCCTCAAGACCCACCTATTTCCCAGTGTTTATTACAAAAACACCCATTACAAAGACCACCGCCATATTAAGACCACAATTTCAATACCCCTTTTTCAGTTGTTTCCACCCTGAATTTAAGACCACCCCACTTATAAAGACCTATTTTTGCTAGTCCAACAGGAGGTGTGGATAGCTGGGCCCAGGATCATAAAACTGAGATTGGAGGCCAGTCTCAAATTCCAAGCAACTGATTCGCTGAAATGGCAACCAGTCACCATTTCAGCCAATCAGATGCTTGAGATTTGAGACTGGTCTCCTGATTAAGTTTTATGATCTTGAGCTCAGGGTTTCACTGTATCACTTTTATTTCTTGCAGATATCGATGAATGCCGTCTATACAGCGGTCCAGGAGTTTGCGCTGGTGACTGTATCAATACACCAGGATCGTACATGTGTTCTTGTCCGGCGGGCTGGACGATTATGGGAAATAGCCGTTCCTGCCAAGGTGAAACTTACATGTACTTATGAATTGGGAATAGAACTACAAATTCATTCATTAACCCGTTACTCTCTGGGATATGGCTGTTATCCCATGGGTGAACAGTATAGATACATATTAGCTGGCATGATCAGGATCTACACTGTTCACTTTTAGATTATTTAGGTTATTTCTGACCAGAAAGGTAACACTGTAGATCCAAACCACAGATTAGCTGGAACATATGTGCAAAATGATCTGGATCTACACTGGCCAGACATGCGATAAAACTTGTATGTATTGTTTTTTCTCTAGATCATGCTGATTTAAGTCATTTAAGCATTTTGAAAGATTTCATACAATACCACATATATTTGCTTTTTTTATTCTTCCCAAGTCAAACCTGTGCTAAAGACCACCTGGGAATAAAGGCCACATTATTTGTCCCACAAACTGTCAGATTCACTTGTGAACAAAGACCACCTTCCTTCAAAGACCACTTTCGGGTGTAGATCCAGATCACCTTGGTAATGGAAATGCACTTTATTGTCCACGCCGCGTAACCCCGATTTGTGCACTGCTCAACATTTACACTAATATATGTAACATGCTCATTAGCCATCAGAGATGGTAAATGATAACAGCGCTAATTGCATGTTTTTACAGCGGCCGAATGGCACAAACACCACTTATGTAATATTAAAATAGATGGAAAATAACTTAAAAGAACTTTACTTAAACTCAAAGGGTTAAATAATTGGTGACAATATGTTTCTGGTTTTTAGACATTGATGAATGTTCAGAAAGGACAGATAATTGTGGAAGCAGTGAGGATGTAATGTGCTTCAACACAAGAGGGAGCCACAGGTGCCCAAGAGTGGCGTGCCCTTCAGGCTTCTCAAGGTCTGACCTTGGTCCGAGGAGAAATAGGTTGGTATATACTATCATATTTGATTATAATTTTTTATTGTCTGGTTGTTTACAAGAATGATCAGCACTGCAGGGTCGAATGCAAGATTTCCAGAAAGGTTGTTTCTTTGGCGAGTCTAAGATTAGTTACAAGATAATTTCCAAATCTGGCAAATATCCCCATGCAGAATTAAATATTGCTGCCCCAGAAAGGGGATTCAAGCAACCCCACTGAACACCTTCTGGATCTGCCCCTAAACTGACATATCCTTCTGAATCGTTTGGGGAATCCATACATTAAGGTAACTTCAAAAACTATCCATACATTAAGGTAACTTCAACTAGTTTTTGGAAATTGTTGGAAACCATGGCAACTCCATAGGAAATTGGAAAACAAATGTTAATTTGTTAACTCTAAAATATTGCTAAGGGCTAAGCAGCAGGTAACCAGATCTGCCTCAAAATGTAAGCAACAGATATTCATTGTAAAATAAATGACATTGTTCATTTTTTCCACAGGCAGGTGCAGATCCAGAGGGATTGCTTGAACCCGCTTTTTACGCAGCAATATTTAATTTTCATGTGGATTTTGGCAAGAAAGTTGAATATTAATGTGTACCCTAAGTCTGCCCAAAACAAACCCCGTTTTTGGAAATCTTGCACAGGTGTTAAATGAAGGGTGATAAAGTGAAATCAGCCATGATTGTTGTCAGTGGTTTGAGTACATTAACAGAGTATGCTAACTATTTCTGGAATATGCCAGTACTTGCCAAATAAGGTGTCTTGCCATGTCCAAAATGAATAAAACCATATTATTTGCTTAACCTTCCATGTAACTTGTGTGCATATGTTACATATTATGTAGTATTGTTAAATACTGGGTTGAAGGTTATAAAGCTGAGCATGGATACCAGTCTCAAATCTCAAGCATCTGATTGGCTGAAATGGCGACCAGTCGCCATTTCAGCCAATCAGATGCTTGAGATTTGAGACTGGTTTCCATGCTCAGCTTTATAACATTGGGACCTGATCACTGTTTTAACCATTTACTCCATGAATACCACTTTTATCCCATGGGTAAATAGTGTAGATTCAGATCAGCCAAAATATCCATGAAGTCTGATCAGATGTGCACTGGTCATTTTAGATTATTTTGTTTTTTTCTGACCAAGAATCAAACAGTGTAGGCCCTGATCAGACTGTATGGATAAGCTGCCAGATCTGGATATACACTGGTATTCCATGGGATATAAGCCATATACAATGGAGTATAAAGTTAATGCATTTTAATGTTTTGTAGCTGTCATATGCATGGCTTTTAAAATGCTTTGCCAGATCACATCAACACTATATGATTTAAATATAAAATACATGCTCGTTAGTACCTCCACCAGAAGTTTAGTGCACTTTTTATCAAATATTGGGACATGAAAATTTTTAGAAATCTGCTCAAATTTTGAGTAATATTTATTTTAGATAAATTCTTATTTTAACTTTTAGGAATTTAAGTTAAAATAGTTTGTTGTATTTTTCTTGTGCTTATCAAATGTTGGAATTTAAAGCAGATTCTAATGTTTTCATTTCTCTATTTTGTAGTGTGCGCTGTAAACGCCTCAGCTTCACCTGTCGCCAAGGAGACGTGGAATGCTTGACAGCCCCGTTATCTCTCTCCTACAATTTTCTCACCTTTCCCACGAATGTCAAAGTTCCAACAGATCTGTTTTCAATGTCTGGACCGTATACTCTAGAAAAGAATTTTGACTGGTATCTTAACATAACCACTGCGTATCCACGTCAAAGCGACGTAAGACCAGTGCAGCGTCAAGACTTTGATCTAAGAATCGGTAGAAATAATGCAGTTGTTGCGCTGGTCAATCGTATCGAAGGACCACAGGATGTTGAGTTGATGCTTACAATGCAAATTACTGACATTTACTCGGGTTACAGTGGTCACGCTATTTCAAGAATTTATCTCTATGTCACATCGGACCAGATTGTCTAGATAGTGAACTTGTACTGTGGTATCATTACATTTAAATTTTGAAGTTTAAAGTTTAAATTTTTTCCTGTTAGGGTAAATACCTGAAATTAGATGCCAGCAAAATTGCATCATGTAATAATATTTTTAAATAGTAAATACCATTGGGCGAATTTATGCCCGTGCTAATATATCATTTGCAGCTTTTGTGCAACAATTTGTTTTGGCAAAATTAATTGATACCACAGTACTGTAAAATCATGTAATTTTGTGGGCATTTCTTGCGTGGAACTCTTTTATGTAGAAAAGACAATAGCAAAACACAATGTATAATGACTGATGATTTTAATATTGAAGAGGATGAATTAAGATTAAGTTTGGTAATATTTTTAATTACTAAACTTAATGATGTATGGTTTTGATGTTTTATTTTAACACCAGAATAGTTACATTTATTAATTTAAGGTATCTGTAGTAAAATACATGTATTATGCAAGTTATTGGTAAATTATGTATTAACTAACTAAATTGATATGCCTCTTATTTCATTTGCAAGAGTTGTAGATCAAGGTCAGCCTGCACATCTATGAGGTCTAATCAGGATCTACACAAACACATGCCACAATGTTGAATTATATCTGACATAGAAGCAAATAATGTAGATCCTGATATTACTGCATGGATGAACAAGCTGTTCTGGATGTATGCAGGTTGTGCATGGGATAACAGCTGTATCCCATGTAGTGCTCGGTTAAAGCCCAAGAGCTTCAAATACAGTGCATGATTTTAAAGAAAAGAATTACCTTCCATTAAAAGAAATTTAGTTAACTTTCAAGTATGTGTAGTAGTTTTTGTTCCATCTAGATTGGCAGAAGGCCAAAACATTCTTTAAAGCTTTTGTATTTTATAACTATAGATTTGCATTTGAATTTGCATTCCAATATTATCAATGCATTTGCATTGTACCACTTTGTGCATGCCATTTAAATATACAAAAATATCTATAACAAATAAAATCTTTAAACTTGAAAGTTTTATTTGTTAGTGAGTTTAGTTTAACAACATCAAAGAACTTATTACAGCTGATTTTGCATACTGTGCATCATTATAGTTTGTGCAGTTTATACTTTTGCATATTTCATCTATATTTATTATCTAATATCCTTCAGAATCTAGTATTAAATTAAAAATAATTAATATAAATAATATATGCCCTCCTTTCAAAAAATGTAACTACCCCGGGGGCATTTAAAAGTTGTTTTACAGTATCTGATACATGTATTTAACTACTTTACAGCATTTCTCATTGGAATAAAACAACTAGGGTCCAAAAAACTATGCCCGCAAAAAATCAAATATGTGGCACGAAAATTCATCCCCATGAAATTAAATGATACCAAAGTGCCTTATGGGGAAAGTACTAAAAGTTCTGATCTTGTGATGGTGCAAATGTTTTGGGATCATTTCCTATGAAAATGCTCAGTGTCACAAAAGTACCTAGTAAATAACATTACTTTTGAAGTGATAAATATACAAACATAGAACTTTTAATCATGTGATTATTTCCAGAAAATCTCTTGATAATTTTACAGAAAGTCAGTCACCCTTCATTTTCATCAGATTTGCAAGTCAAGAAATTGTCCTAGAATTTGCAATGCGGCCGAAATGCATTTATGTTTCTAATAACTTTGAAAATATAATCCTCTGGAATAAATAAGCTGTTTCTGAAAACAAGAATGGTAATTCTCGATTGTTTTTGTTATGCCCCTTTTAAATGACTTTAGCCTGAAAATTAATGTTTCTTCAAGCAAATGTGGCAAGAAAACTTCAACATTGCGTTTTCATCATTATATTCTGTTGATAGTGATGTGGTTGTTGAATCCGACTCCATACTGTGTAAAAAGTTCTGCTCTCGATACGACATCAACTGCCGGCACAACGAGACGACGTCTGTGTCCTACCAGTTCTTCTCGCTACCCACAATTCCAAAAATAGAACGTCCGGCTATCCTGCTTAATATAACGGCACAAGGCTTTATATTAATTCCACAGATGTTTTTACATGTTATAAGTGGAAATGAAGAAAACTTGTTTGATACGCAAGTGGAAGGTGATACAGGTATGTGTGATTGAACTTCTTTCGAATATTCAACCATTTCACATCACTAGCCCTAAGCTCAATAGATACATCTTTTATCACATGGGTGAACAGTGTAGATCAAGATCAGCCAGCACATCTTTGCCATCTGAACAGAATTTTCACTGCTTTTAAATTTATTAGATTTTTTCTGACCATGACCTAAACAATTTAGATCCAGATCAGATGACATGAATGTGTAAGCTGATCTGGATCTACACTGGTAGCCTATGTGATAAAAGGTTTATTTAATACATAATTTTTCTATTATAGTTTTTACAACATTGTCCTAGAATTATGCATAATTGTGTTATTGTAAAAATGGATCAGTTAAAAAAAGATTGTGATTTTTTCTGGCTCTACAATCTCTGTAATTGCAAATGGTCAATAGATGTAAGATGGTAAAATAGTATTTTCTTTTCAAATTTTCAGCAACATTTCGATTGGTCAGACCCCTTATAGGACCAAAAGATCACCATGTGATGCTGCGACTAGAAAACAGAAGTTATGTTGGCAACAGACTACTTTCAGCCCATAATGCACATCTACGACTTTTTGTATCACCATATGAATTTTAGGATTTACTACATGTTCATGTTCCTTTGAAATATATCCACTAGCTGCTGAATCTCAAAGGTCATTTTGATCAATTTTTAGGGGATTCTGTCAGATAAGAGCTTAAATATCCCTAATTTAAGGAAAAAAAACATTAAATTAACTGGATCAAAATGAGGTTTTTGACAAGAGTCAAATGGTCATCTTTTTGGGTCAAATGAAACCCCTGATATATTATTAATAACACTAATGTTGTACATATACAGATAAATTGGTGTCTAAACTTTAAAAGTATGTACCTGAATACATGTAGTGCGTATCATATACACATAGCCTTCTTAGCCTTCTTATGTTATCATTATGGCCTGTCATACAGACATAAAACACCCCACCCCCTCTCCAAAGTAAAAATCATTGTTAAGACATAAGCTGTAAATGAAAGAAGTTGGTTATAGCACAGTATGAGGTCCTGTTTTACCAACACCCTGTCCTCCCATCCACATTTTTTAATATTATTTAATCCTTTCCTCCATATATACGCATTTTTATACATGTGCGACCAGTGTAGATCAAGATCCAGATCAGCCGGCACATCCATGCCGTCTGATCAGGATCTGCACTGGTTGCATTTTGGTCAGAAATAACCTAATGAATCAAATAGCGAACAGTTTAGAACTTGAATAGATGGCATGGATGTGCCGGCTGATCTGGATCTAAACTGTTTCATCCACACAATAAAGGTGTATCTATGGAGGAAAGGATTAAGACATAAGCTGTGAATGAAAGAAGTAGGTTATGGTGCAATATCAGGTCCTGTTCTACCAACACCCCCTCCTCTCATCCACATTTTTTATTTAAACATCAGCTATGAATAAAAATAGAAAAACAGTGTGTGAGGTCTAAGCAGCATCATAACTCCTACCCAATCTTTTTATTTTCTGTTTTTCCAACATAAGCTATATATGAAAATAAAAACTTGTGGCCATTACATAATGTGATGTCTTCAAGGCTCTCATCCCCACCCCCAAAAAACGGACATAAGCAGTGGATAGAAAAAAACATGAAAAACATCCCATAGGTGTATACCTTAGGTTTAAACCACCAGCACATTTACAGGTTTCATAGTGGGTGTGACCAATGTAGATCAAATTCGGCCATCCCATCTCTGTGCATAGGATCAGGATCTACACTGGTCAATTTTCGGTCAGAAATCACCTTATGAATCTAAAGGTAAACAGTGTAGATCCTGTTAAGATTACATGGATGTGACAGGTGAACTTGATCTAGATCTACACTGTCCCTTTATGTAATAATAGCCATAAACCATGGAGTAAAGGGCTAATCAGTGACAGGTGACCTTGATCTACACTATTCCCTCATGTTATAACAGCCATATAACATGGAGTTATTAAGAACATCATTGCTTAGCTGTTATGGTATGATTAATGCCAGTGGGAAACTTCTGGTTTGATGATTATGGAATGTGTTTTTCACAAGTAATACATGTACTCGACAAAACATTTTTCTGTATGTCTGTGGTACGCTGGTTGTTTTGCACAAGGTTAACTCTATACTTTATGGATAGAACTTATATCCCATGGATGACCAGTGTAGATCCAGATTAGTTTGCACATCTGTGCAGTCAGAAAGCGAATAACTGTTTATCTTGATCTACACTAGTCACACATAATTGTAAGCTGTATACTCATGGTGTAGTGGTTAAACTGGCAATGTTTATGTAAACATTTTAAGGAACTATTACTGGTAATAAATATATCTTAAATATATTATCTATTTAATTGCAAAAAAAGCTAGAAAACTGATTGAACAAGGAAATAAAATTTAAAGTAAACAGTGTTTTCTTTCCTTAGCTTGAGTAAGCTAAAGCCTGGTACTGTTATTGTAAATTTGTGAATGTTCATGAGGTTGGTTGCTACTTTATCTCAGGCAGATAGTCACTGGAGTTATTGTCCAACAATATTGACCTGGCACTCCATTAATTTTCGTAAAGGTCATTGAATAAACACGGGTATCAGCGAAAACACCGATATATTATTCAATTTACACCTCAGTGATGTGTGGAGTATTGGAATAGATGCCAGACTACCGATCGTAACATTTACGAAAATTAACGAATATGGGGTCAAATGCAAGAGTGCCAGGTCAATATTGTTGGACAATACTACTACTTACTATTTACTATATAATTACAACTTTTATCCAATTAGCAAACAATGCAGATCCCGATCACCAACAATGGCTAGTGTAAATCAGGAACTGGCCTATATTCTCGAAACGGGGAGTTTTTTTTTTAATTTTACAGTTTAACGGAGAAGTAGTTGCAGTTTTCAGTCCTCTGTATGAAACATTTTGAGGAAAACTCATCTCTTGGCTTAGAAGAACATGAAGTTAATGGCATTTGGGAGATTTTTTCTCCCCAAGTCTCCATCTAAACCATTCCCTGGTATATATATGGAAACAGAAACTCCTTGTGATCTTGTGATTTTGCAATGTTGTTTTGTGTTCTGTGTACAGTCAAACCTGAATTGAGCAGCCACGAAAGGGAGTGACAAAACGTGGCTTCTTAACACAGGTGGATGTTTAAGACAGGTAACAATTACAACAAAACATCAGCTTAGGACATATTCAAACTGGCTGTTTAAGACAATTGGTTGCTGAATGCAGTTGGCTGCTAAGGCAGGTTCAACTGTATGTCAAACCGTTGTAAAACCCCTTTTCTACAGAACAACTTTTGTTTCATGAACAAACGGTAGAGATTCATAATATTATGTGCTATCTGATCAGAATCTACACTGTATGCCTTTTGATTCACTAGGTTTTTTCTGACTAAGAAGCAGACAGAGTAGATCCTGATGGATGAGCCAGCTGATCTGGATCTACACTGTTTACACATGCCATAAAACCTGTATACATGGAAAAAGAGATATCTTTATCAGACTGAAATCTTGCCAATCCTTGTGTTTTATGGTTATAAACTTACTGTCTAAACTTCAGGGTTGTCAAACAAAGTAAAAGTTGAAACATTTACATCTTTTATTGCTACTTAAATACATTGTTCATTAATATACAAAGCTTGATATCGAATCATAAACTTATTTGCACTTTTATAATATTATGTACAAACAAAACAAAAACATATTTATATGAAGCATAAAAAATTCTTTGCCAAAAATAGTCAAGTTCATATCAAGACTGTAGCGGTCATGAAATGTTTTTATAAAATATATAACATTTTAATATGAAAAAAATATGTTTCTATAAGCCAAGTATGTTTATTTCAATAGGTCAATGCCACCCAACTATACTTCCCAACAATAACCAGTGGAAAATACACATTTTGTACAAGTGCATAGCCAACCACATAACCCTTTACTTCATATATATATATATATATATATATATATATATATATATATATATATATATATATATATATATATATATATATATATATGGGTTTTATTGCATGTGTGAACAGTGTGGATCCAGATCAGCCAGCATACGAGTGCTGTCTGATCAGGATTTACACCGAGCTTCATGTCCAGAAATAACCTAATGAATCAGAGGTGATCACTGCAGATCCTGATCAAATGGCACAGATGTGATGGCTGATCTTGATCTACACTGTTCACCCATGGATTACCCCCATTTCCCATGGAGTAAAGGGTTAATTAGAATTAGAACTGTTCTATATATTATGCAAGTTAATTAATTCTAACAAGTGGAATGGAAAAGAAAATCACAGACAATGGGTACTCTACAATCACAGCAAACATGAAAGATTATAAACTTACAAAATGGATCTTTGAATTCATTTTTTAAAATTAATTATGATGTTAGAAGGTAAAAAAAACTGACCTTTCCTCCATATTTTTCCCCTTTATGGCATGGTCGAACAGTGTAGATCCAATCAGCTGGCAGATTCATGCCATCTGATCAGGATCTACAAAGTTCAGTTATTAGGTTATTTATGACCAAAAGCAAAAAGTGTAGATCCTGATCAGTTGGCAGGAATGTGCCAGCTGATCTGGACTACAGTGTAACACTGGTTGCACATGTGACAAAAGGCATATAAATTATATGGAGTAAAGGGTTATTAACATATAAAAAATTGTTTATCTCATCAAAAGAAGTTTGCAAGTTTGTTTTCAAAGGCGTATATCATCGGGACCAAAACCCTCATTTCCTGGAAAATTGTTGTCTGCCGCCGAAGACTTAGAAGAATATGACCTCTGAGAGCTGCTTCTCTCATGTGTGAAAGAATTTTCGAGTTGTGGTGAATTAATTGGACTTGCTGAACTGGCTGACCTTGATGTATCGTGTTCTTTCATAGATGACCTTGACCCATTGGATTTCCTTGACCTTACAGAACTTGACCTTTCATTTGACCTTGTACTAGATGCGTCAGAACTCTTTTGAGAAGCATCGAAATTTTCCACAGGAAGTGCAGTTGGTTCTACAGCTCGTAGAACTGGAGCTTTATAATAAGTCTGAGAGTTTCTGCTGCTATTAATAGATGGTTGATTTTGCCGCTGTTTGAGTGCTTGTTGTCGTTTTGCAGATGGATCAAGTTGGGTAGAAAATCCATACGGCATGGGTGATTTTTCTGAAAAACAAAACAAGTAGATTTATAACAATATTCAAGATCACCAATAATTAAATGTTTAAAGAACCTGTCAGTGTAAATCTACTGTGGAATCCATGACATAATATTCCATGAAATGACATCATCAAGTTCAGCAGATGAGATTCCTGGTGATCAGCTTCTTATATATATATATATAAAACATTATTTAGTCAAAACTGTTTAAAATCGATGAAAAAGGACTTTGAAAGCCATTGAACACTACAAATATCAAAATATTGCAGGCTTGGTTTGATTGAGCTTGTTTATGTGCAATAATGGAAAATCATTTACATGTGATTTTTTTTTAAATATAATGGAAAACTGTTGGTTTTTTCTAAAACTTGCAACAACAAAAAGGGTCAAAAGTAAGACCGAAGACACATTTTCCCATGGCTTAAGGTTATAAAGCTGAGATTGGAAACCAGTCTAAAATCTCAAGCATCTGATTGGCTGAAATGGCCTTGTGGTCGCCATTTCAGGCAATCAGACAATGTATAAAGCCAAAATCAAGATTGATCTGTATGGTTTGACGCATAACTTGCAGTTTTTTGCTATTATTACTACGCGACTGTGTAAAAAGGCATGCAATGAAGTTTGTAATTTATCTTGCAATTTCTGTCTTTTTTGGATAACTATATGTAAGTGTAATTATGATAGAGTAACACATTTTTTCACAATTAAACTCAAATTGACGGTATATTTGGTCTAAATCTTATGCCACAAAAGTGCAAATGAAAGTTATGACGTCAAAATTAAAGTTATGACGTCAGCGTGCCTGTAAAGGATGGCGTTTAAAAATCCGAGTGATGGCCGCTTTCATCGAAACTTAAAATGGGCGATATTGATTAACTATAGGAGGCTTTAGTTGTAAATAAAGATTTAAAACGAAACAAGTTTAATGTTGTTGATGCTTTTCCTATTTTAATTGTAAACTAGAATGTGTCCTTGGACACTGATGCCCCCATTGCTGCAACAAAATTTGTAATAACAAAGGGCCATAACTCTGGTAAAAATGGTCGCAGGAAAAATTCCTTTCTTTACGATCATCTACACATCCTGCTTGATCATCTGTGCAAGTTTGAAAGAAATCTGCCTTATAGTTTAGGAGGAGTTGATGCCACAAGATTTGGGGACGTACGGACGGACGGACGGACACGTGCAACTCTATATGCCTGCCACTTTGTGGGGGCATAAAAATAAATAATACTTCACGCATTTTCCATGTCCTATAGTGTCTGCTGATGACATAAAGCAACCCCGATTCTTAAATGCAGTGCAGCAGGGTCGTAGCTCCGCCCTAAAAGTAGTTTCTATCCCAGAGTTCCTAGCGCCAACGTACACAGGTCATGTCTTGGACCGTGAACTGTGTTTTATACATTGGCAATCAGATGCTTGAGATTTGAGACTGGTTTCCATGCTCAGTTTTATAACCTTGGGCAATGGTTCAAAAACTTAAAGATATATCTGGCGCATCTGAACAAAAAAATTAAAATCCATCTTTTTGCCATGAAAGCTTACACATCTTAATTTAAACTAATTTGACCACATGGTATGTATCAAATTAGGGTTTAAAATAAGATTTTTGCAAAACAAATATTGAAGCAGACGCTCTTTCGCTACCTTCCGACATTTTGGCGATGTATAATTTATGCATACCGGAAGTTTGCGCAAGAGGTCAACAAAACAAAAACAAAATGTCGGAGCATTCGAGAAATTCTGATGAGGAGTCTGTTATGGATTTGGTAAGTAATTGACCAATCCCATTATCAATTGATATACATGGAATAAAGCATGCAGTATTTTCGCATTTTACTATAAGATGTAATTAGCCATAATGAACAAAAATGCATCAATAAACGCCTGCAAAAATGCGGTAAATGATGTCTTCAACTGTTCAAGAAAACGAGTAAAACATGTGTGAAGTTGATGGTTGAAAATTTCATTGTTCATAATAAATAAGTCCGATCGACAGATGTGTGAATTAATCAGTCTCAATGATTTTGAAATAATAAACAACCGATTCGAACGTGATTTACGGAGATCATCGTAAAATTTCGTCATCTTCGGGTATATCCGCGAGTTAAAAAAACTGCCAGTTTTTTTAACTTTATATACATATTTCATTTTTATTTATTGGACAAACGGGAAAGAATTCTTAATACATGTATTCTTAGATTATGCCTAGTTTTTCATTAATAATCGATCTAAAATGTTATTTTTATCATTTGTAAGGGTAAAATATAGACCTTGGATAACTTTAATTAATGAAAGATGTACTGAGCTAAGATAACAATATCAAAATGTCCATTTATCATTATTTCGACAGGGTTCTCAAACAAATGCGGAAGCCTTTTAAATTTTGATAACAGTACGAATAAACCTACTACTAAATCTAATACGAAAATTCCTACGACATTGTTTTATCTACTTTATCTACAAAGTGAATGCATTCAACCCATGTTTGAACAGTTATGATTTATTGAAATGTAATTTATCTACACCATTTTCTACTTTTACACTATACACTAAATATATAGCTATGTTTTCTACAATTGACAGTGGCATAGCTAGATTAATTCACTGAAAGTAAACAAATGGTTTTCAAAAATTGATTTTAGATTCATAAAAATCTAATTCAAATTTAAAATCTGCCCAATGTATATTAAAATTCATAGAAGGTATGTTTATCAGTTTGTCAATATGTAGCCATGTTTTTTTTCTCATTTTTACAACTCCTACATTGCAGAAGAAGTATAAAGAAATTCCAATCAAACAAAATGTGATGCATGTACATAAGTTCTGTAACTGCATGTTTTCTTACCACTTGAAAGTAGCTATGCCACTACCTGATAACTTACAATCAACATGCATAATAAACACAGGTCCTTAGAGTATCATGCAAAGAATATGTTAATCTCATTACCAAAATATAAAATAATATTTTTAAGATATAATAGAGATATATTTAAGACAAAAAAGACAACCTTATGCGCACAAAGACACTGTTATTATCAGATATATATATAATCCTAATTATTAATAATATTGGCTGCAAAAGAGTATGGAATGCATCCCCAAAATGATTTTGGTTAAATAACAGATGGGTCACCTCGGTGCAAAAATGGTACAAGTATCATTGAAATATGAAGGAGATATATACGACTACTGCACAAAGGTGAAGATATGCCATGTTCAAAAAGGACCATGGAAGCTGTTATTTTATCCCATTTTTTTCTGATTTACTCTTTACTGTAACTCAAAAAGGTATTGTATTACCTATATATAACACCTAAAGTCATTAACAATAAAATCAGCGGGGAAAGGGGGATGCGGCATATATACAATAATTATGGTATATCTATATCATTAAATATTCCTGCTATGAGTGAAAGAAAACCAAACATTTTTCAATCTTCAGTGAAAGTCAAAATTGAAAGGTGATAAAATTCATTTATGGCATAATGCTGGGTTAATGCTGTGACAGATACACTACAGTGAAAAACAAGGTTAGTTAAACAGTATCGTAAAGCATAATTCTGTTAGCCTGTCATCCATCTTAAATTGCTAAATCGTGAACATGTTCAAATCATTTGTACAAAGTTCCCCAGTTTCAAACCTGTATTATGAAACAAGCATCTTTTCTGGTAAATCAACATGCCAGTCAGCACACACAATCTTTTTGTGCCATTAAGTTTTGGTGCCTGGAGCTAATTACCTGTTTTTCAAGAAGTTTCACTTTAAGGCATTATGGTAACTGTTTCCTTACCATGCTTATCATTCACAGATGGAGTAAAATACAGTAAAACACCTCATTACATGTAAGTCCACCCCAAAATAAAGACCCCCCACCCACTATCAAACCACTTTTTCTTAGTCCCAAAGGTGGTTTTAATAGCAGGGTTTGGAATGTATTACAATTCAATACATTTTGTACTTTGAACAGTTATATCTGCTTTTGAAATTAAAGTTTGGTGCATGATTTGACATATGTTCGCTCTAACACATGTTAATTATAATGATACAAAATGCATAATGCTACCAAGGGTACGAGCATCTTTCATATCTAATATATACACTGTAATAAGATAAACTCTTTGAAAATACCCAATTGGAGATAAAATTAACAGAAAAACAAGTATTACTAATGCTGAATTATAGCATGCTTAAGTTGGAACAAGTCGTGAACTGTGATAGATTTATGGAAAAGAGTGCAAAACTTTCATATTCTATCTAACAATACAGGAAAGATAGATTAGTTTTGCACTCTGTCATGTAGATTAAGAATTTCATTCCGGATTAAATGCTTAACTGTAGACCGTAAATCGGGAGCGAAAGGATCTTTGGTGTGATCAAAGTTCATCCACGACAGTATAGTTTAAAGATGCTCGTATCTTAATCACATTAGAACATCTACCAATATCCTGGTCCTCTTACCACACTGACTTTACTGGTCTGAAAACAAATATTCACATACCAAGTTAGGTTTTATGAAATGATGTTAACCACCTATACCAGACTTTTAACCCTTTACTCCATGGTATGTGGCTGATATCCATGGTTGAATCCAGATCAGCCGGCACTGAAGTGCTGTCAGATCAGGATATACACTATTTGCTGTTAACCCTTTCCTCCATAGATACACCTTTCTTGCGAGGGCTAACAGTTTAGATCCAGATCAGCTGGCACAGGATCTAAACTGTTTGCTTTTTGATTCATTAGGTTATTTCTGACCAAAATGCCACCAGTGCAGATCCTGATCAGACAGCACGAATGTGCCGGCTGATCTTGATATACAGTGGTCGCACATGCGTAAAATGCGTACACATGGAGGAAAGGGTTAAATTCATTAGGTTATTTCTGAACAAGAAGCAAACAGTGTAGATCCAGATCTGATAGGCCAGATTTGCAGTCTGATCTGGATCTACATTCTAACTTCTTGGTCAGAATTAATCCAAGAAATCTAAAAGCAAAAAATGTAAATCCTAAACAGACTGCACAAAGTGCAATCTCATTTGGATCTACACTGGTGGCAAATGGTATATAAGCAGCATTCCATAAGGAGTAAAGGTTTTATATAATGTACAAACATTAAACACAGATATCCTGAAACATTTAACCCTTCCCTCCATATATATGCATTTTTACGCATGTGCGACCAGTGTAGATCCAGATCAGCCAACATATCCTTGCCATCTGATTGCAATCTGCACTGGTTGCATTTTGGTCAGAAAATAACCTAATGAATAAAAAAGTGAACAGTTTAGATAATGATCAGATGACACGGATGTGCCGGCTGATCTGGTTCTAAACTGTTTACATACGCAATAAAGGTGTGTCTATGGAGGAAAGGGTTAACCAATTTGCAGCTACTGAATATAATTATGAAATGTAAAACAAACAAAACATCAAAATGGATATATTTACATTAAGAACATCAACATTCTAAGCATTAACAAAAAGAATTTTAAAAGAATAGATTAGTGGGCACAACAAAGACATTTAAAGACCAAAACATAATATGCATAAAAAACCAAACATATTTAGTTAAATCAGAAACATGGAAGCCTAATAAAATTACATATTTTTAGTTATTATTATTATTAAGTTTCAAGTTGCTTCAGTAAGCAGAAAGATTGGAGCTACTAGGAAATCAGAAGATATTACATGTAGTGATCATGCCGGAGCATAATGCTAAGTGGAAGAGGGTCTGTTGTATTGCAGGGATGATGTTAATTCATCAATTTTAGATATCTGGTATGGATTGTCTCAACAGGTCCTACTGTACATGTATAACAAAATGATAATCAAAGGTCTTGAATGCTTTAACCCTTTACTCCATATATACGCATTATATCTCATGTGTGAACAGAGTAGATCCAGATCAGCTGGCACATCCATGCCGATCAGATCAGCATCTGATCAGGATGTGCACTGTTGGCTTTTTGTTTCATTAGGGTATTTTCGACAAATAATCAAATCATTAGGGTATTTTCGACAAATAATCAAATAGTGTAGATCCTGATCAGATGGCTCAGATGTGCAGGCTGATCTGGTTCTACTCTGTTGGTCCTGTGATTAAGGTGCATCTATGGAGTACAGTGTTATTAATTTTAACTTCACAGGGGATAGTCCACATATGACACCAGATAACAATCCTACACTCGTGCATTCAGATTTAACCATTGACTCCATGTTTACATGTTTTATCAAATATCTGACCAGTGTAGATCCAGATCAGTAGGCACATTAGTCAGAAATATCCTCATGAATCTAAAAGTGATCAGAGTAGATCCTGATCAGACGGCACATATCTACTCTGTTCACCCACACCACTAAGATCGTAATCTATGGAGTAAAGGGTTAAAAAAGGTCAAGTACAATGTACTGATCAGAAACTCATTCCTCTTGTTTATAGTTGGGCATGCCTGGAAAGACTGTGAAAGAGATTGACTAGAGAGTTTGCAGAGGAATCAGTTATATGTGTGATTTTACCCAGTGTAGACCTGCAGCAGCCTACACATCAGTGACAAGGGTGTCTATACTTCAAGAAGGCTTCAGAGAGATTTCATGCAAGATATATGAACCTTTCACAAATACAGTTAGTTAGCAATGTTAGTTGCTGTCAAAACCAGACAGAAGAAATGAGGGCCTAGATCAGCAAAGATGATCGAAACTGAGATTGTAATTGTAAAAAAAGTTATTTGTACAACACATCCAAGTAAAGGTCAGCACATGTCGAGTGACATAGTTTAATTTTTAAGTTTAACCCTTTCCTCCATAGATACACCTTTATTGCATGGGCGAACAGTTTAGATCCAGATCAGTTGGAACATCCGTGCCATCTGGATGTATCATCTGATCAGGATCTAAACTGTTCGTTTTTTTATTTGTTAGGCTTTTTCTGACCAAAATGCAACCAGTGCAGATCCTGATCAGATGGCACAGATGTGCTGGCTGATCTGGATCTACACTAGGCGCACATGCGTAAAAATGTGTATATATGGAGGAAAGGATTAATTTTTCTAAGAAAATAAAAAAAATCCTTTACTCTATTGATGTGGCTTATATCCCACGTGCAATCAAACCATGAGACTAAACGGGAAACATTGTAGATCCTGATCTGACTACACACAGATGGCAGTCTGATCTGGATTTACACGGATCACACATGGTATTGATAGAATATTGCGCCATATCCATGGAGTAGCGTTAAACAAATGTGACAAATCCCAAAATCAACAGCTGACATGTTAACATAGACATAAGTTGACATTTAAAACTTGCACATAATAAACAGGATTTCCATTGAAATAATCGTGGAATGGTATCAATCCTACATGAATGAAGAATTCGCTAATGCAGAAGAAAAAGGCACATAAACATTTAGAAAAAAAACTCTATCATTATGTTCAATGTGAATGTCTGCACCTACAAACTAATGATTATAATGTCCAAATGAAATGTATTTGGCAAAAAGCGGAGAAACAATCAGCAGTTAACCTTTTATTCCATATATATGACTTTTATTGCATGAGCAACCTGTGTGTATCTAGATCTGCTGGCAAATCCATGCTATCTGATTTTCACTTACAATTGTTGCTTCTTGGTCAGAAATAACCTCAGGAATGTAAAGCAAACAGTGTAGATCCTGATCAGATGGCACAGATGTGCAGACTGATCTTTGCAAGTTCACCACTGGTTTAACCCTTTCCTCCATAGATACACCTTTATTGCGTGATGAACAGTTTAGATCCAGATCAGCCGGCACATCCATGCTGTCTGATCAGGATCTGCATTGTTCACTTTTTGATTTGTTAGGTTATTTCTGACCAAAATGCGGCCAGTGCAGATCCTGATCAGACCGCACAGATGTGCCGGCTGATCTGGATCTACAATTGTTGCACATGTGTAAAAATGCGTATAAATGGAGAAAAGAGGTAACAGCCATATATCATGAAGTAAAGGGTAAAAAACTGTATGAAGAATGGAGTTAGTTTTAGATTCTGATTTTTGGCAATTTTATATCTACATGATAAAGACATAATTGCATATTTTAAGCCCAAATATTACATTTTAGTTATTAGTTTTTGACAGTTTTCAATATGAAAACCTAGTGATTTATAATAGCTCATAATTAAACCTTTTTCATTGGACTGTGGCATTACATCATGTCAGTTATAACGTTTAACAGCATTCAAATCACACTGAACACAATTTCAAAAGTTTTACCTCTCCATCTTTCAATGTAGGTCATACGTTCTAAAACAAAATGAGTGTTTGAAAACAATTAAACACATGTAAACATTGTCAAACATATATTTTTGCCATTAGTTTCCCTCGCTATCAAATATCACTTTCTGTAATGTAAAACAGTGCTGAAACAAAACAAATCCATTAACATTTCTGGAAATAAAGTGGTCTGTAGAGCCTAACTTACTTTTTTATACAACCAGAAAACATAGATGTCAAAAAGATTTAATATATCATATCATACAAAGTGATGCTGAAACAGTTGTGTGCCATTCTGGCCAAGCGATGAAAAGAACAACTCCACTTCAATGTTTTCATCACTAAACTTTGTTGTAACTGTTGTATCATTTAATTTCACGGGGATCAAATTTCACACAAATGACATAATTGACATTTTCGCGAGGGCTTAAATTTGCGCACTTGTATTATTCTAATAAGACTAGATATTCAATGGTTGAATTTTGCTAAGGTTTGATTTCGCGCATTTACCCTGGCGCGAAATATGCGAAAATTAAACCACCGGGAAATATAATGATACCACATACTGTCCTTTGACAAGACTGGAATTTTACTGCTTGTATTCCAGGCATTACAGCAGAAACACCATACAAAAATTTGAGCAATGTAATGAAGCAATTAGGCAATAGAAAAAAATATTTTAGATTCTCATCCCCGCCCGCCCCTCTCTAAAACCACCCGCCCCAAAAAAATTTATTAATAAAAAAAATCGGAACATATTCTGTTCCGGACAGAATGGGTTTTAGACCATCCCGGATATGGAAAAAAACATGGTTTAAAAGCTTACCGAAGTTGATAGTGTCACTATTAAAGACTGGTAAGGCTTTTCAAGCAAGAATATATACCAACCTGCTACATTAAATTTTGTAAGTTGTTATCATGATTTTTGGAAGAAATTGAAAAGAAGGACAAATATTCTACACCAATGGTTCTGGTAAATAATACTAAATATAAATGCCATTTTCTCCAAATTTTAAGTTAGTTTTTACTTCTGCTCTCAGGTATTTCGTTAATAAAAAATAAATATTAAAAAGTGTCCACCCGCCCCTTTTTTCCCCAAAATCCAGATGAGAATCTTTTTTTTTTTTCTCTGGCCTTACTTGAGTTGAACACATAGAGCAACTTTCGTTTTCCACAGCTTGGCTTTTGAATGATGCCTGGCTGTCAATAGGCATAAAACATTGTGAGAGTTAACCCTTTCCTCCATAATACGACTTCAATCCCATGGCAAAGACTGTAGATCCAGATCAGCAGGCAAACTGACATCATCTGATCTGGATCTATACTGGTCACTTCTTAGTCAGAAAATAAACTTATTAATCTAAAAGAAAACAATTTAGATCTTAATTAGAAGGCAAGGATGTGCTGGCTGATCTGGATCTACACTGTTTGTCCATGGGATAACACCCATATCCCGTGGAGTAAAGGGAGATAAGTTAGGCTCTATTCCTGCTAAAATTAACTATTGATCACTCGGGAAAGAATCTGCATATTTTTATAAAGCTAGGCTGCACACAAACAATCACACTCAAAAATATATGTTTCATCTATTCTATCTATAGATAAATACCCGCATAGACCACACTTTTGTATTTGTGCTTCAAACTATGGAGCCAAGCTCAATTAAGGCATATATTATATGTACCTTCTTTAAGTTTCTTGAACTCTGGGAACATCTTGGCTTGTCTCACTGCCAGAACAAAGGCAAGTATTGAAAGGATCAGCGCATCAAAGATCAGCACAATAGCCAGGATGAATGCCCAACGCATCTGACATTTGTCCATGTTGTAACCTGTGGCATCCTGTCCGCAGATACGTCTCACGTAGTCGTCATCAAAGCCTCGGGGATAAATGATGCATGCTACTGCCATGAAAACAGCTGAAAAAAACACTAGATGGAATAAACTGGTGTGTAAATATATTATATATTCATGTAAAATTGTAATATTATTTGTCCAGTACTTTTGATAGGGTTCATGTAATATAATAACCATAATTAAATTTCTAGTTCTTTTACCAAGCTTGTCAAATATACCAAAATAAGTTTGTTACTAATATTTAACATGCTGGGCTGTTACAATCAAAATAACATTGAATCATCTGAAACGGAAAAAAAACTGCAATCCTAAATAAAACAACACACAAGTACAACACACACTTGTGTTGTAGTATTTGAATCAGGCAGCCTTGGAAGCTCATTTGGTAGAGTGTCATTGTGGTAAGCCGAAAAATTTTAGGCTTTTACGTTCACCTTAAACCGCTATAATAGCAAAAAAGAAAATTGATCAAAAACAGTCCTATACCTGCAAGTAGCTGGAGCACTCCACAGATATACAGCACAATCCTTGCCTTCAAAAACAGGAACAACAGCATGCAGATCACGCTAAATATGAACAAAAGGCAAGCACCGCCAACCAGAAAACTTGCAGCCATGAAGTATTCATTGAGAATGGATTTAAAATCGACAAATTCTCCTTCACACCTGTATTCTGATCCTTGAACCCTTTCACATCTTTCGAACAGTCCGAAGTATCCGACACCTGGACTGTCCCTTGAATCGCCAAACCAAAACGGCTGAATGAAAGCAATAATGTTAAGAATAGTGTAACAAACAGAGAAGATGAACCACCCCACTGTTATTGCTCTGGAATTTCTCACATAGTTTGTATGCTGAATTTTAGTCACTTCAGCATTCCATTCCATCTCTCTATCCATGTTTGATGAATTGTCGAATAAGAAATTCACGAAAAACGTAAAATTTCGAAAAAAAAACTCAACCGGGTGAGGTTGACAATTGTTTACACCTTTCCGTAATCAAAGGTGTATTATCAGGTAAATCTATTTTTAGACTTGCTCAACGGGTTTTTTATGAATACTTGGTAGCCTCCCTTTAAAAACTTATTGATGGGGTTGGGTCAGCCTGCCATGTTGGTGCTCATGACGCACACATTTCCACATTATCCTTATTCCGATGCAAACTGGCACATGAAATATATAGAGAAATGTTAAGAATTCACACTAAAACATATTCTCAATCTAGAGACCGTTTGAAGTTGACCAGACTAACAAAACAAGGAACTTGTCGGAAATTAGCGGAGTTTAACGAATTTCGGTAGTAGAAAAATTTTGATGCACAGAGCCTCAACTTCGTGCAAATATATATTCCCTATAAGCCATTAAAAAAAAGTGAAATGCGCACATCGGGAATGGCCACATCTCTATCTCGGGTGCAAATTGTACTCCTTATACATGCATAGAAGGCAATAATCTGCAATATTATTAGGTGCATCACACTTTCTTTCAAGTTTCAACAACTCCATTTAAATTTCGTCACCTATGGTGACATTGTGATTTTGCAACAGACACATTAAGTAAGCTAAAAATAAACATAAAACCAAGTAAAACGATTTACATTAATATTATTAATAAGATTTTTTCAAGATATAATATGTTTGAAGTGTTTAGTGCTGGGTTTTATGAAGCAAATCTAGTATATTTAAACGGTTGGATAAAATATTAACGACCTAAATTGCGTAAAGGTTTTCTGATTCGCAAGCTTTAATGAAGTTGATGAAAAAATTACATAGCTGATGGAATTAAAACTGTTGAATTACTGTAAAAAAAAGTGGCAAAAGTGTTGTGAATCTCCAAAAGATGGTCAATTTTGTTTTGTATCGCGGGTTGAACTATTAAATAACTTTCTTTCCATATGAGCTTGTATACTTTCAAAGTTTGTTTAATAATTCATTACATTTGTGTAAATGAAAGATTGCTGCACGTCTAGTGTATATTGCAATGTAGCAAACACAGTTCTTTTTAAATGTACATAAGGTTCTTTAAAAATATCATTCCTTAAATTTATATTTAAAAGTTTCTAGTCATCCTGAAACTGGAGAAAAAATAAAAACAACATCTGGTTGACATTTTTGCTTGAAATACTTGACTGCCAACGTTAGCACATTACTTTATTTATTTGTAAAATAGTCTAAATACTATCCTCAACACACATTACCCAAAAAAGTAATAAATGCATATCAGGAATCGCCACACTCACAAAACACAGCCTCCCCACGCAGCGAAAAAGAAGAGATGAAGAGAGAGCATGTTTGTTATAAGTATTTCAATACAAATAGGGCGCAATCAATTGCCACTGGGGGGTTTAAACCAGGTTCTAGGGTACACCAACCTCACACTTTCCCCAACAGGTTCTCGTATTACAATACAAGGTGTTGATTTTATCAGTTTAGTCGCCCTGTCATGTTGTTCCATAAGTATCACAATTAAAACATTCCAGGAACAGTCAGAGGTGCTAATTCAATCAAAGGTGCCATAAAAAAATTATCAAATAATTGAAATCAAATAATTGAAATGTAGATTCAGTTTGTATAACAATGTTGAAGACTCTAAGAGCTATAATTGATACATAAAATATTACTTTATTACTTTGTTTAGACTGCATATTTTTCTCAGTTAAGAGGTCGCAAACATTGCAAATGGCGAATAGTTGCTAAAATTTCAAAAATGAATTTGGGGAAAATACTTCTTGCCACCTAGATTTTAGTAAAGAAATGTATTTAGCTAAGGACGTAGTTTATGTTTGCAAGCTCAATTTAGTCTACTTAATGTCCTAATTACCAAGCACATACTAAAACAAAAGAAAAACAGTTTGCATGAGAACTCTGAAATTCATGGACAATATACCAAAGCAAATCATCCTCGAAATAAGTTTATGCTGGTCTACAATGTTTAGTGCCAATTCGTCAAAATAATGTTCGGGTTTCAAAGAAATTCAAGAAAAACTTACTTCCGGGTTTCTACTTTCAGTTTCAGTTTGAAGTCAAAATGTACTTCTTAAAATTTCTGAAATTATTTCGACAGATGACCGCAAAGTATTGTAAATAAGTGTTTACGTGATACCTATATCATTTTTCTAGACGTTTTAAACAGCCATTCGAGACTTCTTGTGCAAACAGTATTTCTTTAGTGTGTGTGTCTGTTCTATGTAAATAAAGCATTTTTTCAAACAACTTGAGCATCCAAACTTAATTACAAACACGTGACACTATATTTCTTCACTTTTATTGGTCTGCCAGTGAGAATTAATGTAGAGTTTTGAAAAGGTACATCAAAGTGTTTGAAATCAAACCGAAAGTAGAAACCCGGAAGTAAGTTTCCTTGAATTTCTTGAAAACCGTAATATTATTATGACGAATTGGCACTAAACATTGTAGACCAGCATATACTTATTTCAGGTATGAGTGGTTTTGGTATATTGTCCATGAATTTCAGAGTTCTCATGCAAACGGTTTTTCTTTTGTTTTAGCGTGTGATTTGTAATTAGAACATGAATTAGACTAAATTGAACTTGCAAACATTAACTACATCCTTATATAAATACATTTCTTTAATAAAATTTAGGTGGCAATAGGTATTTCCCCCAAAATTCATTTTTGAAATTTTAGCCACTTTTCGCCATTTGCAATGTTGCGACGCCTTAAGGTATGAACTTTTTTTCTTACAAAACGTGTATATAAACTTAAATTTAAATCATATGTCTTTCGTTTTTAAGTATTATTATTTTTAAATCAATGCCCATTTCTGAAAATGCAAAATACACAATGTAGACCAATGTTCTTATGTAAACTAAGGACATTGAAAGAGCATATCGATGATTATTGTAGTTATGATTATGACATTCAAGAGCGATACTACATGTACATATTTTATTGATACAAAACATCTATGTGAATTATTTTGTTGTTCAAACTGCCATCACGAAAATAAAGGATTTATTTTCTTCTTCTGCTGCTCTTCTTTTGGAGGATTAAAAGAATATCTATCTATCTATATCTTTAATAAAAACTTTGCATATTTTCTGGCCTATATGACTGTTTTCCAATATTTAGCGCGGCCTATTTGACTATCCTATAAATATGAAGGTTTCAATATAAAATTTAATCTTCTATTTATAAATATAATTTTCGTGTTCTGTGACGTTCAAAGTTCATTTTCATCTATTAATGATACCACTGTGGTGGTTGTAAAAAAGTCTCATTGTACATTTAAAAGTAGCCGGTCACGTATCAGGACAAAATATTATGTGTTTTCAAAATTTATAATTTCAACTCTAGAAGACCTCTAAACCAAGTAAATATGGTGAAGTGTTCTTACATAGTCAATTTACGGATTTATTTTATGCTGAAAATGTTACAGCGTTACTAACGCAGTCGATTTCACTGACACATGCAATAAAATGAAGTAATTAGTCCCAAATTTCGTTGAAATTTTCTCCTTGTAGCCATTTATAGACATAACACAGCAGTACAATGAATATATCAACCACATCTGAGAAATTGAAGTACTTCATTCTGAACTGTAAATAGGCAGCTTTAATACGTTTTGTAATCTATTTCCCTCTCAGAAGACCGTTGAGCATGATGCGTATATTTGTGTTAATATTTAAAATGCTCAACAATTGTTTAGGTGGCGTGGACTGTATTATGCATCTTCATTACTGCCCATGAACCGACTTAATGAACCTGAGACTTTTATGAAGTATATCAGCGATAAAACTTGTGACAGCTTTTCCTTAACTTGTGGTTCCGATAAGCTTGTTCTTAAAGATGTTCTGTTATGCAAATATTGGAACATTGAAAGTCTCAGAACACGACAAATATGAAAATACTGCAGGCTTGACTGAGCCTTCATATGTAGTAATGGAAATACATATTACTGCCCCGGGTTTTAGCGCAAGTCAATATTTATACCAGTATATACTACAATTTCGATCAAACCAGGAATCACTCTTTTGATACAATTTCTGGTACAACAGAATGATTTTATAGAAACATCTAAAAAAGAACATGTGATGTACCCTTCGGGTTCTCATTTGTGTTAATTGTTTGAGTTGTCTTTTTTGAAACTGATCATATTATTAACTACGCTATTCTTTACACTACCTAAAAACGCATTTAGGTGTATCATTTAGAAACTACAAAATCGAAATTGTATGCCATATAGATTTGTTTTTGTTTTCATACTGTATGTTTTGCATATGTCAATAGAGTCTGTTAGTTCAGTCCAGATCCGCTATCGAGTTTGTCATTCGGATACCTTCAAAATTGCGGGAAATAGTAACTTCCGTTTCAAAATTTATGTATTTTCGCGATCTAAATATTTGAGTTAAACAGGAAAACAGCCGGAAAGTAAGCAGTACTTATGAATTGTTCAGAAAATAAAAGATAAAGAGTATACAGATAACTTTAATATATGCATATTTTCCGTGAACCGTGAATTTTCTTTGTGAACTGATATAGCTAGAGCTCCCTTACCTGCTTAGTTGT
>JAZAYU010000059.1:1987533-2105595 GCA_038501625.1 Corbicula japonica | reverse complement strand
CATGCGCGTAAATTTTCGGATGTAAACAATAACAATCAACGTTCGTATAAATGCACTCTCCAAAATGAAAGTAGGAGTCTCAAAATCGACCGTAGGGCTAAGCGAAACTGTTTTAATTTAGGGCCCTAATCATTGTGGATATTAATTGTGGAACCTTGTAGAGATGTAAGTAATCAAATTATTTCAATGTATTGCATTGAAAAATGTTTGATTTTGAACGATTAACGAATAACTTGGTAAAATATCATCACTCGTGTAAGAATTATATTCCCATTGGAATGCTTTAAAGTAAAACATAAAGCATCTGATTCACAATGATTTTTATAACATTTTGATCTATTGAAAATTATGTTTAAAGTAATTTTAAATTCATACATGAATTGATTTAACAGGTATATTAATAAATGCATTTTATGCATTTGATCATAAGAGCCTGAATTTCCATCAGAAAATATCCAGATCTAACCCATTTCCAAACCGTAACCAGCTACATAGTTGACACAAGATTTTCTGAAGTATAAATTTTCAAAGAAATGAAAATCTAATGTTTTCAATAATTGCGTGTTATATGTAGACCTTATGAAATCTGCTATCAGAAGTTTTTCCTACTTTCAGTTTTGTCTTACACTCCATTCCATATGTCTCACAGGTCATTTAATCAGAACAGATATTCTCAAAATTAATAACCCAGGGAAAACCATAAGAAGAAAAAGAGTTGCACTTCAGGGATTCAAGTTTATACAGAAATGGGAACAATATTTATTTAATAGTATCTCTTAAATGCATTTCAGGTAAATTTTGCATCCCGGAAGAAAGAATTAAGTATTTATTAATTGATTTAATTATTCATAAACAGGTTTAGATGATTTTTGGTTCTGGTCAGACATGTATCAACCATTTGAACCATTTGAAGCGGTATAGAACTGTTTGACGTCATGCAATGAAGTGGACAACAAAAGTGAAGGTAGAAAATAATGTTTGAGTTAAATCCAGAATGACTGTTTAGGAGATGTAATTATTTTAAACAGTATATTTTAGTTTCTTTGTAATGCTTGAGCTGTGATAACGCTGTCAACATTGCAACTGGTAAATTATTTCAACATGTTAATGGGTGGGGTACAAATCCGTTGCATTGGGAAAATGTAATATTTTTTCCTATCTGAATATTTTCTGATGGAAATTTAGGTTCCTGTAATTTGATAAATAACTCAAATTAGTTTCATAGTGTTAAATTAAGTCTTGTTAATAGTAGAATTGCCTAACAAAGTGACAATAAATTATGAAATGAAAACCAAAGATATACATTTTGTTCACTACAAACATGTGCCAAATTATAAAAATGAATATATTGTCTCCCTTTTGATGTTACACCAGTATTAAGTATTGAAGTGAACCTAGGTTTACACAGTGTTTCAGTTCAATAATTTTGATGTAACAAGTATTCATTTATTAATCCTCCCATTACAAATTGTTTTTAAGGTAAAATAAACCAAAACTACTTAAGACATTAATTTTATGTCTATTTCATTCTATGATTTTTACCCAGACTTGAATTCTGATCAGCAATGTAAAATAAATTACCGGTAGTTATTTGAAAAGGAACCCACTTTGTGAATTTTAGTGATAACCAAATTTGACCAGTTTATAAGAGCAGTCAACACATTTTTGACTTTTTGCAGTCTGATACTTTCTGGTTAATTTTAAAGTGACATGCCTGGATCCATATTTTATTTTTTCAAAAGAAGGAAACACATAATAACTCTGGCAGTGATGAAACAATATGGATACTTAATTCAGTTTATCAACAGTTAATCAATATAACTTTATGAAATTTTCTTGAACGGCTGTTGGAACAGGCATTTTAACTACAAAACAAATGACAGCACTCTTTTTCACAGCAACTAAAGGAAAAACATTTTTCACAGTCCAAAAGATTGTGGGTGACTTTTTGTAAGTCAAGTCAAGTCAAGTCAAAAACCTTTTATTCTCTCATGCCAGTTAAGACAAAATGAGGATATACATGACTGATATTTTCGAGGCTTACAAAGTAGTATATTAACATAAACAGAAACTTTAATGAGGTTATTGGTACATGTATACGGAGAGTCAAATACTATTACATGTAACATAGTTATAGACAAACACAATACAAGTATAAGCACAAAAATTTACATATGAATGTTAACATTAAACGAAATGTAACTAAGATGTCAGCGTTCTCATGTTTTACCAGACTGAGTATAAAGTAATGTACATTAAAAGCGATAATTAATAATGATTTTTATAAATTTGCACAGGTTGCTATATTCCTTTTGGTTATTTGTGTTAAGAAGTTGATCCATTTTAAAAGTATTGGGTCTTCGATAGTAGTACGGCTTAAGATACAGTTTTCTACCTTGTTCAAATAGTCGGCATTGGAATAGATAATGGAATTCGTCTCCTAGTTGACCTTCACATGTTGTACAAAAACGTTGATTTACTGGTACTCTTGACCAACTGCCAGTTTCTACTGGGAATCTATGATTTCGCGTTCGAAATTTCAAAATATGATAAACGTATTGTTTTGGTGTATTAGCTAGATATCTTTCAGTTTGAAAGTTATGCTTGAAGATTCTATATGTTTGACCTTTACTTGAATTTTCTACATTTGAAAACCATTCGTTTATAGACAAATCCTTTAGTTTTTGTTTGACCGTTAGTTTAAGCCACTTGGTATTTGGAAATACGTGTGTTTCCCATATGTTAATTAGACCAGTTTTCATTAATACATTTTTGATACAATAAACCCACGGAAATCGTTTCTTAAGTAAATTGTCGGGGAGGTTACGTATAATTACCCGAAGATGTTGATAAATAATACAAGATAATTTACAATTAGGTAGGTTGTTTGTTGTACAAATACTTGACCAAAAGTTAACCATGCGTTCTTCAATATCCACCCATAAGGGGTGACAACCAGATTCGCCATATACCATATAATTCGGTGTAGAATTTTTCATTTTAAAAATGTGTTTTAGAAATCGAAGTTGTACTCTTTCTAGTAACTGGATGTTGCCAAATCCCCAAACTTCCACTCCAAATAAAAGAATTGGTTTTATAGTTTTATTGAATAAGTCTATCTGAAGGTCGAGTGGGAGATCTAATCTATTTCCGTTTTTAATTAAGCTAAACATTGCTCTTGTTGCCTGAGAAGCGAAATGTTTCTTAGTTTTCAGAAAGGAACCGTTTTTTGAGAAAAAGACACCTAAGTATTTAAATTCTTCAACAATTTCAATAGGCTGGTTGTTTAAAGTGAACGATGCATTCGGTTGCCTTCTCTTAGAAAATATAACCACTTTTGTTTTAGACAGATTAATTGTTAATTTCCAAATGTCACAATAGTTTTGGTAATTATCTAAAGCATTTTGGAAGTCTATTTCGTTTTCTGCTAATATAACCGTGTCATCAGCATACAGTAGTATATAAATCTTAAGAAAAACGTGAAGTTCATTGAGTATGAGTTCGTCAGTTACGGTAATACCATTTACATTTACACTATCAGAAAAATATTGATGTAAATCATTCAAAAATATAGAAAAAAGAAGAGGCGAAAGATTTTCGCCTTGTCTCACTCCGATATTACTCGGGAAGAAATTTGAACAAGTGGAGTTAAGTCTTACACACGATTTAATATTTTGGTACATATTTTTAATCAATTTTAAACATTTTCCATTTATATTAGTATTAAGAAGTTTTTCCCACAATCCCTCGCGCCACACGGTATCAAAAGCTTGTTTAAGGTCAACAAACCCACAGAAGAGTGTTTTCTTAGAATTATGCAAAATACTTATAATGCTATTCAATACAAATATATGATCTGCGGTAGACTGATTTTTTCTAAATCCGGCTTGGCATCTATTAAGTAAATTATTATTTTCAATGTAACTGGTTATACGATTGTTTATTACAGATGTAAAAAGTTTTCCTAGGCAGCTTAGCAAGGTTATAGGGCGATAATTTTCTGGATTGGTTGCGTCTCCTTTCTTCTTATAAATTGGATGTATAATACCTATAGTCCAAGTTTCAGGTACAATTCCGCTATCAAAAATTACGTTAAACAATTTGACATAAACATGTTTCAGTAAATTGAAAGTTGATTTAATATGTTCATTTAATATTTTGTCGTACCCGCAGGCTTTGTTATTTTTAAGGTTCTTGACGGCAAACTCTATTTCTGCCTCCGTGATAATACCGTTTATTTCATTGTTAATATTGTCTTCAGATATAATATCATTATCTAGATTATTTTGTGCAATGTTTATATTTTCTTGGTAGTTTGTATTTTTAAAAAAGTTATGCAATTCATTAAGGTTTGCCGCAGATTCGGTTGGTTTTTTACCGTGTAATATTTTCCAATATTTTCTCGGATCGCTTTTTCGAAGTTTACGCAGTTTATTGATGCTGCTGTTTTTATATTCATTATGATATTTTTTCATAGTATTTTTATATATTTTACATGTATTCTTAAGATTAGTTTTATTTACGTCGTTTCTAAAAATTTTGTATAAGTATTTCGCCCTATGAAAGTTTCTTCTAGCTTTTTTACATCTAAACCCAAACCAACTAGGGGTTTTAACCTCGTTAGAGAAAGAACTGTGACCTTTATTTTGTTCAAAACTTTGTTTCGCTGATATCGAAAAAGTATCGGCAATGTCCTCAACTATTTGGTTCAAAGACGTTTGGTTAATTTCTTGTGAAATTTCGATATTACACAAATTAGTATAAATCTGGTTAATTCTATTTGTATCAATACTATCGACAAACTCATTTTGTCTAGATTTATCCCATAATTTTTCGTGAGTTTGAAGATATTGCGTTGTTTCGCTGACGTTTGGACGTACAAAATTTAGCGACAAACATAAAGCACTATGAACATCAGAATATAAAGGGCAGAAATCAACTATTTCCAAACAGTTAATATAATCAAACAAAGATGATGAGCATGTAAAATAATCAACACAACTGGCACCTCTACATGTAGGTTTACCAGAATAATCACCCTTGGTTCTACCATTTAAAATATACAAAAAATTCATCTGCAAAAAGTCAATAAATCTATACCCGTAATTATTAACTGAACTGTCATTGTTACATCTATTACGTAATACACTTTTACATTTGTCAAAATGCAACATCTCGTCATCATATTCACTACAAATTTCGTTTAAATTATTATCTATAAAAAAAGATCTATCTAATTCAATGAAATCTTTCAGTTGTTTTGTTCTCGAGTTAAAGTCTCCAAACAAGCATGTACTAACATACCGATCAGATAATTTTGATAACTCTGTTTGAATTTCAATGAAAGGGTCATTAATTGAAAAATCTGAGTTTTCAGGTGGTATATAAACTACACCATATAAGCTATCTTTTTGTAATTTTGTCAAATTTGTATTTAAAGAGAACCATAAAACTAGGTTACTGTCTGTTTCAATAATTTTCACATGTTTAACTAGATGTGTTTTAACGGCCAAAGCAATTCCACCAGACTTTCTTTTCGAAATACTTTTCCTATTTTTAAAAAACAAAACAAAATTTGGAATTTCTAAATGATCTAAGTCGTCAAGTTTAGTTTCCTGTAATCCGACAATGTCATAACAATTAAGAAAAGAAATGAAATCCGGCGAGTAACACTTACTCTTTAACCCACACACATTTAATGAAAGAACTTTTAAGTCACGTGATATCTGATCACTATTTCTACCTTCAATAACAGGTATGTTACAATTTACCTGACTAATTTCATCGTCATGTCTAGACGGTTCAATACAAAAATGTAAACAATTTGATCTTACAGCACATTTACAATGACCACATATAATTAGACAGTCATCACGTGAATCACGTGCATAAAATGACCCTCCGTAGATGTCCTAGATAGCCATCTGGGGCCCTTCCACATGGTCAGAGTTACACTGATTATCAGTTTGATCACACAATTTCGCATTTGTGGCTTCTGTAATTTGTATGTGATCCGAGTTTTCCGACTCAACTTGCTCCGATCTTTTTGCAGCATAGTCTACATCGATGGGCGATACTGCTTTCCGTTTCGTATTGTTAACGTCACACTCAATGTTTTCTTGAGAAAGCACTTGGTATCGGTTCGGCGTTTCAAACGTTGTATCCGGACGCCTGGCATAATTCGGTACCATTTTTGCAGACTGACTTGTTGGTCTGTCATTGCTGATCTGTGATCTACGAAACAGTGAGGGCGAACGTGTCCTATCTCTAAATCGCTCGTGGAGCGAAGGGGACCGTCTGCGCGGACGAGCGTCTCTAGGAGGCGAGCGGTTTCGGTGATCACTGACATAGGGTTTCGGTTTCTGCCTTGGTATAAATTTGGCTTTTTCGATGTCATAAAGTTCATGGTTAACGAAAAGCTGATCACGAACAAGGGAGACTTTGTGCCCTTGATCACCGTGTTGCCGGGCAATAGGGTAGAGAATCTTGCGCCTTTCCTCAATTTCTTTGGGGAAGTGTTCATATATTTTAAATATCTTTTGAGATTTGTTAAGTATGACACCAGCCGCTCGTACTCTATTTCTATCATGAAGAGATGAAAAAGTGACTACCATAGGCCGGGAACGACCGTTCATGCGGGCTGTAATGGGATTTCCAATTCTGTGAACTTTTTCAAATTTGATATTGTTTGTATTCACCGGACATTCAACATTCACAACAGGGTTATCTTGAATGTAATTTTTCAAAAAAGTACGAACAACCTCCTCTGGATTTTCACGATCTTCATTTGAAGGCTGGGCCTCATCCAAGCCAAAGAATAACAGATTATTTTCCATTGACCTTGACTGGATTCGTAAACATAGATCTTTCAACTGTGTATTGGACTGTCTTAGGTTGTGAATTTCATTTTCAAGATACTGATTTTTTGCTTTAAGCGATGAAATTTCACTGTCAACCCTGCGTTTAGTAGACATAAGATCATCTGCAATATCATTGAGATTAACACAAAAAGTTTCAACATCATCAATTTTGGATTTAATGTTTTTACTGGAGTCTTGGATTTCCGAAACAGACACTTTCAGGTATGTCACATCTTTTTCTAAAGCTCTCATATTATTGAATCCCTTTTCGATTATTTTCATTCTATTATTCATTTCTTGCACTAGTTGATACATATTTTGATCCTGCTCATTACCATATAGAGGTGGGAATGGAGGTAACATACGCATTGGGTTCGTAGCTGTAGGGTCGCAATTTGGAATGTATGTGGGGCTGGCTCCCATGTATGGTGGAATCAAAGGGAATGGGTAACCGGGTCCGTACGTTTGGCGCCGATCAAACTGACTGCTCCCTGGGTTCAAATTATCATTTGTTTGTAAATTCTGCAAAGTTTCTGTGTTTTTCAACTTACTAGCAGTTTCTGTTTGTGTATCGGTTGTATCTTGCCCTAGCGACTTCTGTGAAGATTGAGCGCCACCTTTTCCTTTGTTATCCCTGGGCATTGTATTTGATGTGTTGTTTTGCGTTCAAAAATGCACCAAACAATTAAAGTGTCCACATTTATAGTAAACACCACAAATTTACACAGTTTTCGATAAAAATTACAAGTTATCCAATCTTTCAATCCAATATAAGCTTTAAATTTCACAAATTTTCTCGGTCAGTGAAAAAAACACCGCCATTTTCGTTTAGCCTCGTTCCGAACCCCTGTAGATACACCTCACACCTCAGACTGAATGGATTTCAATGCAGAATAGAAACAATCTGAAGAAAGACCATTCTAGCAAAGTACAAAATGAGAGTAAACTAATTGTTATGATCACTCACTTAAAAAATAAAATAAGTTATTATAAAGAATATTTGTAATTTGAGCAAAGATCAAAATAATTGTTATTATTTCATGGGTGCGTTTGCCTGAAAATCAGGTTTTTGTGTGTCTAAAAATGATTGATTTTCTTCATTTACCCTAAATAAATTTTCAGGATTTCAGGTTTTTTAGAAATCCTAACTTGTACCCTTGCAATTTTGTGTTTGTTAATTTCAGTGATAAAATCAAATGAAAGAAATGTGCCATCTCTGGTTCAAAAAGCATGAAATTGGAAGAGGAGTGGAAGAAGGATAATGGTATATTAAATTTTATTAATTGACTATTAATAGGGCTCTCACCAGACTTGCAAATCAGGGAGAGTTTTGTCATAATTTACTGCATTATGGAGAAGTTTGTAGTCAACAGCTTTCTTTCCCTATATCGTAAATACAAAATGACTTCTAACAAAGCTCAACAAAGAGAGAAGTCTGGTCACTTTTGATGAGACTAATTCCTTCAAGTCTCTCTCTAGTGAGAGCCCTGTATTAATATACAGTAAAAGCATTGCATACTTTGCCCTTTTCTTTTACATGACTGCAGTGTGGCAAAATCTCGAGGCATGTCATCACCTGACTTGAACATGCCATTTTCTTGGCAGACACTACATGGTACACCACATCAATATTTAAGTATTTTATAATGGCCTAGCAATTCTCATATTGGTCCAGAACACCTGTATTGGTTTAGTCTTCATATGAATTTGAACATGTTATTGGGCCTCGGGCTGTCATATTTACCCTCGGCCTTCTGCCTCAGGCATATATGACTACCTTTGACCCAATAACAAGGTCAACTTGAATTCACTTGATTATTAACATTATATATAACAATATTCATCTGTGGGCCACCTTGAACTAACACGATGGGTTGCTTATTTGTTTTTTAAGTTGGGTAATCTCATATAAATGTGTCTCAAAAATCCAATGCTGTTTCAACTTTCATGGTTAATAACTTGACCCTTTACTCCATTTACACGCCATTTTACCACATGGGTAACCAGTGTAAATCCACATCAGATAGAGATAGCACAAATGTAGCTCCAGACCAGCTTGCACATCAGACATTTTGAGGTCTCATCATTCTGTATCTACTCTGTTCATTAGATACATTTAAAGCTCTAATTAACAGGAAGGAGATGTGTCAGCACCTAGATTTACAATAGTTGCTCATGTGTTAAAGGTGTATCCAACGAATAAAATGAAGTATCAAAATGCAGGTGTTTTTTTGTAGTAATTAACCCTTTACTATAATATTATACACATTTTCATGCCTTTTCATGATCTGATCTGGATCTGCACAGGTCACATTGTGGTCAGAAATAACCTATTGAAATTTGAATAAAAAAGCTAACGCCGTAACGGTTTAGATCCTAATCAGGCAGTATGGATGTGTCGGCTGATCTAGATCTACACTGATTTCCCATGCCATAAAGGCATATGGAGGTAAAGGTTAAATGGGATAAATTGTGTATGAGCCTATAGGAACTGAAGATGGCTTGAAGCTTACACCAGAAATATCTTTTTTGTGATATTTATAAAAATAGATGAATTATGACAACATTGTAATCTGTTAACTAACCTGCAACATCAAATTATGTACAACTTCATAAGCAACAAAAAGTACAGTGAAATTGGTTTTGGTTATTTGTTATGATTAAAATACAACATTTACCGTATACCCCCGTTTTAACGCTCCCCCCCCCCTAATAAACGCCCCCTCCCCTTTTTCATTCTAAAATTTTTCAATCAGGGGCAGAAAGACATTTAAAATTGACAAAAAAGTACAAATAATTAAATTAGATCTTACCTTTTCTGACAATAATCCAGTATTATTCCAACACAAATCAATTGAAAACTGTTAAACACTTTTTATTATCACAACTTTAACAATAACGGTAAACTTGTAAGGTATTATTTTTTTTCGCATAAAATGTTACGCCACAGGGGGCGCTAAAACGGGGGTATACGGTATTTTCAGCCATGTGTATCATCAGTCTTGTGAAAGCTGTGGACTTGAAATGTCTGCAGAATTGGTAGAACATAAGGGAGCAGAATATGAATGTTACTGTAGAAAATGAAGACAAGGTTTGCATTTTTTATTTTCATTTATTAAAGCTGCATGAATGTATGATTGAGACACACTAAATCTATCTGTATATGTTGGTATTTGTATTTTTGTATCTTGTAACAAGAAAACATAAAATTGTGTTTATTTGTATGTGTTGACTTGTGAGACCTCAGTTCACAAGAAAATTAATCATCCTATATAAAAATTACTGTGTTGTTTTTGCCCCTTTCTTCCATGAATACATGACATGAGTGACCAGTGTATATCCAGATCAGCAGGCATATCTGTGCAGTCTTAACAGGATCTACACGGTTCATAATAAGCTTCATGAGGCTATTTCTTACAAATATGCAAACAGTGTAGATTCCAATCAGATCCAGATCAGACATCAAAGTTGTTCTTGCTGATACATGTACTGATGTATTGTTTTCCAGGTGTCCACTAGCTGCTTAATCTAAAGGGTCATTTTTTTGTTTCGCCCTTTCAAAAAAAAAGGCAATACATAGGGATCGCTTTGTCTGTCCGTCCATCTGTCCCAAAAACTTAATGTTGGTTATAACTTTGCCTTTTCTTAATATTTCTTCATGAAATTTTCAAATTATATTGTTTGTGACAACATGCTTGAGCTGATATTAATTTTCAGGTCAAGGTCACATTTGATGGAGTTAATCCCTTTTTGTACTTTTTTTTAACAGAAAAACTTAATGTTGACTTTAACTTTGACTTTTCTTAATATTTCTACATCAAACTTTCAAATTATATTGCTCATGACAACACACTCATCATGACTCCAAGTTCTTTATGTCAAGATGGGGTTATTCCCTTTTTTGTTCTTGCATTTTTAACTTGATCTAGTTCCCAGGGCGACACAAGTGAACACCCATCTAATGTAACTTTTTGGTGGATTCTGGCAATTAATAACCAAAATTACCCGTAATTTAAAGAAAACAAAGACACTTCAGCTAAAATCATTACAACTTCAATATAAATAGGTTATTTGTTGAAATTAATATTTCAGGATAACAGCTCTACATGGAATGCTGTGAGGAGACCAGTTTGACAATTCTGTCTATGACTGTCTGAGGGAGCATACAGCCTTTAGATTGTCACTAATTCCTGCAATGGATCATGCTGCTTTTGTAATGGACAAGAATAAAAAAATCACAAATGTCGATACAAATAGTGGATGTGAAATGGAGACAAGTTATATAAAATATAACCAAAACGTTTTAATGTGCACCTCATTGAAAAAACATCAGTTGACAAAAAAGCATCAGTGTAATTGTGTGTTTGAACATTATTTGCTGAATAATAGAACCATTGAAAAAAACCATAGTGTCACTTGTAGTATTATTTTAAATCATGTGACCCAATTCTGTTTGTCGATTTCAAGTTTGAATATTCAAAGATTATGACTAGCTTAGCTACTTTTTTCTGTCATTGGTGTCACCGTATCTCAACTCAGAATTTTAGGTGCTGTCTAATGATACTGCGCTTGCAAACAACTGCTCACAGGATTCTTCCACACTTACAAAAGTATTCACGCCAATAAGGTAATATTCCATTCGTCATTGCACTCTCATTGATAAAATGAAAAATTAAAAAGTCTCTCTAAATGCAAAATGCAAGGACGAAAGGAGTAATACCTTTAAATAAAGCGTTGTGTTTGAGAACTGACCAGCGTTGTTTCACTGTTGACCATATGACCTATGAAGTATGATATCCTTCACTTAATTGTGATTGGTCAATTTCATTTTATTGTCTACAAGTCCAATCATATTCAAATTATGCCTTTAGACATATTGTCCTACCACCAGGTTCGCTTTCCATGTCACCACGTCTGCAAACTTGATAACAGTATTTGTCTTGACTTGTTAATTGGACATAAATTGTTTTTGGGGTCGAAGATCTATGTCTCGGAGGACATAAAGTAAATTGTTCCCCGTTCTTGAGGCGAAAGTTTATTTCTGGTCCAACTTAATCAAACCCAAAAATCCATTGCTTTTCAATTGTGTTTTGATGGCCGACTCATCAGTACCTCCAGTCCTTTGATTTATTTTCTTACGCTTCGCCGATAAAATACACGGTTTTCGAACAAACACAATAGATGTGTAAAGAGCATCGATAAGTACATCATTTACATATAAAAACGTCTTCATTCGAAAGCTCAAAAAGAAAAAATAATATGTGTGAAAAACTTGCTTAACTTTTTTCTTTCAGTATATATATTTTTTTCATAGTGCAACATGTTAAACATATCTCGGATAACACAACAATAGTCAAATTACTGAACAGGTCATTGATTAATTTTACTGAATTTGTATTGACGTTCACACCTTGCATGATAAATGCAATAATAAAGCCATATATAGTGATCAATACCATTGACAATATTTTTCAGGGATTGAAAGAAAACTTGACTTTTTGCTGCTTGTTTTCAATAGATAACCTTCTCGTTAAATTTTGTTGAAATGTTCATGTTAAACAAGTCCGACTGAAAACTATTATAAAGCATTTCAAGACCGTATAAAATGTGGGTTGAAAATCGTTCTTAAACCAAAAACTGAATCCTTTTAAGCTTAAGCATAGTCGTTGGTATTGATATTGATGGTAATGGAGTTTGAACATTGACGCTTAAGCAGTTTGAACGATAAAATGATGTTGCACGAAACTGTTACTTCAAATTTCGATTTCAATTTGATTTGGCTAGCAACTAATACATCAAACACGATGGGCGGCGACTGATATTTTCGTTGAGAAGTAGCGCGGGAAAGTATAATTGACGGAACGTTGTTCGTTGTTAATCACGTCTTCAGGTTGCTTTACTTTAAGCCACACCTTTTGTTATTGTTTCAACATCCGAAATGGGAATGAACACACAGCGACGAAAATTTGATTGACAGCTAATCAATTTGGAATTAACCGCGTCTTTTGAAATCTAATTGAAATCGAAATTTGAAGTAAGTAACATGAAGTTTGATGATGGTGGCGAGAAACTGATACAAAACGACTGTTGCATGCAAAAACACACAAAAATATAAAACATAAGAAAGTAATAGCACTGCAAAGCCAAAGTGCCACCTTTCCGCTAAGATAATGTAACACTAATGTTTCAGTTCAATAATTCAACTAAGATGACTAAGTCATCGATTTTATCAAATAAATTATTCAAAAACTTAATGTTTCATAAACCGCTTTAAATGTTAACCTGAACAATAATAATTACAGACTATAAAATTTGCCCTTTTAAATTCTGAGTAGTATATTTTTCAAACTGACAAAATTCTTATTTGTCTATGGTTCACCCAAGTTGAAATTTAGTTGATTAACTTTTAATGACTATGATAAGAAGACAATAACATTGGCTGTTGTTCTTTAAGTTTTCTTCACACACTATTGGTTTAATTTAATACTATTAGATTTCAGTACCTCTTGTGGTATTATCTTTAAGCCATGAACTGAAATATTTTTGCAAATAGTCCCAATAAGGTATTACGAGATTTGTTTTGGACGAGCGAGAAAATTATTATATCACAATCTTCTCGGCCTCCTTTTCCCCACTGAATTGTGTTAGCGAATAGAGTAGATCCGTGCAGTCTGATCAGTATCTAAACTGTTCGCTTTTTTTTAAATTCAGTAAGTTATGTCTGACCAAGAAGCGAACAGTGTAGATCCAGATCGAACAACGCAGATTTCCGACTACTCTGGATCTACAATCGTCGCAAATGTGATAAAAGGTGTATTTATGGAGTACCGGTAAACGGTTATTTACGAAAATGGTCCTAATGAGTTCTCTTGATGCTCATTGTTCTGGATTTGTTCCGGACGAGTGAACAAATTATTAAATCAAAACTCTTGCTGCCCTCCGATGACGGCTTAAGGGCTTGCCACACTCCTTCCAACCACGTTCATCGATAAAAAGAAAATGATCAAAATCTCAATAATGGCAAAATGCCGTTCAATGAAACTTTGCACAAATGAATGTTACTAATGTATCTTGATTTTGCATACAATAAGACACGTTAGAATAGTAAAGAAAACAAGCTAGACCTTAAAATTCCTTCAAATTCTATTTACATACATTCACAAAAACTAAGCGATACAAAACATAATTTTAAATTCCCACGTGAGTAAAATGTTACTGACAAGAAAATGTTGTCTACTTTTAAAAAAACTTTTGACTACTTAAATAAAAATCAGTGATTGTCATCCGTTTACGCGACCAGGAAGCGACCAGAAAATTGAAGGTCAAACACACTTTTACTGATATCTCGTAAAGTTTACATATGTATGTCACGAGGACACAATAAATTGTGGTCATTATCATATTACTCATGTGGGCATTAAAAATGATGTTTTGTGTTGTTTAGTTTTTGTGAATTTATGTAAATAGAAGTTGAGAGAATTTTTAGATATCGCTATTTTTCTTTACTGTTCTAACATGTCTTACCATCTGCAAAATAAAGATACATTAATAACATACATTTGTGCAAAGTTTCATTTAACGACATTTTGCCGTTATTGAGATTTTGATAATTTACTTTTTATCGATGAACAGGATTGGGAGGAGTGTGGTAAGCCCTTAAGGTGCTATATTAAACATAGAAAAATAATTTTGTCAGGAAACTAATATTGCAAAGTAATTTCAGTTCCGCAGTTATCTGCTACTTATTTATAAAAATAATTTTTTACCATTATGTACTTAATCGTTTATATATAGGCTTGCGATGAGCTTGGTAGTTTAATTCTGATGCAACAACCTATACATAATACGGTATATTTTTGCTTTGCTACCTATAAGTTTTGTCAATTCTGAATTTTTAAATAAAAATACTTTAGCTAAACATGTGAAATGCGTATCATTACAGTACTATAATAAATCGTTTCACTTGTGGACAATCAACACACACCATAAATGGTTAATTGGTTTGTTATTGAAATCCTGTTTTTGGAGGCTTTTGTTTTTAAAACACTGTGAATTCATAAATATTCATTAATATTAATTTTTGTGGATTTGAGCAAATTGATCAACAAATTTAAAATTATCACGAATATAAAATTGAATATAAACGGTTTATGTTGTGTTTTTTTTTTAAATTGAGCTCCGCGAATTTCAGGACCCAGAAAAAAGGCTTTTATCAGAAAACCACGAATAGAGGGCATCCAAAGAAGTGACAATATGTCTCTATAACATTAGGGCAGACCGGAGATAGTTGTTACACTTTTAGCATTTTTCAGAATTGTAACTGTGTCAGTTGTGCGACAGTAAAGTAAATGGCTAATCGGCTAATCTGAATATTTTCTGGACAATTTCAATGAAATTTACACTAAACATACAGGAAACTTAGAGGGTTAATTTAGTACCCATACCAACTTCATCAATGATGCAGTGTTGTCGCAAAGTTAAGTGTAACAACTTGCCCCGTGTAACAACTATCCCCGGTCTCCACTACTTTTCTGAAAGACGGAGGGAAGGGGACATTGTAAATAGCGAAATAGGATAAACTTAAAAAAATGAATTTAAGGAAAAATCTTCATGCAGGTCAGATTTCAGCGTAGAGGCCTATTCATCTTTGGCTGTAGCTGTATTATAGTTTGCGCATGAGTTCACACGAATTAATACTCTGAATACCAAATGAGCGTACATTTAAAATGTGAATAGTTCTAAATACACCAGAAATGCATACCAAATTCTGAAGTGTGTGTAGAATATGTCTAAAAATAATTTAAAAAAAATATACCAGGGTATACAAATCAATTCAATTAATAGACCCTGAGTATATGAAGTAAACACTTATTTGGAGCACCACTTAAAATTTTGATGCAAAAGATAATTACCCGCAGGTGTCCGGATGTGTATTTTTTACCAAAGTGAAAAGGTTTTGGGTTAACTGGTCCTTAATACTAAATTTTCAGAACACAAAACTGCAACTGTAACTATAGAATCCAAATGTAATTGTCTTTTTAGGCTTTAATTTTCATAAACATATGGAGAAAATAAAGCATTTTACCAGTACCCCCTCCCCCTATAAAATACAAAGATATTTTGTCAAAAGTCTAAGGGTATTTCATCAACAAAAAACTCTTACCCGAAGCTCTGTGCCCAAGGTTATAAAACTGAGCATGGAAACCAGTCTCAAATCTCAAGCATCTGATTGGCTGAAATGGCGACCAGTCGCCATTTCAGCCAATCAGATGCTTGAGATTTGAGTGTCTGGTTTCCAAACTCAGCTTTATAACCTTCAGCCTGCTTATCAGCTGCGATTTGTCATAATGTCAAGTTTTAAGAGAAGTGAGAAATTGCTATCACTTTTTTTTCTAGACATTTTCAAACACTAATTTTGGAGGTCTGATAAAAGTTATTCTTTTCTCTGTGTGTGTCTGTTTAAATAGAGCAGCCTTTCATCTGAACTGAGCATGTGAACGTAAATGCATGGAGGATCGGTCAGTAACGAGTATTATTTACTATTAAATATTTTTGCCTTTGACACCGACAGTACTAAAGCAGCAAGAAAATCGAATTGCATAAAAACACAATATTTTGACAAATTGCCACTAGAAAATTGCGACAAGAAGCTGTAGATCAGCATGGAGCTGATACAGGTACGAGTTCTTTTGAGATTTAGTAGACAAAATTCCCAACCGGTTTTCCATTGTTTCCGATTGTGATTTGATAATTAGAGCATTTTTCTGCACTTGGCAGGCACACTTAAATACGCCCAAAATTAATATATATTTCTACACAAATTATTAATTTTATCTGAAATTCATGTTTAAATTTTTAGCATGTTTAGCCATTTGGACAAAAAACATACAAATCAATTCTTTTGCAATTTTTTCACACTTCGATGCTATTTTGGGGTACGCTGACTAGCCTACATCTTTGAACTTCAGTTATGCTAAATATCTATATTGTGTTGTCTTACCTTGTTAAGATCTGATAGCGAATAATCACTTTTACAGTTACCTCCAAACTTAAACACTATAAACATAAACAGCAGAATAAAAATAATTAAGGCAAATAGGATGCTACGATAATTTAACACTGTAGCCGACATTTTTTCCTCACTAACAATAAACTCAAAAATCGATGTCACCGGCTTCGCGGGTTAATGCACAATGCAAAACGGTAACGATTCAGCGATCCTGGATAGCGGCTATAAACATTTTATTTTACGATATCACATGGTTTAAAAAAAAGGTGCGCGTATCTCGGTTAAACTACGGAGGGTGGTGATTCATGATCCCGAACATGTCAAAACAACGTTCTACAACCTCTGGAGTTTACTTCATGTTTGTACAACTGAAGATTGTTTTTTGTGAGTGACCCCAAAAAAACATTTAAAAGATGGTCGGATTTTCCATTCAAAACAACCATTACCGCCTATTCACTGGGCCGAATTCTCCCACAGGAACCGAGATTTTTTTTAATACGACGTCTGCAAGTTTTTCGAACTTTATTTATGCTCAACTTAGTCAAGGGGGTTAAAGGGGTTCTAAACGTACAAATGGCAATTTCCTAATTCCCATAATTATATATTTTGGCACGAAGTCCTCATTATGTGTATGAAGGTTTCTTTTAAACTTGCACAGATGATCAATTAGGACTTGTAGGTGGTCACAGAAAAAGGATTTTTCCTGCAAACATTTTACCAGAGTAATACCGCTGTCTCAGTTTTTGTAATAAAATTTCGTAGAATGACCTCATCCATGGGTGATTTCTTTCAAGCTTGCTCATAATATGGTCAGGTCGGATATGTAGATGGTTGGGTTTCTCCTGCAACAATTTTATTACCGTAGTTATGGCCCTTTATTTTGTGGCAGGAACTCCTCATTAAGGCATTCGGAGGATTTCCTTTACACTTACAGGGAAGATCAGGCAGGATGAGTAGATGGTCTTAAAGAAACGTGTTTTTCTGCAACCGTTTCACCAATGTTTTGGCCTTTTGGTAATTTTTTTAATATTTTTTTTTTGGTTCGAACTCCTCATTCGGTGTAAGGCGGATTTCTATCAAAAATGTATTGGTGGTCGAAAAGAACAGTTTTTGCTAAAGTTATGCCCCTTGGTATATTTCAGTTATAACATTTTGTGTCGCGAGCTCTTCGTTCGGTGTTTGTTTATTTTTATACAGATCACGAGAAAGGCTGGAAGATTGTAATTAGTAAAGGATTGAACCACACTATTTTATTATACTTAATAAAAATGGGTCATTAGTCTATAGAAAAGATTGAATAGGGAAAAACCTGTTCTTAATAAGCGCCTGATCACGTGTTTAAGTTTCAAAGGAACCCATAAGACAATGGACAAGGCATATATGACACTCTCGCATAACTCTCGTAAAACCCGAGAACACTGGAAAATATCCTGTCTTAACGACAGTTTTCAAATTATACTGACCGTACCTAGTTTGGAATAAATCAAAGTAGTCCAGTCAGCGTAGCATATCACCTTGAACTAATTGTAAAAATTTCACTAAGTGTCATCTGCGAAACATCAGACATAGATATACATCCAACAAAAAGTTGCACTCCGGTGGGTTGGGGGAAATTGGTTTAATTGACCATTTAAATTTCGGGTTTAAAGATTCAACAATTATGGCTGTGATGGTACGCCATACTCGAACACATAAAGTTTGTACGCGCCATTTTTGAACTTCCGGAAGCATGTAAACAAACAAGGTCGAGTGTTTATTGCAAGAATTGTTGTCTGGAATGACGACTTTTGTCATGTAAGTTGATTATTAATTTCATATTTTATATATTTTTATTGTTTAATGCATTAGTTTGAATGCTTGACTTAAAAATGCCTGTAAATGATCGATTTCATCGTATAACGGAATCCAGTGAATTTTCATTTCTTTTGTTATATATTTCATTATTAAACTCAATAAAGTAAACACAGAACAGCTAAATATTGTAAAATATTGAAATAAATCCCCAATATGGCTATTTTCAGTAGATTTGGTATTGACCTTCACAAGAAGGTTTTCGCAGATTTTTAAAACTACGGAAGCCAATACGCAGCAAAACCATAACTATAATTCTTTTAGATGTAATTGTCTTATTCGTGTTTTACAGTTAATATCGGCAAATATGGAGTACCTAAATTTATTTAAAATGAAAGTATAGTGTATAAACAATTGTAACAATAATCATTAACACGGAACACGGAAGAAACGGTAAAACAATAAGTTTTACATCAATATAGGCCTATTATATTAACAAAAATATTTATAAAAAGCAGCCTTTTACTGCAAACATATTTTACGCTATGTTTATTTAATGTAACACATTTATTAATTTTTTCATCATTATTTACAGAGTCATATGTCATTCCCATATCATCATCACTCGACTATGAATAGGGTATATCTGTATCTTAATGACTAAATAATATATTTTGCAATACAGATATTTATAACAACAGAAAAATGTCATTTAATACGGTGAAAGAAACGTTGGGATTATTTCATTAAGTACAATTTCAGTTTATAATCACTGTTGCATCCAGGTATTTCACTGTCAGTTTTCTATCGAAATTGTATTTATAAACTTAAGAAAATAAAATGCACCACTTTGGTTGCACGACGGTGACAGGGGTTTAAGAGTTATGAAATCTTGTAAAAGAACCTAGGAGCTCGTTTTTGTTTCTTTTATCCGTGTCATCTTGTTCTTGCTGAATTGACTCCAGACTCTGGTCTCAGTAAGATTATTTGACTACCTGCCCTTGCATTACAATACTATTAGCTTCTTATGTTTTATATGTTTGTGTGCTTTTGCGTGCAACAATGTCGAGTTTTAGATGGGTCGGAATTATTACACCAAGACAACTTTTACGTGTTTGTTCATATGTGAATTTGTTGGGGGCAAGTGTGAGGTTGGTGAACCCTAGAACCTGGTTTATACCCCCAGTGACAAATTGTTTTATCACTGACCGTTCCTAGGCGGTAACCCCAATAGATCTCTTTTTTGTTTATTGTTTGTGGTGTCTTATTTGAAATCGATCGTCTTATAACACATGCTCTCTTTTCCTCTTTAAGTTTTGGCTGCTTGGGGAGGGTGTATTTTCTGTTTATTCGAATTCCTGGCATGCATGTATTTTTAAATACACGTTTTAGAAAATCGATATTAGTTTGCAAACGTAAATTGAACAAGCTTTGTGTGTTTTGCATCATCAGGAGAATGGTTTTCATTCATCCTTTCGGTTCTGCTAATGTGAAAATTAACGTCTGAAATGGTGGTTAGAGTAAATGCTTTTCATTTTAAATAAATGCTGTTACATTTGCATCTATTTGACTTGGATTTTGTAATTAAAATCTCACTTTCACATTTTTTGCAAATCATAAAAGCCAACTTTATTCTTTATTTGAAGGCTGTGACACACCGTGGTAAAGGTTATTGCACTGTCAACAGAACCAGCAAGGATAGAATCATGTGTATCCACGATGTTACACAGACCATATTTGAGACTCTCTTATAATACTTGACTCTAGTTTTTATGGCAAGCATACTAAAATTAAAAGTCTGAAGAGAGGTGCAGATGTTCGTTCTGTCAGACCCATCGAACTTCAAGACACTATATATACCAGAAATGTACAAAACAGAATAATTAATGGTTCCATGAAGTGCTTTCACAGACACTGAACGTGCTGAGCAAGAGATCACATGTGTCGTTGAAGCAGATTCAGCACAGATAGTGTACGTGCGATCCGATATAAGGCAAAGAAGACCATCACCGAGAAAGATCTACAACATCAAAATATGCAGTCTGTGTTTTCTAAAATAAATGTGATCTGTTACTTCTGTGGCATGCCAATACTGGTTGTGATTTAACTTCTCACATATTAAGAATAGGAAAGTCATCTGCAATGAAGGAGTTGATTGTTAATATAGACGCAAGAAGCTGAGAAACAGTTAATGACGAGTCAAGCAGACAAAGATGTAGGAAAACTAGGTGAAAAGACTATCCTCATGTTATTAGACAGATCTCCATGTATATCGCTAGATACGCCAAGATCAAAAATTTACAGTGATGGTGATGAAAATGACGTTATTTGTGCAATTTCATACATTATCTCCAACATTAGACTCAGAATTTTTTTTATAAACACGTCTATATTCAGAGCCAGATCTGGGTTGGAAATACAATGCTCAAACCTGAAGACTAGGGGTGGGATTTGACTGGTAACAAGTATTTGTTCTCTGCCTCCTGCACATGACAATATTTTAAATGCCAACTGTTGCCTTTAATAAAGTAACAATGTAGTACTTTTAGAAAACATGGCTTGGAATGTTATCAGAGTTGTAGATTTTTGAATTGTGTGTTGTTGCTTTGGGTGTTCGAATCTCCAACTCAGGCAGAATTAGATATTGATGGATACATATGAACTTGAACAATGCTCGCCATATTTTATCATACACTTTAACCCTTTTCTCCAAATATACGAATTTTAACGTGTTCGACCAGCGTACTGTAGATCGTGCCGTCTGATCTGGGTCTGCTCTTGTCATCTTTGTCGAAATTATCTTTAAACTCTAAATACCAACAGTATAGATCCTGATTAGATGGCATCGATGTGCCGGCTGATCTCGATCTTAACTGTTCGCCTACACAATAAAAACGGTATCTATGTAGTAAAGGATTTATATTGTTCTCTTTTGAGGCAAATTGCTATATCCTTATTTAAATAAAGCTTCTTAAATAATTTTTAACAATTAGATTATGAAACAGTGGCAATGCTTAGAAAAAATGTTGTAGCCTTGAGGCTGCGTCCGTATCTCCTTACATAACGTCAGTAACTGACAATTGTGTGACCTTTGGTTTTGCCCCTACCTTGATTAAATTTCATTTGTGTAGGAAAGCACCAGATCACTTTAATGGAGATTTCATGTATATAAAAAAGTAAAAAATAATTTATCTAAATAATCATATTTCATGTTTATAACTGTTTATCCAATCCAATTCTATGTAGAGTAATTTAAATTATATTATTGGTGTATTTAGAACATTAAGTGTATTTTGTTAGGATGTGAACTACATTTTACATTCATGAGAATAATGCCTTCTATGCATGTACAGTTTTCGTTTTCTTAATTTTATTGATATACAATTATTATATAATAAACTTAGGTGTATCATATTTATGCATTTTACATTGTATTTAAAAAATTGAAAAAGAATAAAACAAATTTATATTTTATCAAAATATTAATTTAAACTTTAGTGGGTGGGGTAAAATAACCTCTAAAAATGTTCTGATTTTGCAAGATTGCAAACCAAAATCAAACTATGGCAAGTTTTGAACATTTACTACTTCAATAACGACATTCTCCAGTATTCTTTGACAAAAGTTTTATTAAAACTATGATCAATGCTTTAATTTTATAAAAAAATGGATATGTTATAAATTTGCAGCTTCTATCGGTCAGTCAGTTCAATGTGTTTTTTTTGTTTGTTTCAAATTTCCCATCAGTTTTCAAATTGCAACTTTTTGTCCTTTAAAGAAGACACGTGTTTTTTACAAAAAAACAACATAAAAATCAATTCTTTTGCATTTTCTTAACAATTTGATGATTTTTTATTTTTACTTAAGTGGGTGGGGTAAAATGACCTCTAAAAATGTTCTGATTTCGCAAGATTGCAAACCAAAATGAAACTATGGGAAGTTTTAAACATTTACTAGCTCAATGACGACATTCTCCGGCATTCTATGACAATAGTTTTATTAAAACTATGATCAATGCTTTTCATTTTATCCAAAATCGGTATGTTGAAAATATGCAGATTTTTATCGGTCAGTCAGTTCAAATGCGTTTTTTCCAATTTCCCATCAGTTTCCAAATTGCAACTTTTTACCCTTTAAGGAAGATATGTTCTTCTAACAAAAAACATACAAATCAATTCTTTTGCATTTTCCTGACAAGTTCATGCTATTTTGATAATTTTTACATAAGTGGGTGGGGTAAAATAACCTCTAAAAATGTTCTGATTTCGCAAGATTGCAAACCAAAACGAAACTATGGCAAGTTTTAAACATTTACTAGTTCAATAACGTCATTCTCCAGCATTTTATGGCAATAGTTTTATTAAAACTATGATCAATGTTTTAATTTTATCCAAAAAATGGATATGTTTAAAATTTGCAGATTTTTTCCGGTCAGTCAGTTCAAATGCGTTTTTTCGAAATTTCCCATCAGTTTCCAAATTGCAACTTTTTACCCTTTAAAATAGACATGTTCTTCTAACAAAAAACGTACAAATCAATTCTTTTGCAATTTCTTCACACTTCGATGCTATTTTGGGGTACGCTGACTAGCCTATATAAAGGGACAGCGAATGGGGAGATTGGTACACCTCATTTTTTACAAAGGACTGGCCTACAAAGTCTGGAAAACTGTTGCTTGCAGAAAACACTTCTTCAAAACTGCCTACTCATTCTATCTGTGCTAAAGATTATAAAACTGAGATTTTTAACCAGTCTCAAATCTCAAGTCTCAAATCTCTGACTGGCTGAAATGGCGACTGGTCATTCAATTAGGTGCTTGAGATTTGTGAATGGTTTTCATTCTCAAGATTTGTAACTGGTTTTCATTCTCTTGGGGCTATAATTTATAAAAGTTTGAAAGAAATCCACGATGTACTGAACGAGGAATAGGTGCTACAATTTCGTTACTAAAATTAACAAAGGGCTATAACTCTGATTGAAATTGTTGCAGGAAAAGTCCTTTCTTTACCACCATCTACGTCTTGTCCGATCAAATGTGCAAGTATGAAAGAAATCCGCCTGATGGTAAATGATGATTTCTGAAATTTTTTATTTCATAACTGAAATTTATAAAGATAAGAATGGCTACAGCAAATAAATCTTCACAGCCGTCTGAGCATCCATTCTGATCTTATATGTAAGTTTAGAAAAAAACATACCGTGAATGAGTTCGTGCCACGAAATTTAAATTACTAAACCTATCAAAGGGCATAAACTCCTCGTTTACATTCTATCAGATTTCTTTCAAACTTGTAGAAACAATCAGGCTGAATATGTAGATTGTCGTTTTATTTAAAGAGCTGTGGCCGTTGTTAAGATCTTGTGTGGAGAACACCTCATTCGACTGGCAATGGAATCATGGTTGTCAAAGTTCGCATTGGTGACTAAATAAAGTCGAAACGCATAAGGATGTCAAGCCCATTATTTGGTAAAAGGGCAAAGTGATTTTGCTGGCGAGTTTGTCTTTTGTAGGAAAAAATGTAGTTCTAGCAACGAAAATTGTTAAAATACCACAATTAATGGATCTTGGCATATCTTTAAAAGTATGTCGAACTACGATTACTGGCAGGTCCCGGGCGGACTATTGTATAGCTAGCTTAGCTTTTTTCATCCTTTCCTCCATATACACACCTTTATGGCATGGGTGAACAATGTAGATCCAGATTAACCGGCACATCCGTGCCGTCTGATCAGGGTCTGCACTGTTCGTTTTTTTATTTATTAGGTTATTTTTGACAAAAAACGACCAGTGCAGATCCTGATCAGTCGGCACGGATGTGTCGGCTGATCTGGATCTACACTGGTCGCACACGCGTAAAAATGCGTATATATGGAGGAAAGGGTTAAAATCATACACGAATAAAACTAATTCACCTAACATATATTCCTCATTAAGTTTCAGCTTTATTTGTCAACATGTATAAGTTTTCGTCATAATACAGATCAGATGAAATCCTGGCTATTAAATTACCGAAACCGAAGGGCGTTTTTGTACTGTTTTAAGGTGGAACGCGAAATTTTGAATTTCTTGTTTAATTTGTTACAAATTAACGATGATTCAAGCAAGTGTTTTTTATTAAAAGCTTTTTAGGTATTTATCTTCAAAGTTTTTATATATTTATTAAATGAACGATATATTCTTTAGCACACTACACTATTAATATCACCAATGACATATGGCAATCATGTATTGCTTGTTTTAATTTGAAATGTTTCAAAACTTGTCTATTTGCAATATTCTTATTAGACCTTGAGCTGCCAATAGACCCCCCTCCCCCCCCCCCCCCCCCCCCCATAAGGGAATTTTGAAGGGTATGTTTTTCTGAAAGCCTATACCATTCCTTCGCATTTTGCAATTTGTTTGCACTCTGGCGAGTGGGGCGTTTTTCCGTAACGCCTGTTTGAATATGTTACCTTTGGAAAAAGTTTGTGTAAGAATGAAATATTTGACAATTATAAAAGTTCTAAAATAAACCTATTTTTTCTACACCAGGAAGCTCTTATCCACATTGCTAATGCAATAAAACATCGGTAACCTAAGGTTTGTTCTAAAATAGTGATTAAGTTATGTTACTTAACATAAAAACCTAGTAAAATAAGATGTATGAAACATTTCTTACGTGCAGTAGCAAGTAATTTGTGCTTATAAGTAAAATATAGTACGATAAATGAGAATTCAGGACAAATGTAATACAGTGACATACATTGGGACATAAGCCCATAACGCTATATTGAAATATGTTACCGAAAGAAAAGAAAATGGGAATCAGGCCATAAATGTATTAGACCTTGAGCTGCCATTAGACCCCCTTTCCCCCCTGGGAGAATTTAGAAGGGTATGTTTTTCTGAAAGCCTATGCCATTCTTCGCATTTTGAAATGTGTTTGCTTTCTGGCGAGTGGGGCGTTTTACCGTAACGCGTATTTGAATATGTTATCATTGAGAAAATTTTATGCTATGAAGAAATAATTGGCAATTATAAAAGTTCTTTAATATACGTATTTTTTCTACTCCAGGAAGATGTTTTTTTTTATTAATTTTTAATGCAATAAAACATCTGCAACCTAAGGTATAGGTCTATAAATAGTCATTAAGACATGTTACTTAACATCAAAACCTAGTTTTAAAAGTTGTATGAAACATTTCTTACTTGCATTAGCAAGTAATTTCTGTTTAATTTGTTTAATTTATTAATATAAATAAGTGCAGTATTTAAATGTTATAAAGTCACATTGAGACACACTTCTTGTTTAATGTATGTAATTAAATACATATATTTGGAAATTCCAAAAACCAAAATATCTGAAAAATGGCAAAAAAAACACAAAAAAACATCTCAAAGATAGCAAAGAAATTATCTATAAATAAAATAAATTATAAAGAAATAAACTCTGAAATCTTCATGATTTTTAATTATTAGTTAGCTTTATATCATAATAAAAATAAATACCAAATCATAAATCAAATAATTTAAATATGTTACCAAAAAGAACGTATTAACCAATTTTAGTTACGGCACAATAGCGATATAAATCACATACCTTCTTTCATGATAAATTGTGACAATAATGTATTTTAAGAACCAACACACATCAGCCTGCGCTTAGTAAGTCAAGGAGACATTTTAAGATGAATTTCTGTTTTAAGTTATACATAAGAAATAGTGATTCTAATGATAAATTAATAAGTTGTTCTCAAAGAAAGGTGACTTAGAAATTATGAAATTCAAGTTAGTAATAAAAAGCTATTAAATTATTTGCGTTTGATAAGCTATTAGTGTGTTATCAAGAATATTATGAGTAAAAAATGTGTTTTATTCATGATATCATTATCATTTGATTTTTTTATTATTTATTTTATTCAAGGACAAGCAATACACGTCTCCATTAAAATTACCTGTAATTGATGCGCAGCCACTGTTATAACCATAAGTAAGATGAGGTAATATGACTGTTACTGTGATAAAACAGTAAACAAATCAGTGCCAGTTTTGTTTTAATAAACCAGTATCTCAATCCAGTATATAGGTTAGCAGTTTTTTTTATCATTTAATTGTTCTCTTTTTTCTTTTGCCATATTATAATATGTTACCAATTTTTACTTTAATAATAAGCACAAATAATAAGAAAAGAAAAGAAAGAAACTGCAAACACTTACTTAACATTTTGATAAATATTTTTTTTTATAAAATTATATTGTGTTAAAGTTGATTTATAACAAATTTAAAAGCTACTTGATTTAAACTTTACAAAAATTAGCTGATTAAGTTATCAGCTGATTAAGTTATCTGATGTTAGAAATGATTTTAAAAGTAGTTTTATTCATCTAAAATACTAAGGTTCAGTGTAGAATTTGTAAAACATTGAAACAGCATGAGCATTATATAGCAATTTTTTAACTCAAGTAAAAGAATTTTTACCTAAAGAATTACTATACATAAGTTTGTTTATTAGCTTACCATCACCTGCATAACACAGATTGTCTTTCAAATTAGGATGTTTCTCTTTAACAATTATTTGTCTTTAAGAAAAATAACAGTCTACAAAGATCTTAAGGAATTCTTAACAAATTCTTAAGCTTTCTTTTAACAATGGAAAAAAATAATGTTTCATTTAGGACAATTTATTTTTCTTATTTCACATGTTTTATTTAACAGTAATATCAGCTATTATTGCTCTTAAAGACCAGAACTGGTGCTTTCAACTTTGTTTTTAGTAAATATAGTTTATAGAAAGTCCATATTCACATTGACACATTGAATGACTCTACGGTAATCAAGATACAAACTATAACACGATTTTGAAATTTGTTTTTTTTTAATCCTAAGTCATCTTTCTAAAAACACATAATAAGGTAACATATAATTAATTTTAATTAGTTTTGTTTGTAACACTTTTCAAAGCAATATTTGTATACTTTTACATTTTAACCACATAACATAACAGAGTATACACTATTAACTACTTACTATTATTATATTATAGTTTAATCTAAAATGATTGCATAGTTGTGATACAGTTTTGTAAATGTGTTCAGTTCTTTGTACAACAATATCAGTGTTAGAGAAAACAATTCATTCAATCAGTAATATTAGTTAAAAAACGACTGTCAATGTAATTAGAAATCTACACAGGGCTAACAAACATCAGGACATTGCAAAGAGCACACATAAATAATGTCTCCAAATAGATATCAGCTAACACCATTAAAAACAAATAAAACCAAGAAAATAAGCCTTATTTTAATGAGTAACATATGTTATGTATGTTGAAAATTTGAAGTCATGCAAGTTTCAAGAACACTTAAGTTATCAAGCACAATTATTCAATTAAACACTATATTTTATGCTTGTTCATCTAAAAACATGAATATTATGATTAAATTAGCAATAGGGTATCATATTAGATTATGGTAAAATTGTTACTTTTGCCAGTGTGATTTTTATGAAAAACACACTGCTTCATATTGCTTGATCACGCAGCTTTCAAAAACATGTATTTTTGCCTTAGTTTGCTTACAAACAAAAATCCTACAGGTAAGTTTCTGACTTAAATTTCATCTTTTTTGGGTTATGAATGTTACACACTAAATAGTTAGGTTAGAGCAAAAATTTTGAATTGAAAACTACATCAATCAAAAGAGAATACATCATCCTTATTCAAAAATATAAGTTTTATGAAATCATAGCCGGAATAGAGCAGAATTAAAGGTTTAAAATCCATGTATTTTTTAAAAAGAATTTAGGGGTAACATATTAAAACCTCCGTAACACCCTTATGCCCCACTCGCCAGAGTGCAAACAAACTGCAAAATATCCGGGACATAACAGGCTTTCAGAAAAATCATGTCTACAAAATTCCCTAAGGGGGGGGGGGGGAGCAAACATGTTCCTGGCCACCGGCCTATATTATCTACATAAGTGTATTTCTGTATTTCAACAAATTTACATTAATATTTCTGTACATGTTATTCAAAAAAATTAATGGACTGATTGTAATTTTACCAAATGTTTGTAATACACTGGGATTACATAAGACATAGTTGAGATTGGTGCCCAATGTTATAAAACTGAGCATGGAAACCAGTCTGAAATCTCAAGCATCTGATTGGCTAAAATGGCGACCAGTCGCCATTTCAGCAAATCAGATGCTTGAGATTTGAGACTGGTTTCCAATCTTATCTTTATAACCTCCAGTCTGGTTGTTGTTTTATTCTCTTTGGGATCGTCAATGATTAAACAATTGACCCTTGTTTTAACAAACAAATGTTATGAGCTTCTGTGTCAGTGTGTCATCTTGGAACACTGGAGTAAAACACTGAATAAGACAGGCAACTAGGCAAAACAAATCGTAGTTATTGCCCTTGGATTTGCTGAGTCGGCAATTTTCTCTCAAGAAGATAACATTGATATAGAAACCGAACACGATAGGTCCGTTTTGTCTCAATCCTGTTCATGTAATACTTGTAGATGTTGGTAAATAAGCAAGCAGATCTTCTGTCAATGTGCACGGACTGCAGCATAACTCATTTCTAATTATTACGTTATTACATTTGCTTTAAAAATCGGAACAATTGGTGACCTTAAATGCCACCATAAATCAGGACTGAATGTTATAAAACTGAGCATGGAAACCAGTCTCAAATCTCAAGCATCTGATTGGCTGAAATGGCGACCAGTCGCCATTTCAGCCAATCAGATGCTTGAGATTTGAGACTGGTTTCCATGCTCAGTTTTATAACCTTGGGCACAGGAAACATTTGGTTTGTATGAAGCTTAATCCCTGCAACACGGAAAGTACAACAACAAATTTTAGCTGTACAAAGTGTTTATGTTCATATATAACCAGCTTGCACGGCTGCTCCCAGATTGTGGAGGCAGCCTGGAAAACTGTCCACTGCGTCCTAAGAGTAGGTATCTCGTTTAAAGTTAACATTCACTAAAGATATTTCATTAGCAATTGTTATTGTACCTACAGGATCATCGTATTTCGTAATTGCATTTAAATTATGTTCGTGCATAAAAATCTTAAATCCTAGTTCGTGTAATTTTCTGAGAATTTTCAGTTGTTTAACTTTGTCGTCCCTTTCTCCAATAAAATGCACTTCCATACTTAATTGTCTAACTCTGTCAAGAATACTACAATCAAAAATATCTGGTAAGGCGACCCACTCTGCTCCTTCTGTATCGATCTTTAACAAATCTATCACTCTCTGTAAAAAAAATGAAAATAATAAATATTAGAAATGCGATGGGTCAAAGTTTCTTATTTAATTCTTATGTTTAACGAAATAAGTTATTTCATACATATATGAAAAGTGAAATTTGAAAGCCACCGAACACGACATCTGAAATTATTCCAGGTTCGGTTTTATTCAGCCTGTTCACGCGCAGTAATGGAAATGCATATTATAGTCCACGCTTCCTAGCACCGAGTTGAGCGCAACTCAATATTTAAAGGGATATAATTAAGTATCGTGCCCAGCGCACCTTCATAAAGGCTTAATTGATAACGGCACTGACTGAATGTACGAGGAAACTTTGTACAGCCGCTGTGATTGAAAGTATGGTTACAGTAATACATGTACTACTACCACGCGAAAAAGGTATGAACGCAAGGAGCTATTAAAGTGAAATGTTCTTAAGGTTTACTTAAGTTTTCTCTGACCATCATACAATTCTGTTTGAAACTGACAAACTTAACTACATGTACATAACCAGTATAACGGCCAAAACAGTATTGAATTATTGAAAACTTCATAATTGGGGTAACTAACTTCTGCAAAGTGCCAGTAGGTTTTATGCAGATATTCTTTATTTCCTCCATACGAAGAGCACAATGCATGTACAGACATAATAAACAAACAGATTGATAAAGCAAAATAAAGTTTTGTACGAAGAAAACAACAGCAAACAACAGCATACGCGCGCCAATGCACACAAATAAGCACTCACTGTGACAGACAACGTATTTACGATTATAACATTTATAATCAAAATGTTGTTTGTTAATATATTACAATAAATGCTCCAAGCAGTCAATCTACTTCAACACAACATATCACACATGTATGAATCCCACCCAACACCATACATATATTTGCCTGGTATTCATTCATGTCGCTGATACATATAAAATGTCAGTCACTTACAGGGTAACCGCGGACCAGAGTGGACTCCCTCGCGAGTACCTCCCACACACTATGTAAGCTTGACCCAGATAATTTTTCAAAAAGAAATCAACTTTCACTTTAAATTTACGGTAGATAAAGACTTAAAATGTGATAGTTCTATGAGATATAGAAAGTATAAACATGTAAGATATTTTTATTATTCTAATTTTGCGGCAAAGTTAACTACCGCGGTATTAGCGAAGAGCACCATACAACTTACCCTTTCATGACTGAGTTCAATCATGATTGTGGATAACTTTCTAAGCACCCATTTCTTTTCGTTCACATAATCTTCTCCGGATAAACCTTTCACATGGAATGTTAAAATGTCTTTTGGGACGGGTTTTCCTGCTATGCTTTTGCTGAAAATATATGAAATCCTTCTTGAGAAATGCTACACTAACAGAACTCAACCCCTAGATAACGGCAGACACGGCATTCAAATACTGCGGTATCATTTCATTTCACACGGGTTCGTGTGATTCGCGCTAGGCAGTGTGTGCGAAATCAAACCACGGCAAATTTTAACACCTGATATATTATCATATTAGAACAATAAAACTACGCGAAAATTATGCCCGCGCGGAAATGCCACTTGCATTATATGCGCGAAAGATAGGCCCAATGAAATTAAATTCAATTCAATTCAATTATTTTATTAGAGTCTCATTCACATTACATATACATAACACAGTTTATACAATAAAATTATATAAATGTAGTAGTACATGCATGTGACCAATCATTATTGATTTATAAGAGACTATTTGATACTAAAAGATACAGTAGCTTTACACCTAAAACACTAAAAACATTCTATGATAAGACTAAGTAATGCACCTTAATTAAGACATATATGGATTTTAAAACAATAATATACTCATAGTACGGCATATATCCGTTCTATTGTCAAAATTGTAAAACACTAAAAGAATTGTTGTATTATTAGATTATTCTTATATACAGCTATACATTTTTACAGTTGTTATAAAACTGTCATTTATATAAGTGTTTTCTCCTTTCTTGGAGATTATTATAGCAGGTTTTGGCTGACAAATACATCAAAATCTCTTTAGTAAAAATGTAAATAAATTTCTCTAAATCTGACATATTTCGACATTCATAATTTGTAGATAGAGTATCCAGTAATTGACATCTAATATTGGCATAGATTGGGCAATGTAGAATTACATGCATCTCATTTTCAACAGTATTTGTACAATGGAAACATGTTCTATTACAAACAGCAATATTATCATATCTACCAGTTTCCAGACGTATTGGTGCAACTCCGCACCTAAACTTTGCAAAGGCACTTCTGTACCTAAAAGGAATGTTTCTTTCAACATAATACGCTGTTTTAAAATCTTGTTTAAAAAGCTTATAGGTTCTTAGTTTATTTCCACCTTGACCTCTGTTTCCAGTCTCTCTATTTACTAAATTTTTCCAAATAGCAATTTGTTTATCAAATATTTTACATTCTATTTCTTTCACAATACTTTTTGAGTTTCTGACACCTATACCAATCACATGTGACATATCAATATCATGGAGACATACTTTTATTCTTTTAAAACTATTCTTTACATTACAAGATTTTGCCCAGTCAAACATTTTCTTATTAACTCTGGAGTCATTCATATGAATGTTTCTAAAATGCTGTCTAAATACAGATCCCCATTGCTTAACAATTGGTGGTTTCCAACCCATCTCCCCCAAAACTGCAGCATTTGACGTATACTCGGTATGCAATAAAAATACTAAAATTATTAGCACCGAAAATTATCAGTAATAAATCATTATTCGTTGCTTATGCTTGTTATTGTTAATGTGTCTGTTGTTGTTGTTTACGTGTGGCATCAACGGTGATATTAAAGATTGATACTTTCACATCCATTAAACAAATTCGTTAAGGTTCTCTTTTAAGGTATGTAACGTGAAACATTGATTTCATACTTGCCTTGGATCAAAAGTGTGGATTTCACAACCAAATAGTCTATTGATATCTGTTTCAAAGTCGAACTGAAAATTGGACCTAAAACAAACAAAATGAAACAACGTTTTATAAATTATTAATCAGTTAAAGAAGAATACCAGGAAAAGCCTCAAACGAGGGCTCGCAGAAACACACCGCGCCAACCTCGCGCATGCGCAGAGACAATGCGAAGGAGTATGATTTCAAAGTATTTACAGATGTGTGGAGCTCAGTCCGGGCTGTAACATTTCACTGAAAAGGCTCTGTTAAACCGAGTCTACGGTATTTTGACTATTTTCATATTTGTCGTGTTCGATGGCTTTCAAAACTTCCGAATTCATCTACTTAAACGGAATTCACCTCAGCACAGGATTCAACGGAATTTTATCATCACCGAGCCTATTCCGTGCCAACTTGAATAGGCTTCATGGTAACAAGGGACCAGTTTTAATAAAAACAATTAAGTAAAGTAAGTAGTTAAGTTTTACAGCCAATTCACAACATTAAACGGCTATCGTTGCGTTTTAAAACTTGTTTTGAATTTTGAAATGTGGATCGCTTGAAATAAAGGGGCATAACACGAAAACGTCTTGAAAACAGCGGTGTCCTTTCATTAGCTTCCCTCCTTCACGCCTTCGTTTTACTTGTTCTCCTCTCCCTAATCTTATACCCATTAGTTACCATCCATTCTCAATTCAAATTTATTGAATATTATATGTGTTTAAATGTTCAAAATCTATGTGCAAAAATTAACAAATTATACTATGTTCCAAAAGAAAATGTTCACTTTAATTTCGGTGATTTTTCTTCATTCCTAAATATTTGATATCAAAACTGAGACAAGATCGTGTACATTCTTACATTAAACTCTCTGTGATATAATCTCAATTTTGATACCAAAATTAATATTTCGGCATTAAGAAAAGCAGATAATGAAAAACACCAAAAACAAGTGCACATTTTTTTGGAAAAGAGTATAAAATGATGACACGAATAGAATTTAATGTATTCGTATGTCTCACCCAAAAGAATAAACCAAGCACGGTTTCTTCAGCCGGTAATTTTCGTCAATGCAGATTTCTTTACCACCATCAATTAAAGATCCAACCCTCGTCTGATTTCTGCAGAGAATCTGTATCGTGTTAATATATCTAAAATTAAAAAAAAGAGAAATATATAAGTGCCCAATGTTATAAAGCTGAGCAAGTCGCCTTTTCAGCCAATCAGATGCTTGAGATTTGAGACTGGTTTCCAAACTCAGTTTTATAACCTTCAGGCCAGGCTACACTCAGAAAACACAGCCTCACAACGCAGCTAAAAAGTAGAAAGTAAACACTTTACACTTCATGTACTTACTTCCTGAAGTTTGATAAACAGTTGAATTGCAAATTTGAGGACATTATTACGATTTTATTATTATATATAATTTTATTACACCTCATTTAAATATTATAATTTTACTGTTTTTGCATTTTGTATGAGTAGCCGAACTTCAAAATTTGGTAGTTTCCTAATGATTTTTGCAATAACAAAAATATTATCCAATAACCGCTATTTTGTCATTTACAGCCACAAACTTAAGGATGGAAGACATACAGTCACATTCGCTCAGTCTTTGTTTCGCTAACGTGAGCTAAACGAATATTTAAAATAACAGAAATCATGTTTTCTGGTTGAAACTGCACCTCTCGACCATCAAAATAACTTAATTAGATGCCATAAACAGGCATATTTATTACTGACTTGAATGGCTTCAATTTTCATCTTCAGATATTTTAGTGAATACTACGTATACAGCATAATGGAAGGTTAGGTTTTAAATTTTTTTTTACAAACTTCTCTTACTTCCAGAAAATCTGCGTAAGTTTCAATTCATCAGCGTTGTCTAAAATGTCGTCTGGTGGAATCATATAACCGTGTTCTGTTGTATCTTGCAGCAGAAATTCTCGGAAGCCTGGAAGTAATCGGCCCTGAAGAAACAACAACAACAACAACTACTACAAATGATTGAACTCTTTTCAAGACCTGCATGCTATGGTTTATTAAAAAGAATTAGAATACTTCCGTTATCCAAAATAAACTTCAGGTTTCAACACTGTCGAGTTGCTAGGTGGGATGAAGCTAATTCTCCAAGCCAACTTGTTCTTGTTTGTGCATAATTATGAGAATCTGTTAGGCTAGTGTGAAACAATGTGAATAAATCACACTTTTTACCAAAAAAAAAAAAAGGAAACCGGCCTATGCAAAACTTCGTTCAAAGGTTCAAGGCTGGTTCAAAGTTGTACTGCTTAATTGTGAATATACATGTACATGTATTAACATGCACTCAACCGGGCTAAGAGGCGTTGGCAGTAATGCGCATATCCATTACTGTCCATCAACAGACTCAATCAAACCGAGTCTGAAAGATTTGCAAATTTGTCATGTTCGGTGCATTTCATAGTTCCCTTTTCATCTTTTTTATTCTCGCTTAAAATCGTTAAAAAAAAACTCGGCGAGGAGCACTTTAGCTTAATCCATTCATTCAGTAGTGATGCTGAGCTTGGTGACCTGTGCATCGATTTAATAATACAGAATTTCATGAAAGAACAAGTTAGCAGCTCAGTGGATATCTATAATTCAAAAGTATCGGTATAAAATCAATATGCATGTGAATTTCGCATGAACAAAAAAACACACAACAAAAACAACGACATTATAAATACATTTATAGAAAAAATGGACTGAAGTTTGAAATTATCATTGAAACACCCTAATACTGATTTAAACGAACCCCGTTTCCAGAAATCCAGTGCCCAAGGTTATAAAACTGAGCATGGAAACCAGTCTCAAATCTCAAGCAGCTGATTGGCTGAAATGGCGACCAGTCGCCATTTCAGCCAATCAGATGCTTGAGATTTGACACTGGTTTCCAAACTTAGTTTTATAACCTTCAGCCCTGCCTCCAACCCTGCAGTAAAAGTTCGCGTACGTTTGTCTGCAGACCAAAACGAGGCAGTGCACATTGCAGGCTTAGTTTCTTTAACGACGTACGAGTACAATGCCAAATGCGGGATGCGATCTTACTAAAGTAATTTATTTTAACGTTTGGCTTAAGTTTAACAGTGCAAAGACTGCAATCTTTAAGCCGGTCAGTTATCAAAATTTCGGCGGGTGTATAGGCCTAAAATGTCATGAAAAAAAAAACCCATCAAAATCCTGAAGGCAAATAAATGGTAAAGTTCACTTTTCGTTTTGTTCTTTTTTTCATTACGCAAAGAATGTTAATGTTACATGTAGGCTATTTATTCATCTGCTTAGCAGTCACTGAATATCAAATGATTATGTGGAAACAGTAAACAAAATCTCAAACCTGCATTAAGTCCGAAATTTTCAACGTTGTTAAGACACAGCTTGTTATCAAATGAAATGAAATAGCACTAAGTGATAGTAAAACAAGCATCATTGGCAAAAACACTGTGCGTTTTGTTACATTCATTTTTCTAAATCATCAAGTTTATAGCCTGTATGAAAGAAAAAACAACAACATAAATAAAGTTATAGCATGTATGAAGGTCACTGGACGCCGGTCGATATAAATCCATGTTCCATCAGGCACGTACATTAAACGCGCAGCTTCACTTGTGTCGTCATGCAAGCTGTTGCTTGACCTAAATAATTATCGTCTGCACCCGGTAGATATTCTCCCAACCGGCAAACTTCGGCTACCGATGTCATATAAAAAATATAAGTGTCTGCAGGTCACGCGTCTGGGCTCTGGGTTTATAAAGCCTTGATCTTTTTTTTTTTTACAAATTGAATTCTTCTCAAACCGAAGTTTATGCATGGAAAGTACACAAAAAAAAAACCCTGCTCTAAACGAATTTTGTAAACAAGTAACGAATATAGCCTTTTTATTTTTGATTTCCAGTGAATAAGAGAATTTTCTAGGTAAAATTAAGGTGGTATGCCACAGCGAAATTTATTGTTATTTTCACTGTTTTTTTTTTCACGTCGTTCCCAAACGCCCTTAACATTCCAAATGAGAACGTTTCGAAAACAGGTTCAAGTTTGACATAACGACATGAACAAAAGTATTTGCTCCATTCCATGCAATTTATTCAGTCAAATTCACGCAAAATTGTGCACTAAAACATAAAATAAAAAGAAAATGTGTTTTGACCAGTGAAAGGTAAAATTTATTTCTACTCCTGAAAATACGAATTTCGGAGCTCACTCAATGAAAGGAGAATTTATTCTGTAAATACTAACACACTGGTTATCAAGGAAATATAAACGGCTTTAACAACACTTCTATGTATCTTGACGATTTATTAAATAAATAGATACTGAAAAATAAAATCTACTGTTTATGCTTATATTCTCATCAACAAATTTTCATTTAATCAGGAACGCTTTGAATGGTGTTTTAATCTCAGTTGTTTTAAGTTAAATTGATCATGAATAAAAACGTCCACACCAAGACCTGAGTAACTGCCAATCGAATAACAATTAATCATGGATTAAAAACACTACATATTCAATTTAAAGGGAGGTAATTCAAAATGGTTGGAATTTCTAGTGTTGTTTATCGAGCATCAGCTGTGTTATTGACGAATATTTTGTGATTTTATTTATCCACAAGAGGTAGAGAAAGTGATTTAATTCAAATAAATGTGAATATTTCAAACAATCACTGACAATTTAGTGAAACCCTTATTTTAACAAAGGGAAAGATAGCTAAGTTGTGGCTGCAGATTTTCAAGAATACTTTATCCCTTTGCAAAGATAACAGAAAAGCAAATTTGTACACATATGGAATTTTGAGTTTTCGTTTTAAATTTTACAAATTTTAAAATAGGAAAGTGGATACTTTTTATTTTTCTTGAGTATAGATTATAACCATTTTCCACCTTAGGCCATCGAAATATATCCCGAAAAGCAAATAATTCAGAAAAAGCAAGCAAACTTTCTTGATCTTAATCTTTCCATTGATGATGGTTTCGTAATTACTAAAATACATTATATGATTTTAATATTGTAAATTTCCATGTTAGATGGTGATGTCCGACGTAAAAGAGCTTACCAGGTTTATATTTCGCAGCTTGTTCGCTTTTTTTTTAGCACGAAACAGTGTTGAAGATTTCAATGAACGTAATAGTTATGGTTCTTGCAAATTGCACATCCTATTAATGCCTTTTAACAAACAAGATCCGTTTAACGGCGCAGACACTCTTTATAAAAGATAATAAAGAGAGAGTATTAAAAATGTCGCCAGAAGAAGCATTGGTCCAATCTCGACACTGATTTGTCACTCCTTGCATTCTCTTACAAAAAGGCGAGTTAAGGAGCGACAACTCTGGATACAGATTGTCATTTGTCTTGGACACTGATTTCCTCTTGATGACCAATAACACTGACTGGAACATGAATTGATTTAGAGTATACTGCGGGCTAGAAGTATAAAATGTAATAAGGGAAATAATTAACAAATGTAGCCAGGTATTGTTTTCACTTCTTTTTCTTTCTTTCAATATCCTTGTACGCAGTTTTATATCTCTCTCATTGTATATTTCAATTTATAACCTAGAGAAAGTAAATATATATAAAGTGGAATAATGTAAAAAGAAGTCAAGGAAGAGTTACAGTCCTTGTTTAGTGCACATCCTCACCATTCATATCAATGGTGTAGTGAGATAAATTAATGAGTTATATGGAAATAAATAGAGAAAACCAGTAAGAATCAAATTTATTCATGAAAACAAGAATAAGACACGAATATTCTAACATTAAGTACTTTGCACTATACTCAGTAAACAAAGAAAATGAGATAAGATTTTACGAGGCGGATACAGCTTATATCCCATATTGTTACACTGGCAAATAGTTAAAGAAACAAACCCATGTGCCTTTTTAACCTAATTCAGTCTGAAATCTAAATAATTGTTCAAAGCAAAAACCTGACTGGTAACTTAACCCCTGTATTTCAATGAATTGGAAAATTGTGTGGCATAAATTCGCACAGTTGTCTCATATAAAAAGCTATATTTTGGTTTTATTTCACAGGGGCTTGATTTTTTTCAGATTTCCTTGTATGGAATACAAAAGTAAAGCAGTGCGAAATATACCACAGTAGGCTGACAATATTAATTTTTGTCATAATTAAAAATGCAGTCAACATTTAAAACCAAATAACCTTATATTTATAGGTAAAAAAAAAGACAGATAATTGTTGATTCTTTCCAAAAACAGTTAAAGCTAAAATATAAACAAGAGGGTCCATAGGACCCTGGGTCGCTCACCTGTCAACTACTGCTCAATGGTTGCAAGAGTTGTGTGCAAGTTTGGTAAAATCAAATAAAAAATAATGCTGCTAAAATTACTATATAACAATATATAATAAAACTAGTGACCCACGGGGCAGGGCCATTTTTGACCCCAGGAGAATAATTTGAAAACAAGTTCCACAACATGATGACACATGCCAATACCAAGGTTCTAGGCCTTGTGGTTTTAGAGATCAAGATATTTTAAGTTTTCCCTATATAAGTCTATATGTAAAACAAGTGACCCCTGGGGCAGGTCCATTTTTGACCCCAGGGGGATACTTTGAACAATTTTAGTAGAGGACCACTAGATGGTGCTCTATACCAAATATCTAAGCTCTAGGCCTTATGGTTTCAGAGAAGAAGATTTTTAAAGATTTACTATATAACACTATGTAATAAAACTAGTGACCCCCGGGGCAGAGCCATTTTTGACCCCATTAGAATAATTTGAACAACTTTTGTAGAGGACCACTACATGATGACACATACCAAATACCAAGGTTCTAGGCCTTGTGGTTTTAGAGAAGTTTTTTAAAGTTTTCCCTATATAAGTCTATGTCATTCCCATATCATCATCACTCGACTATGAATAGGGTATATCTGAATCTTAATGACTAAATAATATAGTTTGCAATACAGATATTTATAACAACAGAAAAATGTCATTTAATACGGTGAAAGAAACGTTGGGATTATTTCATAAAGTACAATTTCAGTTTATAATCACTGTTGCATCCAGGTATTTCACAGTCAGTTTTCTATCGAAAATGTATTTATAAACTTAAGAAAATAAAATGCACCACTTTGGTTGCACGACGGTGACAGGGGTTTAAGAGTTTATGAAATCTTGTAAAAGAACCTAGATGCTCGTTTTTGTTTCTTTTATCCGTGTCATCTTGTTCTTGCTGAATTGACTCCAGACTCTGGTCTCAGTAAGATTATTTGACTATCTGCCCTTGCATTACAATACTATTAGCTTCTTATGTTTTATATGTTTGTGTGCTTTTGCGTGCAACAATGTCGAGTTTTAGATGGGTCGGAATTATTACACCAAGACAACTTTTACGTGTTTGTTCATATGTGAATTTGTTGGGGGCAAGTGTGAGGTTGGTGAACCCTAGAACCTGGTTTATACCCCCAGTGACAAATTGTTTTATCACTGACCGTTCCTAGGCGGTAACCCCAATAGATCTCTTTTTTGTTTATTGTTTGTGGTGTCTTATTTGAAATCGATCGTCTTATAACACATGCTCTCTTTTCCTCTTTAAGTTTTGGCTGCTTGGGGAGGCTGTATTTTCTGTTTATTCGAATTCCTGGCATGCATGTATTTTTAAATACACGTTTTAGAAAATCGATATTAGTTTGCAAACGTAAATTGAACAAGCTTTGTGTGTTTTGCATCATCAGGAGTATGGTTTTCATTCATCCTTTCGGTTCTGCTAATGTGAAAATTAACGTCTGAAATGGTGGTTAGAGTAAATGCTTTTCATTTTAAATAAATGCTTTTACGTTTGCATCTATTTGACTTGGATTTTGTAATTAAAATCTCACTTTCACATTTTTTGCAAATCATAAAAGCCAACTTTATTCTTTATTTGAAGGCTGTGACACACCGTGGTAAAGGTTATTGCACTGTCAACAGAACCAGCAAGGATAGAATCATGTGTATCCACGATGTTACACAGACCATATTTGAGACTCTCTTATGTAATAATGACAGTTGCGTCACATGTTCAATTGTCACATTTGATTTTCGTAATACTTGACTCTAGTTTTTATGGCAAGCATACTAAAATTAAAAGTCTGAAGAGAGGTGCAGATGTTCGTTCTGTCAGACCCATCGAACTTCAAGACACTATATATACCAGAAATGTACAAAACAGAATAATTAATGGTTCCATGAAGTGCTTTCACAGACACTGAACGTGCTGAGCAATAGATCACATGTGTCGTTGAAGAAGATTCAGCACAGGAAGTGTACGTGCGATCCGATATAAGGCAAAGAAGACCATCACCGAGAAAGATCTACAACATCAAAATATGCAGTCTGTGTTTTCTAAAATAAATGTGATCTGTTACTTCTGTGGCATGCCAATACTGGTTGTGATTTAACTTCTCACATATTAAGAATAGGAAAGTCATCTGCAATGAAGGAGTTGATTGTTAATATAGACGCAAGAAGCTGAGAAACAGTTCATGACGAGTCAAGCAGACAAAGATGTAGGAAAACTAGGTGAAAAGACTATCCTCATGTTATTAGACAGATCTCCATGTTTATCGCTAGATACGCCAAGATCAAAAATTTACAGTGATGGTGATGAAAATGACGTTATTTGTGCAATTTCATACATTATCTCCAACATTAGACTCAGAATTTTTTTTATAAACACGTCTATATTCAGAGCCAGATCTGGGTTGGAAATACAATGCTCAAACCTGAAGACTAGGGGTGGGATTTGACTGGTAACAAGTATTTGTTCTCTGCCTCCTGCACATGACAATATTTTAAATACCATTTGTTGCCTTTAATAAAGTAACAATGTAGAACTTTTAGAAAACATGGCTTGGAATGTTATCAGAGTTGTAGATTTTTGAATTGTGTGTTGTTGCTTTGGGTGTTCGAATTCTCCAACTCAGGCAGAATTAGATATTGATGGATACATATGAACTTGAACAATGCTCGCCATATTTTATCATACACTTTAACCCTTTTCTCCAAATATACGAATTTTAACGTGTTCGACCAGCGTACTGTAGATCGTGCCGTCGGATCAGGGTCTGCACTTGTCATCTTTGTCGAAATTATCTTTAAACTCTAAATACCAACAGTATAGATCCTGATTAGATGGTATCGATGTGCCGGCTGATCTCGATCTTAACTGTTCGCCTACACAATAAAAACGGTATCTATGTAGTAAAGGATTTATATTGTTCTCTTTTGAGGCAAATTGCTATATCCTTATTTAAATAAAGCTTCTTAAATAATTTTTAACAATTAGATTATGAAACAGTGGCAATGCTTAGAAAAAATGTTGTAGCCTTGAGGCTGCGTCCGTATCTCCTTACATAACGTCAGTAACTGACAATTGTGTGACCTTTGGTTTTGCCCCTACCTTGATTAAATTTCATTTGTGTAGGAAAGCACCAGGTCACTTTAATGGAGATTTCATGTATATAAAAAAGTAAAAAATAATTTATCTAAATAATCATATTTCATGTTTATAACTGTTTATCCAATCCAATTCTATGTAGAGTAATTTAAATTATATTATTGGTGTATTTAGAACATTAAGTGTATTTTGTTAGGATGTGAACTACATTTTACATTCATGAGAATAATGCCTTCTATGCATGTACAGTTTTCGTTTTCTTAATTATATTGATATACAATTATTATATAATAAACTTAGGTGTATCATATTTATGCATTTTACATTGTATTTAAAAAAAGAATAAAACAAATTTATATTTTATCAAAATATTAATTTAAACTTTAGTGGGTGGGGTAAAATAACCTCTAAAAATGTTCTGATTTTGCAAGATTGCAAACCAAAATCAAACTATGGCAAGTTTTGAACATTTACTACTTCAATAACGACATTCTCCAGTATTCTTTGACAAAAGTTTTATTAAAACTATGATCAATGCTTTAATTTTATAAAAAAATGGATATGTTATAAATTTGCAGCTTCTATCAGTCAGTCAGTTCAATGTGTTTTTTTGTTTGTTTCAAATTTCCCATCAGTTTTCAAATTGCAACTTTTTGTCCTTTAAAGAAGACACGTGTTTTTTACACAAAAAAAACAACATAAAATCAATTCTTTTGCATTTTCTTAACAATTTGATGATTTTTTATTTTTACTTAAGTGGGTGGGGTAAAATGACCTCTAAAAATGTTCTGATTTCGCAAGATTGCAAACCAAAATGAAACTATGGGAAATTTTAAACATTTACTAGCTCAATGACGACGTTCTCCGGCATTCTATGACAATAGTTTTATTAAAACTATGATCAATGCTTTAATTTTATCCAAAATCGGTATGTTGAAAATATGCAGATTTTTATCGGTCAGTCAGTTCAAATGCGTTTTTCCAATTTCCCATCAGTTTTCAAATTGCAACTTTTTGTCCTTTAAAGAAGACACGTGTTTTTTACACAAAAAAAAACAACACAAAATCAATTCTTTTGCATTTTCTTAACAATTTGATGATTTTTTATTTTTACTTAAGTGGGTGGGGTAAAATGACCTCTAAAAATGTTCTGATTTCGCAAGATTGCAAACCAAAATGAAACTATGGGAAATTTTAAACATTTACTAGCTCAATGACGACGTTCTCCGGCATTCTATGACAATAGTTTTATTAAAACTATGATTAATGCTTTAATTTTATCCAAAATCGGTATGTTGAAAATATGCAGATTTTTATCGGTCAGTCAGTTCAAATGCGTTTTTTCCAATTTCCCATCAGTTTCCAAATTGCAACTTTTTACCCTTTAAAGTAGATATGTTCTTCTAACAAAATACATACAAATCAATTCTTTTGCATTTTCCTGACAAGTTCATGCTATTTTGATATTTTTTACATAAGTGGGTGGGGTAAAATAACCTCTAAAAATGTTCTGATTTCGCCAGATTGCAAACCAAAACGAAACTATGGCAAGTTTTAAACATTTACTAGTTCAATAACGTCATTCTCCAGCATTTTATGGCAATAGTTTTATTAAAACTATGATCAATGCTTTAATTTTATCCAAAAAATGGATATGTTTAAAATTTGCAGATTTTTTCCGGTCAGTCAGATCAAATGCGTTTTTTCGAAATTTCCCATCAGTTTCCAAATTGCAACTTTTTACCCTTTAAAATAGACATGTTCTTCTAACAAAAAACATACAAATCAATTCTTTTGCAATTTCTTCACACTTCGATGCTATTTTGGGGTACGCTGACTATCCTACATCTTTGAACTTCAGTTATGCTAAATATCTATATTGTGTTGTCTTACCTTGTTAAGATCTGATAGCGAATAATCACTTTTACAGTTACCTCCAAACTTAAACACTATAAACATAAACAGCAGAATAAAAATAATTAAGGCAAATAAGATGCTACGATAATTTAACACTGTAGCCGACATTTTTTCCTCACTAACAATAAACTCAAAAATCGATGTCACCGGCTTCGCGGGTTAATGCACAATGCAAAACGGTAACGATTCAGCGATCCTGGATAGCGGCTATAAACATTTTATTTTACGATATCCCATGGTTTAAAAAAAAAAGCTGCGCGTATCTCGGTTAAACTACGGAGGGTGGTGATTCATGATCCCGAACATGTCAAAACAACGTTCTACAACCTCTGGAGTTTACTTCATGTTTGTACAACTGAAGATTGTTTTTTGTGAGTGACCCCAAAACACATTTAAAAGATGGTCGGATTTTCCATTCAAAACAACCATTACCGCCTATTCACTGGGCCGAATTCTCCCACAGGAACCGAGATTTTTTTTTAATACGACGTCTGCAAGTTTTTCGAACTTTATTTATGCTCAACTTAGTCAAGGGAGTTAAAGGGGTTCTAAACGTACAAATGGCAATTTCCTAATTCCCATAATTATATATTTTGGCACGAAGTCCTCATTATGTGTATGAAGGTTTCTTTTAAACTTGCACAGATGATCAATTAGGACTTGTAGGTGGTCACAGAAAAAGGATTTTTCCTGCAAACATTTTACCAGAGTAATACCGCTGTCTCAGTTTTTGTAATAAAATTTCGTAGAATGACCTCATCCATGGGTGATTTCTTTCAAGCTTGCACATAATATGGTCAGGTCGGATATGTAGATGGTTGGGTTTCTCCTGCAACAATTTTATTACCGTAGTTATGGCCCTTTATTTTGTGGCAGGAACTCCTCATTAAGGCATTCGGAGGATTTCCTTTACACTTACAGGGAAGATCAGGCAGGATGAGTAGATGGTCTTAAAGAAACGTGTTTTTCTGCAACCGTTTCAACAATGTTTTGGCCTTTTGGTAATTTTTTTAATATTTTTTTTGGTTCGAACTCCTCATTCGGTGTAAGGCGGATTTCTATCAAAAATGTATTGGTGGTCGAAAAGAACAGTTTTTGCTAAAGTTATGGCCCTTGGTATATTTCAGTTATAACATTTTGTGTCGCGAGCTCTTCGTTCGGTGTTTGTTTATTTTTTATACAGATCACGAGAAAGGCTGGAAGATTGTAATTAGTAGAGGATTGAACCACACTATTTTATTATACTTAATAAAAATGGGTCATTAGTCTATAGAAAAGATTGACTAGGGAAAAACCTGTTCTTAATAAGCGCCTGATCACGTGTTTAAGTTTCAAAGGAACCCATAAGACAATGGACAAGGCATATATGACACTCTCGCATAACTCTCGTAAAACCCGAGAAAACTGGAAAATATCCTGTCTTAACGACAGTTTTCAAATTATACTGACCGTACCAAGTTTGGAATAAATCAAAGGGACAGCGAATGGGGAGATTGGTACACCTCATTTTTTACAAAGGACTGGCCTACAAAGTCTGGAAAACTGTTGCTTGAAGAAAACACTTCTTCAAAACTGCCTACTCATTCTATCTGTGCTAAAGATTATAAAACTGAGATTTTTAACCAGTCTCAAATCTCAAGTCTCAAATCTCTGACTGGCTGAAATGGCGACTGGTCATTCAATTAGGTGCTTGAGATTTGTGAATGGTTTTCATTCTCAAGATTTGTGACTGGTTTTCATTCTCTTGGGGCTATCATTTATAAAAGTTTGAAAGAAATCCACGATGTACTGAACGAGCAATAGGTGCTACAATTTCGTTACTAAAATTAACAAAGGGCTATAACTCTGATTGAAATTGTTGCAGGAAAAGTCCTTTCTTTACCACCATCTACGTCTTGTCCGATCAAATGTGCAAGTATGAAAGAAATCCGCCTGATGGTAAATGATGATTTCTGAAATTTTTTATTTCATAACTGAAATTTATAAAGATAAGAATGGCTACAGCAAATAAATCTTCACAGCCGTCTGAGCATCCATTCTGATCTTATATGTAAGTTTAGAAAAAAACATACCGTGAATGAGTTCGTGCCACGAAATTTAAATTACTAAACCTATCAAAGGGCATAAACTCCTCGTTTACATTCTATCAGATTTCTTTCAAACTTGTAGAAACAATCAGGCTGAATATGTAGATTGTCGTTTTATTTAAAGAGCTGTGGCCGTTGTTAAGATCTTGTGTGGAGAACACCTCATTCGACTGGCAATGGAATCATGGTTGTCAAAGTTCGCATTGGTGACTAAATAAAGTCGAAACGCATTAGGATGTCAAGCCCATTATTTGGTAAAAGGGCAAAGTGATTTTGCTGGCGAGTTTGTCTTTTGTAGGAAAAAATGTAGTTCTAGCAACGAAAATTGTTAAAATACCACAATTAATGGATCTTGGCATATCTTTAAAAGTATGTCGAACTACGATTACTGGCAGGTCCCGGGCGGACTATTGTATATCTAGCTAGCTTTTTTCATCCTTTCCTCCATATACACACCTTTATGGCATGGGTGAACAATGTAGATCCAGATTAACCGGCACATCCGTGCCGTCTGATCAGGGTCTGCACTGTTCGTTTTTTTATTTATTAGGTTATTTTTGACAAAAAACGACCAGTGCAGATCCTGATCAGTCGGCACGGATGTGTCGGCTGATCTGGATCTACACTGGTCGCACACGCGTAAAAATGCGTATATATGGAGGAAAGGGTTAAAATCATACACGAATAAAACTAATTCACCTAACATATATTCCTCATTAAGTTTCAGGTTTATTTGTCAACATGTATAAGTTTTCGTCATAATACAGATCAGATGAAATCCTGGCTATTAAATTACCGAAACCGAAGGGCGTTTTTGTACTGTTTTAAGGTGGAACGCGAAATTTTGAATTTCTTGTTTAATTTGTTACAAATTAACGATGATTCAAGCAAGTGTTTTTTATTAAAAGTTTTTTAGGTATTTATCTTCAAAGTTTTTATATATTTATTAAATGAACGATATATTCTTTAGCACACTACACTATTAATATCACCAATGACATATGGCAATCATGTATTGCTTGTTTTAATTTGAAATGTTTCAAAACTTGTCTATTTGCAATATTCTTATTAGACCTTGAGCTGCCAATAGACCCCCCTCCCCCCCCCCCCCCCCCATAAGGGAATTTTGAAGGGTATGTTTTTCTGAAAGCCTATACCATTCTACGCATTTTGCAATTTGTTTGCACTCTGTCGAGTGGGGCGTTTTTCCGTAACGCCTGTTTGAATATGTTACCTTTGACAAAAGTTTGTATAAGAATGAAATATTTGACAATTATAAAAGTTCTAAAATAAACCTATTTTTTCTACACCAGGAAGCTCTTATCCACATTGCTAATGCAATAAAACATCGGTAACCTAAGGTTTGTTCTAAAATAGTGATAAAGTTATGTTACTTAACATAAAAACCTAGTAAAATAAGATGTATAAAACATTTCTTACGTGCAGTAGCAAGTAATTTGTGCTTATAAGTAAAATATAGTACGATAAATGAGAATTCAGGACAAATGTAATACAGTGACATACATTGGGACATAAGCCCATAACGCTATATTGAAATATGTTACCGAAAGAAAAGAAAATGGGAATCAGGCCATAAATGTAATAGACCTTGAGCTGCCATTAGACCCCCTTTCCCCCCTGGGGGAATTTAGAAGGGTATGTTTTTCTGAAAGCCTATGCCATTCTTCGCATTTTGAAATGTGTTTGCTTTCTGGCGAGTGGGGCGTTTTACCGTAACGCGTATTTGAATATGTTATCATTGAGAAAATTTTATGCTATGAAGAAATAATTGGCAATTATAAAAGTTCTTTAATATACGTATTTTTTCTACTCCAGGAAGATGTTGTTTTTATTAATTTTTAATGCAATAAAACATCTGCAACCTAAGGTATAGGTCTATAAATAGTCATTAAGACATGTTACTTAACTTCAAAACCTAGTTTAAAAAGTTGTATGAAACATTTCTTACTTGCATTAGCAAGTAATTTCTGTTTAATTTGTTTAATTTATTAATATAAATAAGAATGCAGTATTTAAATGTTATAAAGTCACATTGAGACACACTTCTTGTTTAATGTATGTAATTAAATACATATATTTGGAAATTCCAAAAACCAAAATATCTGAAAAATGGCAAAAAAAACCACAAAAAAACATCTCAAAGATAGCAAAGAAATTATCTATAAATAAAATAAATTATAAAGAAATAAACTCTGAAATCTTCATGATTTTTAATTATTAGTTAGCTTTATATCATAATAAAAATAAATACCAAATCATAAATCAAATAATTTAAATATGTTACCAAAAGAACGTATTAACCAATTTTAGTTACGGCACAATAGCGATATAAATCACATACCTTCTTTCATGATAAATTGTGACAATAATGTATTTTAAGAACCAACACACATCAGCCTGCGCTTAGTAAGTCAAGGAGACATTTTAAGATGAATTTCTGTTTTAAGTTATACATAAGAAATAGTGATTCTAATGATAAATTAATAAGTTGTTCTCAAAGAAAGGTGACTTAGAAATTATGAAATTCAAGTAAGTAATAAAAAGCTATTAAATTATTTGCGTTTGATAAGCTATTAGTGTGTTATCAAGAATATTATGAGTAAAAAATGTGTTTTATTCATGATATCATTATCATTCGATTTTTTTATTATTTATTTTATTCAAGGACAAGCAATACACGTCTCCATTAAAATTACCTGTAATTGATGCGCAGCCACTGTTATAACCATAAGTAAGATGAGGTAATATGACTGTTACTGTGATAAAACAGTAAACAAATCAGTGCCAGTTTTGTTTTAATAAACCAGTATCTCAATCCAGTATATAGGTTAGCAGTTTTTTTATCATTTAATTGTTCTCTTTATTTCTTTTGCCATATTATAATATGTTACCAATTTTTACTTTATAATAAGCACAAATAATAAGAAAAGAAAAGAAAGAAACTGCAAACACTTACTTAACATTTTGATAAATATTTTTTTTATAAAATTATATTGTGTTAAATTTGATTTATAACAAATTTAAAAGCTACTTGATTTAAACTTTACAAAAATTAGCTGATTAAGTTATCAGAAGAACAGAACATTTCTTTTATTCGAAGTCAGGTTCACAAAGAACAACATGATAATAATATACGTTACAATAATGGGATAATGGCAGACAGTAGCAATTTATCGAATTTTCAAAGGGGAAAGTGTTCAAAAAATATAAGGGATATTAGCAGCTGTTTAACAAAACCACTAGGTATGTAGGGTACATAACAGGTAAAAAAGTTAAATTCACAGTCATTACATATAATAATACATCAGGTGGAGATTTTATAATTCATTAAGGCTAATAAACTGCAAATGTAAGCGTATAGACAAAATAAGTATTCACTATTCAGTATGACAGAAATATGACACACATCGAATAAAAAAGCAACAACACAGAAATACAAAATATTCATAATATTACAGTTCGGCGATGCCTTAGCGAAACGAAAGGTAAGGCCGCCCATATCTTCACACAGTGTGCATGCTGTAGAACTAATTAGAAAAGAAAGAACAAGCGGCTTTAACGAAAACGAAAGTAAAGCCCTTCATTCTTTCTTACTTATAATAAGAGTTATTTTACAATGTGACGTACTACGGAATGCACCTGCGCGATCAATTATCTAGTACAAGGTTACTCAGTGGAGCGTAGAGGCTAGCGGTAAAGTGTGTCAATTGATCAATTTATTAGACGACGGCACGAGGATACAGTAGGATTATACAGGTAAATGTTTAAAATAAAATCTAATTGTTGGCGTGGAAATTCATTATTTCCTTTGCGAATATTGCTAAGTTTCGAAGTAGATAGAATGATTTATTGTTTAACAGTTCTTTAAATTTGAGAATATTAGGTCTAGTAAAGTACCAGGTTGGGATATATTTCTTTCTTTGTGTACAAAATATAGGGCACTTCATTAAGTAATGGTACTCGTCCGGGGGGTCGTCGGAATCGCAATACACGCACCTACGGTGTTCAAATGGAATGTAATTTTGAGCCCATCGCAAAGTTTCAATAGGTAACCTATGGTTACCAGTTCTATAATGAAATAGACTGGTCCGGAGATCATTTGGCAAAATCTTCATATAATCTTCAAAGGATATGTTGTCTTTGAAAATGCGGTAATTAATTCCTTTTGATGATTCCATTACCGAGTTTGACCAAGTTTGTAGGAACTGGTCTGTTAGTGTTTGTTTTACTAGTCTATGCGCATTATTTAAGGTAATTTTAAATTGGTTAAGCCAAAAATGTGAGTTTCCAGTATTATCCAAAATACTTTTAACGTATTCCATCCACGAAAAACTTAAGTTTGACCTCAACATATACATATAACATAAGCGAGAAAGTTTCATTTCATGAGACGAGATTAAATTAGCCCAAAATTTTATCATCCGACTCTTGATTATAATTTTAATCGGGAAGCGGCCAAGTTCTGCATATAACATATATAAAGGTGTTGACATTTTACTTTTAGTAATCTTTCTTAAGAAATCAGTATGTATCCGTTCAATAATGTCTATATTCTCCGCCCCCCATACCTCACTGTTGTATGTAAGTATCGGTAAAATAGTCTGATCAAATAATTTAAGCTGTAAATCAATAGGCAAATCAAGGTTATATATTCTAGTGTACAGGAGGTGCATTGCTTTATTAGCTTGTTCTGCAATAGACTTTCTAGCATTTAAAAAACTTCCACTTGATGAGAATATCACACCCAAATATTTATATTCTTTAACTGTTTCAAGAATTGTTCCATTTAGATAAAACTTATATTTTTCCGGCTTATTTGTTCCAAATACCATTACTTTTGTTTTATTCATATTTATCTGTAGCTTCCAAAGTTTGCAATAATCTGAGAAATCGTTGAGAAGGTTTTGGAACGATTCTTGATTTTCACTCATTAATACAGTATCATCTGCATATAACAATACAAACAGCTTGATGTAAATATTGATATCATTGTCGTTAAGAACAAATTCTACGCCACGGTTTCTTTGTTGCAGATAATCTTCAAGATCATTAAGGTAGAGGGCAAATAAAATCGGCGACAAATTCTCTCCTTGTCTCAATCCATTAGGGCTTGTGAAAAAAGGGGAAATACACTTGTTAGCAGAAACACACGATTTGATGTTAGCATACATATTAAAAATAACCTTAAGTAATTTGCCAGTTATACCATTTTGAATTAATTTTTGCCAAAGACCCGCCCTCCATACGTTATCAAAAGCAGAACTAAATATGTGACGAATAATTTTTTACGTTGGTGTCTTATATTATCTATTATAAATTTGAGCGTAAAAACATGATCGGTTGTTGAGTATTTATGTCGAAATCCTGCTTGATTTTCTTTTAGAATAGAATTACCGTCCAAAAATTTAGTAATTCTATCATTAAGTATAGACGTAAAAAGTTTACCTAGACAACTAAGGATAGTAATTGGTCTGTAATTTTCAGGGTTTACGGACTGGCCCTTCCTTTTATAAATAGGCTTTATGGTACCGACAAGCCAAGGGTCGGGCAATTGACCTGTATCAAGTACAAGATTAAATAGTCGGATGTAAAGAGGAATCATAAGTTGTTTTGTACTTTTAATATATTCATTGTAAATAAAGTCTTGCGGAGATGCGGCCTTAGAGTTTTTACATTTTGATATTGCTTTTAAGATTTCGCTTTCTGTGATCTGTCCGTTAAGAAGTTCTAAATTGTGATTCCGAAAATCAAAAAAATCTTCATTGATTTGCTGTTGGTTTTCATCCGAATTATTAGCGCTATTAAAATAATTATAAAACGCGTCAATACTAGGTTGTTTCGACGAGTCTTGAGGTTTAACCGAATTTAATATTTTCCAATAATCTTTTGGGTTTTTGGTATGTATCTGCCTTAATTTTCGTTCATTTTCAAATTTATGTTTGTTTATATAAGTATTCATAACCTGTTTATAATGCTTACTCGCACGTGAAAGTTGGTTTCTATATTGGTCATTTTTATGGGTCGTATATTGTTTACGTGCCACGTGATATTTATGTCTGGCCTTTTTGCAGTGGGGTCCAAACCAGGGTTTGTTTTTATTGTTATTATAATTTATATTCTTATAGGATCTGTTATTTGGCTTAGCTGGGAACGATCTACGGGCCGACGAATGAAATATTGACGCAATTTGTTCAGATATGAAGTTAAGTTTCGACTTGGCGGTAACAGGATCTTGAATAGAGTCAATATTCCTTATAATTTCATTAATATCGCGTTGGCTAATGTTTTTTACAAAATCGTCTTGTTTTTCGGGTTTCCATCTCGGGGGCTTAGAAATTACAGGAACCCTAGACAAATTGTGCATAATATTTTCATCTGGTTGGTTTTCGGTATGGTCTGAATAGATTTTAAGTTCAAGATTAAGAAGAGAATGCCCATCAGAAAATAGCGCATCAACTTCTTGTACCTTAAAGTAGCTAATAATATGCATAAAATTTATTGTCGAGATAGCATAATCAATTACAGATCTTTCACGGAAAGTAAATTTCGCCGACATATTAGGATTGATCCTACTGTTTAAAATAAACATATTATTAACCTTACAAATTTCTAACAGTTTAATACCTAAATTGTTAACTTTATCATCTAAAGAACACCTATTAGCTTTAATATTAAACTTTTGTAGCTGTTCTACACTATTCATAAAAACAGGGTTTGGCTGCTGGTTTAGCCGGTTTCCGGCGGTCAAGAGCCCTGAAATTTCGGCCATAAGCTCACCTCAAATATCTCTAACAACCGTGCAAATTTGACCGTTATTGGATTTTTGCAAGTTCACTTTCATATGGCATAATATAGTCATTTTATCCTAATTATATTCTATTTTAACAGGGTTTGGCTGCCGGTTTAGCCGGTTGCCGGCGGACAAGAGCCCTGAAATTTCGGCCATAAGCTCACCTCAAATATCTCTAACAACCGTGCAAATTTGACCGTTATTGGATTTTTGCAAAGGCACGTTCATATGGCATAATGTGGTCATTTTATTCTAATTATATTCTACTTTAACAGGGTTTGGCTGCCGGTTTAGCCGGTTGCCGGCGGTCAGGAGCCCTGAAATTTCGGCCATAAACTCACCTTAAATATCTCTAACAACCGTGCAAATTGGACCGTTATTGGATTTTTGCAAAGGCACGTTCATATGGCATAATGTAGTCATTTTATTCTAATTATCTTATTATAGTTGTGATACAGTTTTGTAAATGTGTTCAGTTCTTTGTACAACAATATCAGTGTTAGAGAAAATAATTCATTATTCTCAGTAATATTAGTTAAAAAACGACTGTCAATGTAATTAGAAATCTACACAGGGGTAACAAACATCAGGACATTGAAAAGAGCACACATTAATAATGTCTCCAAATAGATATCAGCTAACACCATTAAAAACAAATAAAACCAAGAAAATAAGCCTTATTTTAATGAGTAACATATGTTATGTATGTTGAAAATTTGAAGTCATGCAAGTTTCAAGAACACTTTAGTTATCAAGCACAATTATTCAATTAAACACTATATTTTATGCTTGTTCATCTAAAAACATGAATATTATGATTAAATTAGCAATAGGGTAACATATTAGATTATGGTAAAATAGTTACTTTTGCCAGTGTGATTTTTATGAAAAACACACTGCTTCATATTGCTTGATCACGCAGCTTTCAAAAACATGTATTTTTGCCTTAGTTTGCTTACAAACAAAAATCCTACAGGTAAGTTTCTGACTTAAATTTCATCTTTTTTGGGTTATGAATGTTACACACTAAATATGTTAGGTTAGAGCAAAAATTTTGAAATGAAAACTACATCAATCAAAAGAGAATACATCAACCTTATTCAAAAATATAAGTTTTATGAAATCATAGCCGGAATAGAGCAGAATTAAAGGTTTAAAATCCATGTATTTTTTAAAAAGAATTTAGGGGTAACATATTAAAACCTCCGTAACACCCTTATGCCCCACTCGCCAGAGTGCAAACAAACTGCAAAATATCCGGGACATAACAGGCTTTCAGAAAAATCATGTCTACAAAATTCCCTAAGGGGGGGGGGGGGGGGGGAGCAAACATGTTCCTGGCCACCGGCCTATATTATCTACATAAGTGTATTTCTGTATTTCAACAAATTTACATTAATATTTCTGTACATGTTATTCAAAAAAATTAATGGACTGATTGAAATTTTACCAAATGTTTGTAATACACTGGGATTACATAAGACATAGTTGAGATTGGTGCCCAATGTTATAAAACTGAGCATGGAAACCAGTCTGAAATCTCAAGCATCTGATTGGCTAAAATGGCGGCCAGTCGCCATTTCAGCAAATCAGATGCTTGAGATTTGAGACTGGTTTCCAATCTTATCTTTATAACCTTCAGTCTGGTTGTTGTTTTATTCTCTTTTGGGATCGTCAATGATTAAACAATTGACCCGTGTTTTAACAAACAAATGTTATGAGCTTCTGTGTCAGTGTGTCATCTTGGAACACTGGAGTAAAACACTGAATAAGACAGGCAACTAGGCAAAACAAATCGTAGTTATTGCCCTTGGATTTGCTGAGTCGGCAATTTTCTCTCAAGAAGATAACATTGATATAGAAACCGAACACGATATGCTAAAATGTCTTCCAGGTTTACTTTATTATTTTCTCTTTCGTGTTTCAGGTAAAGTGTTTTCATTCTCTACTTAAAATGTGTCTGAGCCTGTTGCTTTCAAATAACAAATATGCCCTCTTAACACTTTTCCTAAAGACTGAATAAACGTAGCTTGCAAAAAACGAAGGTTTGAAAATTTGATATAAAAGGCTGTTACATTTATTTTTAAGTTTTTTTATGGAACACGAGAACAAAGTTATTTCAACCATGTTTCGATATCATGGATATATTTCTTCCTCTTTGTAAAATATTCTGATCCCGGTTACGCAGGGCATTTTTAATTTATAAGATTATTTAAAAGAAATTAATTATAACTTCAGACTTCATCAGAATTAATATTAAGAATACGATCCGCCTTAAATATAGTTAACAGCAGATTTTAAATAACATTTGCATAGTAATTAACGACGGCTCTGTTATTCGTACAAGTTTTAGCTTTCCAAAAAGCTAGTCGGTCATAAGCATTACATTTTTACAAAAAGGCGGCTCTGAAGTTCAAACTTTAGGCGAAACTGTAAAGCGTTAAAATTTAGTTGGATGTTTAATTAGTTTTCCTTTTTGTACTTTTGTGCCTCACGTAAGATTAATGAAGTCACTGGCTTGCAGTGATGTAAAACCAACTGAAATGACCGCAGACAAAACACAGTTATTCTGAACGATGTACTGACGACCACAAATATTTACTAACGTCACCATGTATTTTTATAAGAACCTTGAAAATAGGTCCGTTTTGTCTCAGTCCTGTTCATGTAATACTTTGTAGATGTTGGTAAATAAGCAAGCAGATCTTCTGTCAATGTGCACGGACTGCAGCATAACTCATTTCTAATTATTACGTTATTACATTTGCTTTAAAAATCGGAACAATGGGTGACCTTAAATGCCTTTATAAATCAGGGCTGAATGTTATAAAACTGAGCATTGAAACCAGTCTCAAATCTCAAGCATCTGATTGGCTGAAATGGCGACCAGTCGCCATTTCAGCCAATCAGATGCTTGAGATTTGAGACTGGTTTCCATGCTCAGTTTTATAACCTTGGGCACAGGAAACATTTGGTTTGTATGAAGCTTAATCCCTGCAACACGGAAAGTACAACAACAAATTTTAGCTGTACAAAGTGTTTATGTTCATATATAACCAGCTTGCACGGCTGCTCCCAGATTGTGGAGGCAGCCTGGAAAACCGTCCACTGCGTCCTAAGAGTAGGTATCTCGTTTAAAGTTAACATTCACTAAAGATATTTCATTAGCAATTGTTATTGTACCTACAGGATCATCGTATTTCGTAATTGCATTTAAATTATGTTCGTGCATAAAAATCTTAAATCCTAGTTCGTGTAATTTTCTGAGAATTTTCAGTTGTTTAACTTTGTCGTCCCTTTCTCCAACAAAATGCACTTCCATACTTAATTGTCTAACTCTGTCAAGAATACTAGAATCAAAAATATCTGGTAAGGCGACCCACTCTGCTCCTTCTGTATCGATCTTTAACAAATCTATCACTCTCTGTAAAAAAATGAAAATAATAAATATTAGAAATGCGATGGGTCAAAGTTTCTTATTTAATTCTTATGTTTAACGAAATAAGTTATTTCATACATATATGAAAAGTGAAATTTGAAAGCCACCGAACACGACATCTGAAATTATTCCAGGTTCGGTTTTATTCAGCCTGTTCACGCGCAGTAATGGAAATGCATATTATAGTCCACGCTTCCTAGCACCGAGTTGAGCGCAACTCAATATTTAAAGGGATATAATTAAGTATCGTGCCCAGCGCACCTTCATAAAGGCTTAATTGATAACGGCACTGACTGAATGTACGAGGAAACTTTGTACAGCCGCTGTGATTGAAAGTATGGTTACAGTAATACATGTACTACTACCACGCGAAAAAGGTATGAAAGCAAGGAGCTATTAAAGTGAAATGTTCTTAAGGTTTACTTAAGTTTTCTCTGACCATCATAAAATTCTGTTTGAAACTGACAAACTTAACTACATGTACATAACCAGTATAACGGCCAAAACAGTATTGAATTATTGAAAACTTCATAATTGGGGTAACTAACTTCTGCAAAGTGCCAGTAGATTTTATGCAACTTGAAAGAAAAATAAAAACAACGTATTTACGATTATAACATTTATAATCAAAATGTTGTTTGTTAATATATTACAATAAATGCTCCAAGCAATCAATCTACTTCAACACAACATATCACACATGTATGAATCCCACCCAACACCATACATATATTTGCCTGGTATTCATTCATGTCGCTGATACATATAAAATGTCAGTCACTTACAGGGTAACCGCGGACCAGAGTGGACTCCCTCGCGAGTACCTCCCACACACTATGTAAGCTTGACCCAGATAATCTTTCAAAAAGAAATCAACTTTCACTTTAAATTTACGGTAGATAAAGACTTAAAATGTGATAGTTCTATGAGATATAGAAAGTATAAACATGTAAGATATTTTTATTATTCTAATTTTGCGGCAAAGTTAACTACCGCGGTATTAGCGAAGAGCACCATACAACTTACCCTTTCATGACTGAGTTCAATCATGATTGTGGATAACTTTCTAAGCACCCATTTCTTTTCGTTCACATAATCTTCTCCGGATAAACCTTTCACATGGAATGTTAAAATGTCTTTTGGGACGGGTTTTCCTGCTATGCTTTTGCTGAAAATATATGAAATCCTTCTTGAGAAATGCTACACTAACAGAACTCAACCCCTAGATAACGGCAGACACGGCATTCAAATACTGCGGTATCATTTCATTTCATACGGGTTCGTGTGATTCGCGCTAGGCAGTGTGTGCGAAATCAAACCACGGCAAACACCTGATATATTATCATATTAGAACAATAAAACTACGCGAAAATTATGCCCGCGCGGAAATGCCACTTGCATTATATGCGCGAAAGATAGGCCCAATGAAATTAAATTCAATTCAATTAATTAATTTATTAGAGTCTCATTCACATTACATATACATAACACAGTTTATACAATAAAATTATATAAATGTAGTAGTACATGCATGTGACCAATCATTATTGATTTATAAGAGACTATTTGATACTAAAAGATACAGTAGCTTTACACCTAAAACACTAAAAACATTCTATGATAAGACTAAGTAATGCACCTTAATTAAGACATATATGGATTTTAAAACAATAATATACTCATAGTACGGCATATATCCGTTCTAAAGTCAAAATTGTAAAACACTAAAAGAATTGTTGTATTATTAGATTATTCTTATATACAGCTATACATTTTTAAAGTTGTTATAAAACTGTCATTTATATAAGTGTTTTCTCCTTTCTTGGAGAATATTATAGCAGGTTTTGGCTGACAAATACATCAAATTCTCTTTAGTAAAAATGTAAATAAAGGGGTAGATTCACGAAGGCTTAAAATTGGCCTAAAATTATCTCAAATTTTCAAATTGCATTTACATCACTGAAAGTGTGCTTTTTATGATCTATAATGGTTGTTTTCTTGAAAAGATAAAAAGTGAAGATGAACCCATAAACCAAAATAAAAAAATAAGTATGTCATATATGTCTGAAATTTGAAAATGTTTGCCAAAATGCAATTTTTTGTTAAATTTTATCATATTTTGGTGATTTTCATATTGGGCACAGGCTTCGACCAAACTAATTTAAAGAATTTTCTTTGTATAAATGTGTGGTGAATTCATGGTCAAAATTTGATTTTGGTCGAGAAGTGTGCTCTTATCGAAATCCTCTAAAATCTGTTGTGAAAATGGACAAAAATATGAATTTTTGCACATTTTCCTCATTTTTAGCAATTTTGATGGTCCCTTGTCAAACACCTTTAGCAGTAATCAATATAAAATTTTAAGATATGAAAAGTATAACCATTTATGTAATTAATGGCATTAAAATTTAATATATGTAACAAAATTTAAAATTTTACATATTTTTAGGCCAATATAAGGCCTTCGTGAACCTACTCCTTTCTCTAAATCTGACATGTTTTGACATTCATAATTTGTAGATAGAGTATCCAGTAATTGACATCTAATATTGGCATAGATTGGGCAGTGTAGAATTACATGCATCTCATTTTCAACAGTATTTGTACAATGGAAACATGTTCTATTACAAACAGCAATATTTTCATATCTACCAGTTTCCAGACGTATTGGTGCAACTCCGCACCTAAACTTTGCAAAGGCACTTCTGTACCTAAAAGCAATGTTTCTTTCAACATAATACGCTGTTTTAAAATCTTGTTTAAAAAGCTTATAGGTTCTTAGTTTATTTCCACCTTGACCTCTGTTTCCAGTCTCTCTATTTACTAAATTTTTCCAAATAGCAATTTGTTTATCAAATATTTTACATTCTATTTCTTTCACAATACTTTTTGAGTTTCTGACACCTATACCAATCACATGTGACATATCAATATCATGGAGACATACTTTTATTCTTTTAAAACTATTCTTAACATTACAAGATTTTGCCCAGTCAAACATTTTCTTATTAACTCTGGAGTCATTCATATGAATGTTTCTAAAATGCTGTCTAAATACAGATCCCCATTGCTTAACAATTGGTGGTTTCCAACCCATCTCCCCCAAAACTGCAGCATTTGACGTATACTCGGTATGCAATAAAAATACTAAAATTATTAGCACCGAAAATTATCAGTAATAAATCATTATTCGTTGCTTATGCTTGTTATTGTTAATGTGTCTGTTGTTGTTGTTTACGTGTGGCATCAACGGTGATATTAAAGATTGATACTTTCACATCCATTAAACAAATTCGTTAAGGTTCTCTTTTAAGGTATGTAACGTGAAACATTGATTTCATACTTGCCTTGGATCAAAAGTGTGGATTTCACAACCAAATAGTCTATTGATATCTGTTTCAAAGTCGAACTGAAAATTGGACCTAAAACAAACAAATTGAAACAACGTTTTATAAATTATTAATCAGTTAAAGAAGAATACCAGGAAAAGCCTCAAACGAGGGCTCGCAGAAACACACCGCGCCAACCTCGCGCATGCGCAGAGACAATGCGAAGGAGTATGATTTCAAAGTATTTACAGATGTGTGGAGCTCAGTCCGGGCTGTAACATTTCACTGAAAAGGCTCTGTTAAACCGAGTCTACGGTATTTTGACTATTTTCATATTTGTCGTGTTCGATGGCTTTCAAAACTTCCGTCTACTTAAACGGAATTCACCTCAGCACAGGATTAAACGGAATTTTATCATCACCGAGCCTATTCCGTGCCAACTTGAATAGGCTTCATGGTAACAAGGGACCAGTTTTAATAAAAACAATTAAGTAAAGTAAGTAGTTTAAGTTTTACAGCCAATTCACAACATTAAACGGCTATCGTTGCGTTTTAAAACTTGTTTTGAATTTTGAAATGTGGATCGCTTGAAATAAAGGGGCATAACACGAAAACGTCTTGAAAACAGCGGTGTCCTTTCATTAGCTTCCCTCCTTCACGCCTTCGTTTTACTTGTTCTCCTCTCCCTAATCTTATACCCATTAGTTACCATCCATTCTCAATTCAAATTTATTGAATATTATATGTGTTTAAATGTTCAAAATCTATGTGCAAAAATTAACAAATTATACTATGTTCCAAAAGAAAATGTTCACTTTAATTTCGGTGATTTTTCTTCATTCCTAAATATTTGATATCAAAACTGAGACAAGATCGTGTACATTCTTACATTAAACTCTCTGTGATATAATCTCAATTTTGATACCAAAATTAATATTTCGGCATTAAGAAAAGCAGCTAATGAAAAACACCAAAAACAAGTGCACATTTTTTTGGAAAAGAGTATAAAATGATGACACGAATAGAATTTAATGTATTCGTATGTCTCACCCAAAAGAATAAACCAAGCACGGTTTCTTCAGCCGGTAATTTTCGTCAATGCAGATTTCTTTACCACCATCAATTAAAGATCCAACCCTCGTCTGATTTCTGCAGAGAATCTGTATCGTGTTAATATATCTAAAATTAAAAAAAAAAGAAATATATAAGTGCCCAAGGTTATAAAGCTGAGTAAGTCGCCATTTCAGATTTGAGACTGGTTTCCAAACTCAGTTTTATAACCTTCAGGCCAGGCTTCACTCAGAAAACACAGCCTCACAATGCAGCTAAAAAGTAGAAAGTAAACACTTTACACTTCATGTACTTACTTCCTGAAGTTTGATAAACAGTTGAATTGCAAATTTGAGGACATTATTACGATTTTATTATTATATATAATTTTATTACACCTCATTTAAATATTATAATTTTACTGTTTTTGCATTTTGTATGAGTAGCCGAACTTCAAAATTTGGTAGTTTCCTAATGATTTTTGCAATAACAAAAATATTATCCAATAACCGCTATTTTGTCATTTACAGCCACAAACTTTAGGATGGAAGACATACAGTCACATTCGCTCAGTCTTTGTTTCGCTAACGTGAGCTAAACGAATATTTAAAATAACAGAAATCATGTTTTCTGGTTGAAACTGCACCTCTCGACCATCAAAATAACTTAATTAGATGCCATAAACAGGCATATTTATTACTGACTTGAATGGCTTCCATTTTCATCTTCAGATATTTTAGTGAATACTACGTATACAGCATAATGGAAGGTTAGGTTTTAAATTTTTTTTTACAAACTTCTCTTACTTCCAGAAAATCTGCGTAAGTTTCAATTCATCAGCGTTGTCTAAAATGTCGTCTGGTGGAATCATATAACCGTGTTCTGTTGTATCTTGCAGCAGAAATTCTCGGAAGCCTGAAAGTAATCGGCCCTGAAGAAACAACAACAACAACAACTACTACAAATGATTGAACTCTTTTCAAGATCTGCATGCTATGGTTTATTAAATAGAATAAGAATACTTCCGTTATCCAAAATAAACTTCAGGTTTCAACACTGTCGAGTTGCTAGGTGGGATGAAGCTAATTCTCCAAGCCAACTTGTTCTTGTTTGTGCATAATTATGAGAATCTGTTAGGCTAGTGTGAAACAATGTGAATAAATCACACTTTTTACCAAAAAAAAAAGGAAACCAGCTTATGCAAAACTTCGTTCAAAGGGTCAAGGCTGGTTCAAAGTTGTACTGCTTAATTGTGAATATACATGTACATGTATTAACATGCACTCAACCGGGCTAAGAGGCGTTGGCAGTAATGCGCATATCCATTACTGTACATCAACAGACTCAATCAAACCGAGTCTAAAAGATTTGCAAATTTGTCATGTTCGGCGCATTTCATAGTTCCCTTTTCATCTTTTTTATTCTCGCTTAAAATCGTTAAAAAAACTCGGCGAGGAGCACTTTAGCTTAATCCATTCATTCAGTAGTGATGCTGAGCTTGGTGACCTGTGCATCGATTTAATAATACAGAATTTCATGAAAGAACAAGTTAGCAGCTCAGTGGATATCTATAATTCAAAAGTATCGGTATAAAATCAATATGCATGTGAATTTCGCATGAACAAAAAAAAACACACAACAAAAACAACGACATTATAAATACATTTATAGAAAAAATGGACTGAAGTTTGAAATTATCATTGAAACACTCTAATACTGATTTAAACGAACCCCGTTTCCAGAAATCCAGTGCCCAAGGTTATAAAACTGAGCATGGAAACCAGTCTCAAATCTCAAGCAGCTGATTGGCTGAAATGGCGACCAGTCGCCATTTCAGCCAATCAGATGCTTGAGATTTGACACTGGTTTCCAAACTTAGTTTTATAACCTTCAGCCCTGCCTCCAACCCTGCAGTAAAAGTTCGCGTACGTTTGTCTGCAGACCAAAACGAGACAGTGCACATTGCAGGCTTAGTTTCTTTAACATCGTACGAGTAAAATGCCAAATGCGGGATGCGATCTTACTAAAGTAATTTATTTTAACGTTTGGCTTAAGTTTAACAGTGCAAAGACTGCAATCTTTAAGCCGGTCAGTTATTAAAATTTCGGCGGGTGTATAGGCCTAAAATGTCATGAAAAAAAAACCCCATCAAAATCCTGAAGGCAAATATATGGTAAAGTTCACTTTTCGTTTTGTTCTTTTTTTCATTACGCAAAGAATGTTAATGTTACATGTAGGCTATTTATTCATCTGCTTAGCAGTCACTGAATATCAAATGATTATGTGGAAACAGTAAACAAAATCTCAAACCTGCATTAAGTCGAAAATTTTCAACGTTGTTAAGACACAGCTTGTTATCAAATGAAATGAAATAGCACTAAGTGATAGTAAAACAAGCATCATTGGCAAAAACACTGTGCGTTTTGTTACATTCATTTTTCTAAATCATCAAGTTTATAGCCTGTATGAAAGAAAAAACAACAACATAAATAAAGTTATAGCATGTATGAAGGTCACTGGACGCCGGTCGATATAAATCCATGTTCCATCAGGCACGTACATTAAACGCCAGCTTCACTTGTGTCGTCATGCAAGCTGTTGCTTGACCTAAATAATTATCGTCTGCACCCGGTAGATATTCTCCCAACCGGCAAACTTCGGCTACCGATGTCATATAAAAAATATAAGTGTCTGCAGGTCACGAGTCTGGGCTCTGGGTTTATAAAGCCTTGATCTTTTTTTTTACAAATTGAATTCTTCTCAAACCGAAGTTTATGCGTGGAAAGTACACCAAAAAAACCCTGCTCTAAACGAATTTTGTAAACAAGTAACGAATATAGCCTTTTTATTTTTGATTTCCAGTGAATAAGAGAATTTTCTAGGTAAAATTAAGGTGGTATGCCACAGCGAAATTTATTGTTATTTTCACTGTTTTTTTCACGTCGTTCCCAAACGCCCTTAACATTCCAAATGAGAACGTTTCGAAAACAGGTTCAAATTTGACATAACGACATGAACAAAAGTATTTGCTCCATTCCATGCAATTTATTCAGTCGAATTCACGCAAAACTGTGCACTAAAACATAAAATAAAAAGAAAATGTGTTTTGACCAGTGAAAGGTAAAATGTATTTCTACTCCTGAAAATACAAATTTCGGAGCTCACTCAATGAAAGGAGAATTTATTCTGTAAATACTAACACACTGGTTATCAAGGAAATATAAACGGCTTTAACAACACTTCTATGTATCTTGACGATTTATTAAATATATAGATACTGAAAAATAAAATCTACTGTTTATGCTTATATTCTCATCAACATATTTTCATTTAATCAGGAACGCTTTGAATGGTGTTTTAATCTCAGTTGTTTTAAGTTAAATTGATCATGAATAAAAACGTCCACACCAAGACCTGAGTAACTGCCAATCGAATAACAATTAATCATGGATTAAAAACACTACATATTCAATTTAAAGGGAGGTAATTCAAAATGGTTGGAATTTCTAGTGTTGTTTATCGAGCATCAGCTGTGTTATTGACGAATATTTTGTGATTTTATTTATCCACAAGAGGTAGAGAAAGTGATTTAATTCAAATAAATGTGAATATTTCAAACAATCACTGACATTTTAGTAAAACCCTTATTTTAACAAAGGGAAAGATAACTAAGTTGTGGCTGCAGATTTTCAAGAATACTTTATCCCTTTGCAAAGATAACAGAAAAGCAAATTTGTACACATATGGAATTTTGAGTTTTCGTTTTAAATTTTACAAATTTTAAAATAGGAAAGTGGATACTTTTTATTTTTCTTGAGTATACGCCTTTCCAATAAACAGTTTCGCAGTCTTGTACGAGTTACTTCCCGCGACCGAAAATCAATCCAAAACGAGGCTCTGCAGGATAGCTGAACAATCGGGCTAATGGCTTAAGCACATAATAGCTAACCTTATCCGCTATATTGCAGGTCTGCGTTCGTCGCCGGCGGTAAAAAAATAAGTTGCTGGTCTGTTATTCTAGCCAGACTTTTTTATGTTTATTATTTGTTAGATATTTAGATTTTTAATGATTTAAGAACATGTACCATTCTTGTTGATAGTAGGCAGTATGAAACGCAATTTGGACAAACATAAGCATTAATTTTACCAATTATGTACAACAATTTCTTCTTAATATCTTTTCTGCTGAAAATATATTTTACTGGTGTAAATGTTGCAAATTGCTAAGGCTAGTAATGCACTATTATCCTGAAATTGTGATATGTCAACATCTGGTTACATGATCTGAAGACAAAAAAATACAATCTGAATTTGTTGATACTTACACATACAGAATTGTCCTAAAAAATTAAGGCGTTTATGGTCAACGAATAAATAATTTGAGTATTTAAAATGTTACGTATACTTCACACGCAAATATGATTGATTCTGTCTTGAAATAAAACAGGATCGGTAATCTGGTTGTTTGTTGTAGAAGTATCATTCGTAGAATAAAATCCAAGGATTTAGATGCCGGCTTCCAAAAAGATGGGAATATTTATATCACAATATGGTTGCATATCCAATTTAGATTTCTTAGGTTTGACAGATTGAAATTTTGGCATAAAAGCCCAAACTCTTAATTAAACATATATAAAATGTTTTGACAAGATTTGTTTCTTATTGACGGCTTTTGTTTTTAAAACGTGTCGTAATGTTGATTAAGAATTCATTTAAGTGCTAAATCAAATACATTTGCTGGCACATCCAGTAGTTAAAGGACTCCGAAATACTTAAGAATTGGGAGGTGTAGATACATTGCAAACAGAAATTACACGATCTCTATTGGTCAATGATATCTGCCCCTTTAAGTAATTGACAGATAACCCCGTGTGCGAGACAGTTTGACATGTTTATGGCATGCCGCCTTCAAAATCAATCGCCGCCGACATTATCACAACATGATGTCAGTAGTTGAATAGACACGCTAATCCGGAAACGAGACTCAATTAAGCCGTGAAGAGAACACTGCGACTGTCTGTTAGTTCAAGTCGTTTAGTGTTTAATGCGAGGAATAATGAATTGATACTTTTAGTCAGAAACCTGATTGTTTTATAAATTATTTTCAAAAATATCATGACACTGATGTATTATTACTAATTCAAAGAGAAAATATATTTTCCAAAAAAGAATTTTATTATAAAAAAGAAAGTTGTAGGTACATATTCCCTATTACGTTATTACAGCGAGCAATCATTTTTCCTGTAGAGCAGTCACGTGACTGGACAGGGGAGGTAACCAAATAAATTCATCGAATTATTGGAAAGGCGTATAGATTATAACCATTTTCCACCTTAGGCCATCGAAATATATCCCGATGGAGTCGAGCTCAACAAAGCAAATAATTCAGAAAAAGCAAGCAAACTTTCTTGATCTTAATCTTTCCATTGATGATGGTTTCGTAATTACTAAAATACATTATATGATTTTAATATTGTAAATTTCCATGTTAGATGGTGATGTCCGACGTAAAAGAGCTTACCAGGTTTATATTTCGCAGCTTGTTCGCTTTTTTTTGAGCACGAAACAGTGTTGAAGATTTCAATGAACGTAATAGTTATGGTTCTTGCAAATTGCACATCCTATTAATGCCTTTTAACAAACTAGATCCGTTTAACGGCGCAGACACTCTTTATAAAAGATAATAAAGAGAGAGTATTAAAAATGTCGCCAGAAGAAGCATTGGTCCAATCTCGACACTGATTTGTCACTCCTTGCAGTCTCTTACAAAAAGGCGAGTTAAGGAGCGACAACTCTGGATACAGATTGTCATTTGTCTTGACTGGAACATGAATTGATTTAGAGTATACTGCGGGCTAGAAGTATAAAATGTAATAAGGGAAATAATTAACAAATGTAGCCAGGTATTGTTTTCACTTCTTTTTCTTTCTTTCAATATCCTTGTACGCAGTTTTATATCTCTCTCATTGTATATTTCAATTTATAACCTAGAGAAAGTAAATATATATAAAGTGGAATAATGTAAAAAGAAGTCAAGGAAGAGTTACAGTCCTTGTTTAGTGCACACCCTCACCATTCATATCAATGGTGTAGTGAGATAAATTAATGAGTTATGTGGAAATAAATAGAGAAAACCAGTAAGAATCAAATTTATTCATGAAAACAAGAATAAGACACGAATATTCTAACATTAAGTACTTTGCACTATACTCAGTAAACAAAGAAAATGAGATAAGATTTTACGAGGCGGATACAGCTTATATCCCAAATTGTTACACTGGCAAATAGTTAAAGAAACAAACCCATGTGCCTTTTTAACCTAATTCAGTCTGAAATCTAAATAATTGTTCAAAGCAAAAACCTGACTGGTAACTTAACCCCTGTATTTCAATGAATTGGAAAATTGTGTGGCATAAATTCGCACAGTTGTCTCATATAAAAAGCTATATTTTGGTTTTATTTCACAGGGGCTTGATTTTTTTCAGATTTCCTTGTATAGAATACAAAAGTAAAGCAGTGCAAAATATACCACAGTAGGCTGACAATATTAATTTTTGTCATAATTAAAAATGCAGTCAACATTTAAAACCAAATAACCTTATATTTATAGGTAAAAAAATGACAGATAATTGTTGATTCTTTCCAAAAACAGTTAAAGCTAAAATATAAACAAGAGGGTCCATAGGACCCTGGGTCGCTCACCTGTCAACTACTGCTCAATGGTTGCAAGAGTTGTGTGCAAGTTTGGTAAAATCAAATAAAAAATAATGCTGCTAAAATTTACTATATAACAATATGTAATAAAACTAGTGACCCACGGGGCAGGGCCATTTTTGACCCCAGGAGAATAATTTGAAAACAAGTTCCACAACATGATGACACATGCCAATACCAAGGTTCTAGGCCTTGTGGTTTTAGAGATCAAGATTTTTTAAGTTTTCCCTATATAAGTCTATATGTAAAACAAGTGACCCCTGGGGCAGGTCCATTTTTGACCCCAGGGGGATACTTTGAACAATTTTAGTAGAGGACCACTAGATGGTGCTCTATACCAAATATCTAAGCTCTAGGCCTTATGTTTTCAGAGAAGAAGATTTTTAAAGATTTACTGTATAACACTATGTAATAAAACTAGTGACCCCCGGGGCAGAGCCATTTTTGACCCCATTAGAATAATTTGAACAACTTTTGTAGAGGACCACTACATGATGACACATACCAAATACCAAGGTTCTAGGCCTTGTGGTTTTAGAGAAGAAGATTTTTTTAAGTTTTCCCTATATAAGTCTATGTAAAACAAGTGACCCCTGGGGCGGGGCCATTTTTGACCCCAGGGGGATAGCTTGAACAATTTTGGTAGAGGACCACTAGATGATGCTGTATATCATATATTAAGGCTCTAGGCCTTGTGGTTTTAAAGAAGAAGATTTTTTAAGTTTTTCCTTTCCATTACCATGGCAACCAGAGTTCTGCATGGAATTGATTTCTTTGAACAACTTTGGAAGAGCTTCGTGCAAGGAACATCCATGGCAAGTTTCATCAACTTTGGCCCAGGGGTTTAAGAGGAGATGTTGTTTAAAGCAAAAGTTTACGGACAGACGGACGCCGGACAAATTGCGATCACAAAAGCTCTACTTGTTACTATGTGACAGGTGAGCTAAAAATATCACCAGAGATACATTTTTTCCAGGGACAGGTTCAAATATACATATAGTCCTCTCAAAAAGTTCTTTGACAACCATCACATAACATAAGTTTTAACCTTTTTATGGTGTATATATGATACAAAATGATCTACAATGACAGAAACAAAACATTTATCTGATATTTTAGGAACTTTTGCACAATTGAATATTGCAATATTGAATACATATACTTGCATGTCATAATCAAAAATATAAAATTCCAGCATTTTTTTTTTTCACTGACACATGTTGTCCAAGAACTTTCAGAGAGGACAGTACACGAAATGGTGACACTTAACTGCATGTGAGTCAATTAAAAGGTTACGTTAGTTGCTGATTTAAAAAATTATGAAATGTACATGAGCACCATTGGCATATTTTATGTCCTTTTAAGTTTGTTTTTTTTTTTTTCAAGGAAATGTAATTTGCATAACCCTTTCCTTGATATATACGCGTTTTTACGCATGTGCAACCAGTGTAGATCCAGATCAGCCGGCACATCCGTGCCGTCTGATCAGGATCTGCACTGGTCGCATTTTGGTCAGAAATAACCTAATGAATCAAAAAGCGAACAGTTTAGATCCTGATCAGACGGCATGGATGTGCCGGCTGATCTGGATCTAAACTGTTCGCTCTAGCAATAAAGGTGTATCTATACAGGAAAGGGATAATATTGGAGAGACTTTCTTTCTCAACCCTTTCCTCCATATATATCCATTTTTATGCATGTGCGACCAATGCAGATCCAGATCAGCCGGCACATCCGTGCCGTCTTATCAGGATCTGCACTGCTTGCATTTTGGTCTGAAACAACATAACAAATCAAAAAGCGAACAGTTTAGATCTTGATCAGACAGCAAGGATGTGCCAGCTGATCTGGATCTAAACTGTTCGCCCATGCAATAAAGGTGTATCTATGGAGGAAAGGGTTAAATAATACTTGTAAATCAAATCTGTTCAACGAATGAGTTTGCCAATTTTCATTGTGTCATGCAAGTGATGAACATGTTATATTCATAACCTTGTGAAATCAGAAACTATCACTATCAATCTTAATTGTTAGCCGAGGCCAAAGATCATTAAACCCTTTCCTCCATATATACGCATTTTTACGCAGGATCTGCACTGGTCACATTTTGATCAGATATAACCTAATGAATCAAAAAGCGAATAGTTTAGATCCTGATCAGACGGCACTGATGTGCCAGCTGATCTGGATCTAAACTGTTTGCCCATGCAATAAAGGTGTATCCATGGAGGAAAGGGTCAACAGAAATTGGAAACCAGTATCAAATCTCAAGCATCAGATTGCCTGAAATGACAACAGGTCGCCATTTCAGGTGCTTCAGATTTGAGACTGGTCTCCAGATTTAGTTTTATGATCTTGAGCCCAGATCAAAATATAAATAAGTTGAACTTAGCACAACATAAAACATCAATAAAAATACTGACTTCAATCTTGTTTCTTGGCAACAAGGGTTTGTAGTTTTTTCAGAGATAAAACCTCAGTGAATAAAAATGTCCCTACAAATACTAACGCAGCCCCAAACCAATGTAGTAGGGTAAATGGATTTCCGAAATAAATAATGGATAAAATAAGACTAGCGAACTTCCTCAAGGTAACAACTAGCGTCACTGTGAGGGCACTACATTCTGTGGTGAGAATAAATACTGATCGTATACATATATATCTGAACATGGGTTAAGGAAACTCATCTTCTATACACAGTGGAATTGCAATTACTCAAAAGCAATAACTCGATGATGAACTGAATGGGGCTTTAACTCATAGTCTGCTGTCAGTTTCGTGAGTTTTTCTTTCATATTTAACTAAAATAAAATGATCTGGATCTACTCTGGCTGTGCCACTTGTGAAAATCTGGTATTCACTGGTAAGTATAAAAGTAAAACAAGTATTTTAACATGTTACCAAGCTGCTAACTTATATTCACTAACCTGATAGCTGCCACTAAGCAGTTTCAACATATAGCTGGTCACTTTATATAAGTTTTCTTGGGTCTTCTTTGACCGACTGATTATGGACAAATGATTGTTAAAATAATAATTATATGAGTGTTAGATCAACAAATATTAACCAATATGATCATCAGCTCTAGATTTCTTACTTAAATACATACCAACAACCCCCCTACTCTACTCTACTCGAGTGACAAAGATTTGGGCAACAACTATAATTTCTGCAGGCAAAACTACCGTCATTGTTCGAATATAAATCACACTCATGTATAAGCCACACACCCCCCTAAGCCTGATGGAACAGATGAAAATGGCTTAATGCAATGTATAAGCAGCCAAACCTGTGTATTAGCCGCACCCCAAACTTTTTACTGCCAAATTCTGGGAAAAAAGTGTGGCTTATATTCAGACAATGACAGTACATAAAGGTTGCTCACCAACAACAAGGAAGCCTCTTTCATCTTACTTTCTACTGACTAGTTGAGAGTTTGATGCCCACTTCTATAAACTATGATTCATAACCGACGATGTTTAAATAAGACTGCAACCCTCTATATCATGCCAACTAACCTATACCCTCTCCCCATAGCTTTGCTTTCAAAAAGAACACGGGTAATAGGTTTATAGCATCCATTTACTAAAGTTCCAGCCTTTCTATATCCCGATCTGAAGCCGTCAGAATGCAGCAATATACTTGCTTCTCTCTGCCAATAGCAACACTTTCGAACAGAGTAATTCTGACTATCTAACCTACTATTCTCTCTCAATAGCAATGCTTTCAAAGAGAACATGGATAAATAGGCTACATCAAAGTGCCAGTCAATAGAAATAACCCGAAACAAATAATGCAAATACCCGCCTTTTAAACCCTGCATGAGCGCATTCATATGGAAACTTAAAATGATTGGTCGCCTACCTTTGGCAAATCCCGGTAATTTCCATAGATGGATAAAGTACAGACCCTACGGCGTTACAGTATCGAATTGTATTCACCTTTTCCTCTAGACACAGATATCTCCAGATATGGGGGAGATTAAGTGGGGTGGGTAGGATAATGTCTTGTTATTTCAGCAATAACAAAAGGATACTGTGTGACAACATTTCCAGCAAGATATATCCACATCACTGGTATTGTTATACCAAGGGAGGTAATTCCTACTGGGTCTGTAATAAACAAACAAATAAACACTTTGGCAAGATATATCCACATCACAGGTATTGTTATACCAAGGCAAAGACCTATATTATACAAAGATAAGCGTCTTCGCTTTATCTCGCATGTGCACGCGGCCTGCGTTATCTCGGCGAGTCACGTGATCGCTAACCGCGTCATAGTAATCAATCTGGCTGTTAATTCATACATCAGAAACTTTCATTTTATTGATCATGAAAACTTGTAATTAATAAAATATTTTAAATAAAAGTAAACATTTTTAATGCTTATATTATCAAAAGAAGTTATTCTTTCATCAAAGATTTGTTAAAGTGCTTGTAATAGCCGAAATAAAAGATATGAAATTAAATATTTTACGAAGAAATACTCGTTTCTTTGTTGTTGTTGTTGTTGTTTATTGCCTCCCGTATCATTTGTTTGTTGGTTTTTTATTAATTTTTATGTCTGAATAAAGCTATAATGAATTTGAGAAAAATCGGCATCTCATATAACTTTGGTTCGTGTTTTATTTTGTTACATTTAGAATTGATACTGATGTTGAATGAGATTTAGGGTGGTCTTCACCATTATCTCAGCCAAGCAGTCTCCAGATCCTCGCTGACAGGTACGGGAACTTAATACACTGGCATGGTGTGAACACCAAATCAAATACACTGTCATGTTTACAGTGTTAAGACTGGCCCAATAGCATGTGACAAGTCTCCAGTTCCAAATTGACAGGTAGGTTAACAACGGAAGCCAATTTCGCGCATGCACGTTGTGCGTAGGGCAAAAAACTGCATAAGAAGAACAACAATTCAACGATGAATTAAATCAAAATGAGTAATTATGCTAATAGTTTACCACCAGATAACCAGAAAAGGTACTTTGAGAAGCTAACTAATCTTGGTTTTCATGAACATCACATCCATGATCCGTATATTGGGCTTGAAAAGACAAGAAATGTTAGTAAAGTTGACACCAGCTCGGGATCGGAGCGAAAATGGCTGGACGACCCAACAAAATGGCCAAAGTTAGAATTCGGTGACATATTTACTTATTTCATTGATACACCTGGACCATTTACCAGAGAGAACATGCGGGCACATCGATCTCTTGATGCCTACTCGTATTACAAAGATGGATGGGTTCAGAAATGTGAACATAGTACAATCGGACATGTGCAGTCTGAACATTTTCACTTCGTTTGTCCCTTTTACTAATCGCCTTGTACACCCTGGGGCACAACATGATGATGGCATGTCTTATTGTCACTTTTAATTCAAAAGTTATCACAAATTACAAGATAAATCTGTCAAACACACTGATAAAATCAATATTCCTTTGTTATAGCTTCCTTGTTATCAATTTTTTTGCCCTACGCAGTATGCGCATGCTTGTACTTTTAACGGTTTCCGGGAAAAATTTTCAAGAGAAACAACCTCAAAAGTAACATGACGAGATTCTCGTCGAATCCACGTCAAAAAACGAGATTTCTTATATCAGTAATAGAGAGATGCGAATCTATTTATATACATAGGTCTCTGACCAAGGGAGGTAAATCCTATTGGACCTGTAATAAATAAACAAATAACACTTCAGCTGGATATATCTACATCACTGGTATTGTTATACCAAGGGAGGTAAATCCTATTGGACCTGTAATAAATAAACAAATAACACTTCAGCAAGACATATCCACATTACCGGTATTGTTACACCAAGTGAGGTAAATCCTTTTGGATCTCTAATAAACCAACAAATAAACAGTTCAGCAAGATATATATCCACATCACAGGTATTGTTATACCAAGGGAGGTAATTCCTACAGGATCTCTAATAAACCAATAAATAAACAATGCAGCAAGATTTAATCACATCACAGATATTGTTCCACTAAGGGAGGTAAGTCCTACTGGATCAGTAATAAACCAACAAAAACACTTCAGCAAGATGTATCCACATCACTGGTATTGTTACAACAAGGGAGGTAAATCCTGTTGGATCTGTAATAAACCAACAAAAACACTTCGGCTAGATATATGCACTTATATCCCATACATATTCAGTGTAGATCCAGATCAATCTGCATATCTGATAACAAGGTTCTACACTGTCTGCTTCTTCAGAAACTATTTGATGAATCTGAAAGCAACCAGTGTAGATCCTGATCAGACACTTTGAATGTGCTGGCTGTTCCAGATTTACACTGGTCCAATATGGTATGTAAGCTGTATACATGGTGTGAAAAATTTACACTCTTAAGTGGTTGCTGCAAGTTTAAAAAGTCCTTGTTTAATCCTTTCCTCGATATATATTCCTTTATGGTGCGAGTGAACAGAATAGGTCCAGATCACCAGGAAAATCTGTGACATCTAATCAGGATTTACATTGTTTGCCTTTTTAATTTATTATATTATATCTGACCAAAAAGGGAAAAGTGCAGATCCTGATCAGATGGATCTATACAAATTGATAAAAAGTGTATAAATGGAGTAATAGGTTAAAACATAATAATTTCAGATATTCCTCCAGTTCATTATCATAAGTTTATCAAAGAGTAAATAAATGCAGTTTTGCTTGTAATTATTAACTAACAACATGCTGAATGCCAGGACTGAAGGTTATAAAACTGAGATTGGAAACCAGTCTCAAATCTCAAGCATCTGATTGGCTGAAATGGTGACCAGTCGCCATTTCAGCCAATCAGATGCTTGAGATTTGAGACTGGTTTCTATGCTCAGTTTTATAACCTTGGGCACAGTTGTCTTACCTGATTCATTAAAGATGACAATATGCTTGTATATGTCGGGAGCAACTAATAAAAACCCTGGCAGTGGAAGGGCATGCTGAAAATATAACAAAAGTCTGTTAACTATTTACTCAACTCTTTGGGTTATAAAACTGAGAATGGAAACCAGTCTCAAATCTCAGTTTTATAATCTTGGCGTCAGTATACATACAAAAAAGCAGTCTGATCAGGATTTAGAATGCTCACTTCTTGGAGAGAATTAAGGTAATGAGTGATGAGTGCATGTATATATGTAGTTCAGGCAGCACAGAGCTGGATCTACATGGGATATAACACATATAGAATGATAAACGGTTAAGTTACAAAAATCTACAAAACTTGGCAATATTTACATATAATTAGCTAATTTAGTGCTGTGAAAAAGACTATTAAATGCAATGGACTTACTGTTTTAGATATTTCAGAAAGTCCATTTACCATTCTAGTGGATGTTTTATATAATTAACTAACTGCATTTTGAGTTAAATAGTGAACAGTGTAGACTCCGATCAGACGGCATGAATTTGCAAGCTAATTTAGGTCTACACTGGTGACACTATGACAAACGATGTGCTCAGCCCTTTGATGTTGAGAAAGCTTCATTATGCATTTATCGGCAAATTGTGTGATTCATATCAAACTTACATTAAAGAATAGAGATTCTTTTGGGTGTTTCCCATATTGTTTGTAGATTGTCTCTTGGTATATTCCCATCCGAGCTGTCATAAAAAGGGAGATAACAAGTATTCCTACTCCTGAAATATTACAAAAGGTAGAATGTCTAAAGATAAACGGCTGATTCTTTAAACCGTCACTCCATGGGATATGGTTTATGATTGAACAGTGTTTAACCACATCTGTTAAGTTATGCAGTCTATTTGGGATCCACACTGTTCAATATTAGGTCAGAAATAACCTATTTGATCTAAAAGTGTACAATGTAGATCCTTATTTTGACTTCAAGGATGTGCCCTGGATCTACACTGGTTGCACATGGGATGTGTGTCATATCCATGGAATAAATATTTACATTCATATTGCATTTTGCTATGATAGATTTTTTTCTGTAGACAGTTTCCATTTTCCATGGGCCAGTATTGAGTTCCATTTTGAAAATCATTTGGTCCCAAGCTTGGCTGCAACAAAAGTCTCACGCAAACTATTGGAGTGTGCAGATTGTTTTGTTATGTGACACCAACAAGCACATGTTTTACCATGAGTTCTGCGAAAAAGCATTCTGTCATTCACTTTGTCAAAAGGCCATGATATCACAAATATTAATGAATTTAAATTTAGGAAGTGAATCAATATTTTATAAAGTTCTTCACGATATGAAAAACATTTGGGTTGTTTGAAGTAATATGTGAGGGCTTCACACTCTTCAAACTAGATGTTTTTTTGAGAAAAACGCATGTCTCCCCCCCCCTGCACCATGACCCCTGCACATTGAACCCTGTGACCTTGACTTTTGACCTACTAACCCCAAAATCAATAGGAGTCCTCTACTCAATAAGGACATCCATTGTATGAAGTTTGAAGGCTCTGGGTAAAATAGAACTCCTGTTATTGAGTGGAAATGGTTTTCACTCTTCCCCTGTGACCTTGATCTTTAAACTACTGACCCCCTAATCAATAGGGTTCTTCTACGCTATAATGGCTAACAACCTATGAAGTTTGAAGTCCCTGGGTCAAAGGGTATTCGAGTTATTGAGCAGAAACGGTTTTCACTCTTCGGGTCACTGTGACCTTGATCTTTGACCTACTGACCCCAAGATCAATAGGGTTCTTCTACTCAATGAGGGCTATCACCCTATGAAGTTTGAAGGCTCTGGGTCAAAGGTACTCGAGTTATTGAGCGGAAACGGTTTACACTCTTCGGGTCACTGTGACCTTGATCTTTGACCTACTGACCCCAAAATCAATAGGGTTCTTCTACTCAATAAGGGCTATCACCCTATGAAGTTTGAAGGCTCTGGGTCAAAGGGTACTCGAGTTATTGAGCGGAAACGAAGTGTGACAGACGGACAGACGGAGTGACGGACAGACGGACAAGGCAAAAACAATATGTCTCCCCCAGAGGGGGGGAGACATAAAAACCCAAGTTTTCCATACCCTTATCAAAAAAAAACAATAAAGCATCAATTCAATCCACAAAGGGTTAAATATTAAAGTCTTGAAATTAAAAGTAACCTCTACATGCATAACGGCATAATTTACCGACTGTGGTGTGCAATTGCTGATAGAATTCATATAACAGCTAACTTTCTGATAGAGTTACTGCAAGTAATGCTGAACTGTTTTTGATATTTATTTACTGTTTCATCCCCAACCTCACAAATTTTTTACCCAAAAAAGGGTTTGGAACAATAATGCACTAAACAAGGCAAATGGACTAAATCAGATACATACCCATTACATAGTTATATAAACTGAACTGGTTTTCTTCAGTATGTTCCTGTAAGGAGAAGATGAAATGTTTACCATACAAAAATATTTACACTTCAACATCGTCTAAGTTTTATTAATCAAACGGATCATAATTTCTGTCGGTAAATAGTGTGACGTATCATTTTAAAAGGCGTGGCTACAGTAGAGCCGTTCACAATTTATTGCTTGTTGCACAATGTTTTGATGTGTGATGTCGCCCAGCATGCACATTTTGCCACGAGTAGCTACTAAAAAAGCGTGCAGTCATTCATTGTGTCGTCAACGCTTCTGTTCCAACATCCGTCTGAAAAAGCTGTTAATATCACGAATTTCTGTATTTATGAGAGTATTTATGAGTGTTAATATAAGCATTGATTCAATATTTAATGGTTTTCATTTGGGTATGGAAAACAGTTGGATTGTTTAAAATAGGCATGATTTTGGGCTTCACACACTTAAAACAACCCAACTGTTTTCCATACCCAAATGAAAACCATCAAATATTGATTTAATCCTTACAAAGAGAAAAACTACGAATGACTCTGTTGATAGAAGGTGTGGTTAACCATACAAAACGAGGACAACAACTGTATAGCTCTGGCTACAAAGGTCTCTGTTAACCCTTTCCTCGATATATACACATTTTAACGCATGTGCGACCAGTGAAGATCCAGATCAGCCAGCACATCCGTGCTGTCTGATCAGGATCTGCACTGGTCACATTTTGGTCATAAATAACCTAATGAATCAAAAGCGAACAGTTTAGATCCTGATCAGACGGCAAGGATGTGCCTGCTGATCTGGATCAAAACTGTTTGCCCTAGCAATAAAGGTGTATCTATGGAGGAAAGGGTTAACCTGATTAAATCAGTGAGTGCATGACATGTCATTAATAAATGGTTTAAAAAGAAATCAATTTGGATTCTAATACTTACAATAATTTAAAATTAGTAGATAAAATCTTAAAATTTAATCATTGTTTGTAATATTTTAAATCTACAAGCTTTTAAAGTACTTAGACAAATATTTTCTAGTAGAAAATTAATCTTAAATCAGCCATTATAATGAATTTCAACACAGTGTAAATTTGCACAATTTTAAGAACAAGGTCTTTTGAACTAGTATCACCGATATACAGTTGTTGAATTGCACCAAATTGGCAATGTCTGTGCCCATGATCATAAATCTTGATCTGGAGACCAGTCTTAAATCTCAAGCATCCGATTGGATGAAATGTTTTGCATGTCAAGTTAAAAACCATTGTTTTGTTAGAAGTTTGGATATTAATAGAAAATATTACAAAAGTCCTCTTCTTTTATAAATTGCTTTGGATTTCTGACACTTTAAATGCAATTTTGAAGGAATGTTGGTTGAAAGAGCTCAACATTAAATGGTAAATTTGGTGTTAAATATAGATATATATGTTCAAAACAGAGCATTCAAGGGCATAAACTCTGGTGTTATTGGTCTTAAATAGAATGTTCACAAGTCCAGTGTATAATTTCTACAGACAAAGTTTTTAATTTTTTTTTTTAAACTATGACAACAAATGCACGCCCATCTTGACATTTGCGAAATTTTTTCTCAATTTAAGGGCTTAACTCTAGTCTGTTACTGGTCCAAAATGGTCAGTCATCAATCTCAGCCTTATTTACATGTACATATACTTTATGTTTCTTACTATTGGAATAAACATTGTTCTTCATCACATTATATGAACCTTCACCAATGGACATATAAAGACCCCCATTTCAACTTGCATAAAATATCAGCCAGGATTAATAGCATATCCAGTTATCTTGTCTACTTACATGACTGCTAGCGGATGCCCAGGTGCATGCAGAAATGCCCACTGTGATCATTATAACAGACACATACTTGCTTATGGGATACCTAAAATGTATAAAAATGTTATATTATAGTCTTTGAAACAGTTGTTCTTGTATTTGGTTCAACTGGGCACAAGATCATAAAACCAGCCTGAGATCCCCATCATCTGAATGGCTGAAATGAATACCAGTCTCTAAATGGACCAATCAAATGCTAGAGCTTAAAAAACTGGTCTCCAATCTTAGTTTTATAACCTTTAGTTCAAGAAAAATGTTGGCATGGGAAACAAGGTCCAACAAAGGTTGCATGATTTTCTATAAAATCTATACATAACAGGTTCCCGAAAGGCCGAAATAGAAAAGCCTTGGAAAGCATGATGAAACTTTGATTTTTGTGATTCTTGGTAACAGAAGAGTTGTCTTTTTTAACTCTTTTAACATGAGATGATTTGGAAACAACAGAGCCATGTTTTCTTCTAACTGGCAGTGCCATGTGACACTTATGCACTTATGATGAAAACTGTTTCCTTAAAAATATTAATCTATTGGTTATTGCAATAAATGCCAACTTCTGACTTCAAAATACTTTGTTACATTAACCCATTATTCCATATAAAATGTATACATATTTGATGTCATGTGCAAACAGTGAAGATCCAGATCAGCCAGCACATCAATGCCATCTGATAAGGATCTGCACTGTTTGTTTTTTTTGGTCAGAAATATCATAATGAATCAAAATCGAACAGTGTAGATCCTGATCAGATGGCACTGATGTTCCAGCTTATTTGGATCTCCGCTGTTTGCCCAAGCAATTTAGGTCTTTATATGGAGGAAAGGGTTAAATTGTATTTAAAAGTTAGATTCATTAAAAAGAGTAACTGCTGGTAGATTAGTCATGATCTGGATCTGCACTGGTCACTCTTTGGTCTGAAATCCAAAATAGACTATTGTAGATTCTGATCAGATTGCAGGCATGTGGTTGGACACTGGTGGATTCAAGAGCTGACATATTGTGTCCAAGGTTATAAAACTGAGCATAGAAACCAGTCTCAAATCTCAAGCATCTGATTGGCTGAAATGGCGACCAGTCGCCATTTCAGCCAATCAGATGCTTTAGATTTGAGACTGGTTTTCATGCTCAGTTTTATAACCTTGGGCACTGGTCTACTTACATGACTGGATTGCCTAAATACATCTACTAACCTTCTTTTCAGTATGATAACTCCAAGCACAAGACTAGCTATAAGTGATCCCTGGAAAAAAAACCATATAGAATATGAATCAAATAAGAACATATTTACACTCATCTTGCACTTCGCTGTCAAATAAGTTTTGATTTTGCTTTGGAAAACATTCGTGCCCAAAGTTATAAAACTGAGCATGGAAACCAGTCTCAAATCTCAAGCATCTGATTGGCTGAAATGGCGACTGGTCATCATTTCAGCCAATCAGATGCTTGAGATTTGAGACTGGTTTCCAATCTCAAGTTTTATAACCTTGGAGCTTGGTCTGGGGTGTGGCTATAACAAAAGATACTCACAAGTATTGAAACAAAAGGTACTCACAAGTATTGAACTGTGCACAAAAATGTTTAAACTTTTGACATCAAAGAGCAAGCATGTTTTCTACCATGAGTTGCTGTGTAAAGCATGCTGTCATGTCCTTTACAAGGCTATTCACAAGGCTATAACACAAATTCTACTCAATATTTTGAGAATATTTAGGAGGATTTCACTCACTTAAAACTACCAAAATGTTTTCCATACCCTGATGAACATCCAAAATGTTTTCCATACCCTGATGAACACCATAAAATATTAACACAAACTTGTAATTAAATATGTATTCTGTCTTACATTGAGATTCAAATAAAATATAATCATTGAATAAAGGAATAACCTGTCCATACAAAATATATAAAACTGTAAAATCTATGTCAAGATAGCCAAGCTGTCTGGGCAGTTAACCCTTTCCTGTATAGATACACCTTTATTGCCAGGGCGAACAGTTTAGATCCAGATCAGCCGGCACATCTGTGCCGTCTGATCAGGATCTAAACTGTTCGCTTTTTGATTCATTAGGTTATCTCTGACCAAAATGCGACCAGTGCAGATCCTGATCAGACGGCACGGATGTGCCGGCTGATCTGGATCTACACTGGTCGCACATGTGTAAAAATGGGTATATATCAAGGAAAGGGTTAAATCAGACCAATAAAACTTTTAATCATGGTTTCAATTCTAACTGGAGTTTAAGATTGTATAAACAAGAAGTGCATATATTCTGTGGCATTTCAGAAAAAAAAAAAGGTTTGACTTTTCAGCACTGATAAAATCATGGGACATACAGGCCCAACGATTATTAACTGAGAATAGAAACCAGTCTCAAATCTCAAGGATCTGATTGTCTGAAATGGTGACAGGTTGCCATTTCAGCTAATTAGATGCTTGAGATTTTAGACTGGTTTCCAAACTCAGTTTTATAACCTTTTGCCCATGTGTAGAGCTACATTCATGCTAATACTTACTGCTCTAAATATAATATGCAGTGTCATCGGAATATTGAAGGCGAATGCATAATTGTTGATGACTTGAACAACGAAGAAAAACGTCACCATGAAGCCATACACTCTGAAATGCAAAAAACAGAAGACATAAAACCAAGTTGTAAAACATGTACATGTTATCATACAAGGTTCACATCAAAACCAAGTCCCTAGATTAGTATTTATAAAACTGAGACTGTGGTCCAGTCTCACATTTTAAGATTAGGATTGGACTGGCTGAAATAGACTTGTCTCCATTTCAGCCAATCAGATGCTTGAGACGGGTCTTTTGTCTTCAGACTAGTCTCCATTTCAGCAATTCAGATGTTTAGATATAGGACTGGTCTGCAGATTTAATATAATGATCTTCCCATCTGCAGATTTAAGTATCCTGACATTTTCTTATCCTGTATAAATATTGCTCTTTCAGAAACTATAGTGTCAATTAACCAACATGAGGCAAACACTGTAGGTCCAAAAAGAGTGCACAGATGTACATGGTGATAAGAATCTATACTGGTTGCACACAAGATCCAAGCCATATTGCATGGAGCAGAAAATTAATGAGTAATAATGTAATGAATGACTTACTTCATAGGTATAGAACTTGGTTTTGTTCCAAAATTGACTGTAAATATGAAACCTTCAATTGCGATGAATAAGAACTGCATAAACGTTGTGATGTTTCCTGCTCCAGGATGTTCCCTGAAATAAACAGAATACAGTGAAACCTGCCTTAGCAGCCACCTGCGAATAGAAACCACCTGTCTTAAACAGCCAGTTTGAATATGACCTAAACTGACATTTTGTTCTAATTTTTTACTGTCTTTAACAGCCAATTGTCTTTAGCAGCCACTTTTTGTCACTGCCTTGGGTGTATTTCTTAAAACAGCATGGTCAAACCCTTTACGCCATGGATGTGCTTTTAATCACATGGAGGACCTGTGAACATTCCAGATGAGGCCACACTTAAAATATTCTTTGTTTCCCCATCCCAACCCAAGCAATTGAAGTATGGGTAGGTAAGTAAAAATATTTTTTATTTGAAATTTTTCAAAATAATAAACCACATATAGATATTCTAGGAATAACTCCAAGGAGAATACCAAAACTCTAAATTTAAATAGGTACTAAGTTTACATGTATTATAGATGAATGCCTTTCTGCAAAAGACCAAGTCATCTCTTTAGGTTATTAAACGGATTCCAAATAAATGCATTTTTCGTTTCCAGGTTTTTCGTACCAAATAAAAAATATCATTTATGTTTGAGTGATAAGATTTTTCAGGTCACGCCAATTTTTTTGGTTTGGTCGTGGATGGGGAAACAAACAATATTTTATTTTAGGCCTGAGATTGCATGATTGTGACCTAGCCATCATCTCACAAGCAGTAACAAGTTCAAATCCTTACAACCATGAGCATATCCATCAGCAGTTAGTTTCAATAATGATGGGTGTGATAGAAACACACAAAATATGTTAATATACTGTGTTATAATATTTTATCTGACTCTTTAACAGTAAGCAGTGAGAAAACAGTACCTGACAATGAGCTCCAAGAACACCATGTTGGAACAGCAACCTATGAACACTAGAGATATTGGAATGGCTGGATGCATGATGTCTCTTTGTTCTCTATCCCCTTTGTCAAATGATATATTGATGTTTATTTCTTTTTTGTTACATCATCGTTCCTGCAAGAGAAATTGATTGTGAATCAAAAGTTCCATCAATTTATTCTACAAATATTTTCATCAATTTTCCATCAATTTAATTTAAACATATGTTACATCAGTGTTCCTGCAAGAGAAAGTGACTTTGAAATCAAAAGTTCCATCAATTAAAAAGAATATTTTTTAGTCTTTATAATAAATAAAATGGGCTGGGACAAAAGTGCTTACCACACTATCCCTCTCCAATACAGTAGGTTACAGTAAATTATGCAACTAGTTTTATAATATCAGATAAATATAAGTTATAACATCAGATAAACACAGTATTTACGCTTTCCCCATCACTTTGCGTTTACTGCCTAGTTTCATTACTGTATTCACAGACAATTTGCCAGGAACACATTTATAAGCAATGCTAAATTAATGATTAAATGTCATTAAACTGGATAGAAATATCCAGAAGTTCTTTCACACTCTTTCTGTTTCCATTACCTGACACGCCTCTCTTACTTGCGAAAGCTAACCTGAACATTCAATTCTTCACTCAAATCATTGATTAAGTTATGACAATTTTCCGCTTCTATCTCTCCAAAAAGCTGTGCAATCAAAACGTTTATTTCATGGATTTTCGTTGGTTACTTATTTTCATATATTTCATGGGCACAGCTATCTGCAAAATAAACCCTCCTTCAGGAAATAAAGAACTGATGTGGGGATGTATAGTGGTAAAAAAACAAATATGTTTCCATGTTCGACCTTTTACTGACTCATATGCCATCATAACAATAACCTATGTCTGATGTGACGTTAACGTTAAGGTGCGGGACGTCACGTGGGACATCGTGCTATATTGGATAGATTACTAATTCCCGACAACTGAACTTAAAACTGATTTTAGAAAATTGAAAAAAAAAAAAAAACAAATTTAAGAACCAATGAAACTTAATGCTGTTTAAATGAAAACCATGCAATCTTTAGCACCAAAAAATAGAACGGTCTTCATAGTATTTTTCTTCTCAACTTATTTGTTTAGCTCTTATAAAGAAGAATATAAAGACATACTATGTTGCTGTGGTATCATAATATTTTGTTCCAATTTTACGTATATCACACCAGGGAACATGCCCAAATTCAAATCCCAGCAAAATTTTAACCCTTTCCTCCACATACACGCATTTTTACACATCCATGCCGTCTGATCAGGATTTGCACTTGTTGCTTTTTGGTCAGAATTAACCTAATAAATCAAAAAGCGAACAGTGCCGATCCTGATTAGACGACAGGGATGCCTGCTGATCTGCATCTACACTGTTCGCCCATGCCATAAAGGTGTGTCTATAGGGGAGAGGGTTAAACAATTATTTTTAATCTTATGATAATAATGCAACTCCACAATTAAATTTCTGTGTGAAAATGACATTAGTTTTTGATACGAAAATATGTATCCTGCAAAATTAAATGTACTACAGTATATTAAACTTGTAGACATCACTTTCAAAAGCAATCAATGTCATGAATCAATTACATCACATTCATTGCTTAATTTAGTTTAATACATTGAGTATACCCTTAACTCCATATATACACATTTTTACGAATGTGCAAACACTGTAGATCTAGATCAGCTGGCACATCTGTGCAGATCTGCACTGCTTTTTTTTAATTCATTAGGTTATTTCTGACCTAATACAGAACAGTGTAGATCCTGATTATATGGCATGGATGGTGCTGGCTGATCAGGATTTACACTGTAAGCACATGCAATAAAAGGTGTTTATATGGAGTAAAGGGTTAACCCTTTCCTAGATAGACACATTTTTATTGCTAGGGCGAACAGTTTAGATCCAGATCAGCCAGCACATCCATACTGTCTTATCAGGATCTAAACTCTTTGCTTTTTGATTCCTTAGGCTATTTCTGACCAAAATGCAACCAGTGCAGATCCTGATCAGACGGCACGGATATGCTGGCTGATCTGGATCTAAACTGTTCACCTATGCAATAAGGTGTATCTATGGAGGAAAGGGTTAAACAACAAAATCAATAAATCCCTCAAAACTTGTAAAAATCCACCTACGAAATTAACACCACAATGTATATCCTATTTATAACATTTCTTCACAAATCACAAACCCCAGTCTGCAACAGATGTATGGCTCATTAGATTATTTTACAAGCATTTTGTAACATCTGATTCTACTTTAGCACAATCATAAACTGACAGGAGAAAAAAATAAACCATTTACACTATTTGCATGTATGTCATACTCACAACAGAGCAAACTAATTAACTCATGATAATTAACTCAACATCCAAGTGGGATGGCATAGCTCAACACTATCCTATCTTGTCATAGATTTATGGTTGAGACTTAACAATTTTGCACTGCACATTTGCACTGTTCATATAACTTTTACAATAACACAGATGGCAGGATCCTAGGTTGTACAATATTTTCTGTGTAGTTTGCACAATAAAATGTATGTTTGACAAAACTTATAACATTCTGTCATTTTAATTACAGAATAAGTATCACATAAATGAACAATAAAAAGCATGTTTCACATTTCCTATCAAATTTTCTTCACCTTAATTATTAATTAGAGAATATGTTGCAATGATTTTATCAAGAAAAAACTATTAAATAAAACAAAAGAAAAAAACTATTAAATAAAACAAACAAAACTTACAAATGTACATCAATGAAACTGTGAGTTCAATGTACTGTTTCACAAACTGTTTTAGGTACAGAATACCAATGTTTTCTAATAAATCCCCCCCCTCCCCATTAAAATCAATCATTGGTTTGAGACCAAAACAAGAATTATCTTCATAAAGAAAAATGTCATTTAAAACTAGACAAAGCTGAAAAAAGGTGAAAAACGTTAAGATGATGATGAAAAAGTGAAATAATGTTAGACAAAGCTGAAAAAGTGAAATATTGTGAGATGAAGCTGAAAATGGGAAATAATGTGAGATGAAGCAAATAATGTCAGATGAAGCTGAAAAAGTGAAATATTGTGAGATGAAGCTGAAAAAGTGAAATATTGTGAGATGAAGCTGAAAAAGTGAAATATTGTGAGATGAAGCTGAAAAAGTGAAATATTGTGAGATGAAGCTGAAAAAGTGAAATATTGTGAGATGAAGCCGTTGCAGTTATTAAAAGGTAACCAGGCAATATTAATTTAGTTGCAATATTAAATTTTGATGGTTTATTTTGAATATTATTTTTATTTTTTTTTGGCGGGAAGGGGCTGGGGCATTTTATCACATGTGGGAACAGTGTAGATCTAGATAAGCCAGTACATCCGTCCCATCTGATCTGGATGTACACTATTCTCTTCTTGGTTATAAAGAACCTTATGAACAAAACCCTTCCATGCCATCTGATCAGGATCTACACTGTTTGCTTTTTGATTCATTAGGTGATTTATGACCAAGAACCAAACAGTTTAGATCCAGATCAGACAGAATGGATGTGCCAGCTCATCTGGATAAACAGTGGCTGCCCATTGACAAAAGGCATACATTAAGGGGGTTAAAAGGTTAAAACAATGACAGAAATAATAAATTTATCATATTCTGTTTTGATATAAAAGATTTTTCATATTTTATGCCAAAGTGTGGGGGCGAATGGAAGGTGGGTTTATTAGAGATTAGAGGCATTGTTTGAAGGTGAAACTTAATTTAGCATTACATATTCCATAGGTGCCACAAAGTTACTGCTACAACAGTTCTACCTGTTTTATGACACAATCCTGGCAAATTAAGCAATTTTTGAGATCTCTATGGAACAGAAAAATGTTTTGATCCAAAAATAATTGGATATATGATTGTGTCTGTGAAAGCAATAAATGTGGTACTTATACGCCTTTCCAATAAACAGTTTCGCAGTCCTGTACGAGTTACTTCCCGCGACCGAAAATCAATCCAAAACGAGGCTCTGCAGGATAGCTGAACGATCGGGCTAATGGCTTAAGCACATAATAGCTAACCTTATCCGCTATATTGCAGGTCTGCATTCGTCGCCGGCGGTGAAAATATAAGTTGCTTGAATATTTAAAATGTTACGTATACTTCACAAGCAAATATGATTGATTCTGTCTTGAAATAAAACAGGATCGGTAATCTGATTGTTTAATGTAGTAGTATCATTCGTAGAATAAGATCCAAGGATTTAGATGCCGGCTTCCAAAAAGATGGGAATATTTATATCACAATATGGTTGCATATCCAATTTAGATTTCTTAGGTTTGACAGATTGTAATTTTGGCATAAAAGCCCAAACTCTTAATTAAACATATATAAAATGTTTTGACAAGATTTGTTTCTTATTGACGGCTTTTGTTTCTATAACGTGTCGTAATGTTGATTAAGAATCCATTTAAGTGCTAAATCAAATACATTTGCTGGCACATCCAGTATTTAAAGGACTCTGTAATACTAAAGAATTGGGAGGTGTAGATACCTTGCAAATAGAAATTACACGATCTCTATTGGTCAATGATATCTGCCCCTTTAAGTAATTGACAGATGACCCCGTGTGCGAGACAGTTTGACATGTTTATGGCATGCCGCCTTCAAAATCAATCGCCGCCGACATAATCACAACATGATGTCAGTAGTTGAATAGACACGCTAATCTGGAAACGAGACTTAATTAAGCCGTGAAGAGAACACTGCGATTGCCTGTTAGTTCAAGTCGTTTAGTGTTTAAATCGAGAAATAATGAATTGACACTTTTAATCAGAAACCTGAGTGTTTTATAAATTATTTTCAAAAATATCATGACGCTGATGTATTATTACTAATTCAAAGAGAAAATATATTTTTCAAAAAAGAATTTTATGATAAAAAAGAAAGTTGTAGGTACATATTCCCTATAACGTTATTACAGCGAGCGATCATTTTTCCTGTAGAGCAGTCACGTGACTGGACAGGGGAGGTAACCAAATAAATTCATCGAATTATTGGAAAGGCGTATATGCCTGGAAAAGAGCATGAATGAATGTGAATATTTATTTTGTATTTGAGAAACTATCATAATGTAAATTTTAGATTTTATTGTAAAGATTATCAATCAACAAATTGTTTGTAAATAAACACCAACTTTTATGACTATGTAAACAGATATACACAACAGTTAACTTTATCTAAATACCTGTTTAACCCTTTACTCCACATATCTGGGCCATCCGATCTGGTAGCATCTTGGTCAGAAATAACTTAATGAATCTAAAAGTGAACAGTGCAGATCCTGATCAGATGAGCTGGATAATCAGGATCTACACTGTTCACCCATGCAATAAAGGTGTATCTATGGAGTATAGCATTAACTGTAAGTGAGTAGCTACACCTAACTGTATGAAAATATGTGAATACTGTACAGGGTCACATGCACAGGCACCAAATACAGGGGCACAACTTTAATGGTATAATTAAATCAATTTTTAATCCAGTGTTTCTTAACAAGTCTCGAGTCCTGATATTGCTTATACTCCTATTCATCATAGATTAAAGCATGGCTCTGGCAAATTTTATTATTTTATTTATTAGACAAAAAAAATCAGCTTTAAACCTTGGAATTTTTTTTAACCAATATTCAAAATCTGACATTTTTTGTATGATTTAACCTCCTGTTAAATATTCTCTCTTTATTAATATTAATATTTACTTACTTTTACTATAGCTCAAATAAAGTAACAAGAATATGCAGGATTTCAGTGTAAACAGAATAGTTTCGAAATTACAGAAAATAACATAATCCCCTTATCTTCCTAGTATAATTGTATACTTAAGCCGATATAACAATAAACCAGCACTGCTAACTCACCCAATATCCTTAACAATATACTTCATGTACAGTCGAGGTTAACTTAAATATCATTATAATAAATTACCTTACTCTTTTCAATAATATAAAAGCATCCCTTTTTATGTATGAAAAGTAAAAATTTTAAAAATGTAGATCCTACTGAGTAATGTGTACTGGAAAGATAAGCTATTTATCAATTGATTTACGGGGTTATTTTTTAGGACCTTCTTCATTGAATGTCAGTTTGCAGTAATCCTCAGTTTACCAACCAATTAATTTAATGGACTTGCCTTACTTATAACTTGGTCTGGTCCATTCACTATTCACAGGGATATCTTACAGAAATGTATTAAGTGAATCTGCAAACTGAATTGCAAACAGTGTGACTGCAGGGATATGCAGGCTGAGCAGGGTCTACATTGGTTGCAAATATGACATAAGTTGTGCTCAGCAAATGATGAGATATTTTTGTAAGGCAAGAACAATTTTGCTTTTAATTTTTGGGAAATAATTTGTATTTTTTGTGGCACAGCTAGTAAATAACTCCTTACTCAATAGAATACATCTGTTATCCAGGCCATCTGATCAGGATCTACACAGTTCATTGGGTTATTCCTGACTAAGAATCAACCAGTACAGATCAAGATCAGATGGAACCAGCATTGGCTTATTGACCGGTCAATTGAGTATTGACCGGGCCGGTGGTCAATACTGGTCAATAGTGGTTAATACTGGTCAATAGTGGCTAATACTGGTCAATAGTGGTCATTACTGGTCAATTCAATTTTATTCACAACCAAACTGTCTAAAATGTTCTTAGAATCATTTAAAATCCTTTAGGCTATTACAATAGTCCCTGTAAGGGCCTAAAAAGACTTCATTTATGGATTAATATTGGATAATCCTTAAATGAACTCAACTTCTTAATTGGTTTGTTCCTATGTTCAATAAGCAATAGAAATATAATTTAAGCAATATAATTTATCGAGATTTCAGTTGTTTCAATTCAAACCTTTTTTGCAGTGAGTTATTAAATTCCAATTTGGATGTCATTGAAAGTTTCAACAACCCTAATATGTCACTTAATATATTATATGACACTCTTTACAGACTACTCTCTAAGTTTGCTCCTACAAAAATAAAAAGAGTAAAAAGACTACATCAGCCAGGTTGGTTTTCAGAAGAAGTAAAAACAGCACGAAAAACAAGAGATAAATTTAAGGCAAACAAACAATGGACTGAATATAAAATATGGAGAAATAAGTATTTTGCAATAATTAAGAAAAGCAAGAAACAATTCTAATAAATCTATAGAGGAGAAAAGGGATTCAAAATATCTATGGAAAAATATCAAGAATGTATCAGGTTTAGATGAAGAAAGTCTCAATATACCTCATGCTCTTACCGTTAATGATGAAAAAGTTCAAGGAAGACATAATATTCTCAATAGTTTAAACAGTCATTTTATTAATGTTGCAAATATTATAAGTAAATGAGAATTGCAACTGGAAAATTATGATCTATTAAAACAGCAGTTACAACATAAACTGAAAAACTTTTATTTTTCACTTGAATCAATTACACCATTTGAGGTATGTAAGATAATAGATCAGTTAGATGTGAATAAATCAAAGGGAATAGATGGCATAAGCGCGAAGATTTTGAAAATATGCAGAGACTGTCTTACACCTGCAATAGCCTCTATAATCAACAGCTCTATTGAAACAGGTGAGTTTCCAGACGAACTTAAGGTTGCTGGGGTAATACCTTTACATAAAAGGAGAACACGTGATGATCCTAATAATTATAGACCAATTTCTATTTTGCCGACTATTTCAAAGATTTTTGAAAGACATATTGCTAATCAAATGCATGCCTTTTTTGAAAAATTTGATATTATTCACGAGTTCCAGTCAGGTTTTCGTAAACAACATTCATGCCAAACCTCATTAATTCGACTTATTGATTCCTGGTTAAATGATATTGACAATGGTAAAATGGTAGGTGTACTTTTTGTAGACCTTAAAAAAGCATTTGATCTTGTTGATCATAAAATATTGATGTACAAGTTAAGTTTATACCAGTTTTCTAACATTACTATCAGGCTCTTCCAATCATATTTATCGAACCGTTATCAGTCAGTGAAATATGGTAGTGATATATCAGACATGCTTCCAGTCCGGTCTGGTGTTCCTCAAGGATCCATATTGGGTCCTCTATTATTCTTATTGTATGTAAATGATCTATCTTTGTCAACTTCTTCTACTACTGATATGTATGCTGATGACACGACTATTCATAATTCTGATAGACAGATTTCCAGCATACAAGCTAATTTACAGCAGGACATAATTAAGGTCCAGCGTTGGTGCACTCAAAATAACATGGTTATTAATCCCATAAAAACAACATGTATGATACTAGGGTCCAAACAAAAGCTTAATAGTAATGTCAAATTAGAACTGTCACTTGGGGACACGCTTATTCAAAATGTTACTGTTCAGAAGCTTCTTGGTGTATATGTTGATAGTTCATTAACATGGAATATCCAAATAGATAAGACTTGTTCTAAAATTGTTTCAAAATTATCATTACTAAAGCGAATTTCTTTTTATCTGACTCCTGAAATGAAACAATTATTTTATAATGCATACATTGTTCCCATATTTGATTACGGATGTATAACTTGGTGCAAAACAAGTCAGTCAAATTTAACAAGATTAATGCGATTGCAAAAGCGAGCAGCTAGGATAATATTAAATAAACCTACACGCACACCAACATTTGAGCTCTTTAGAGAATTAAAATGGTTATCATTTCAAAGCAGATGTAAATACCATGTTTGTCTATTGGTTTACAAAACATTAAACAATCTTGCACCCAAATATCTTAACAATATCTTATCTTTTTCTACTAATTCCAGTTACAATCTTCGATCTATACAAAGGTATCATATTATAAATAACAGACCAAACACAAATTCTCTAAAACGAACCTTTAGTTACTTTGCTATGGAAATTTGGAATTCTGTTCCATCACATATAAAACACATTCGCAATATCATGGCTTTTAAGACACAACTGAAAACATATCTTCTACTGCAAGATTGTGACTAAATATGATCATCGATGTATTTTTTCTGCTTACTGTTTTAACCGATCTTTTGATATGTTTACAGGTGTCTGTCAACTTATTTAATTTTGATTTAAATGACTAAAATGAACATTTTTATATTTCATGAATGAATGTATGTTGTTGTTGTTTTATTTTAGTTTTTGTTTTATTTGTTTGTTGTTATAGAAGGCCTTATTGTAAATAAGACATTATATTTTGTAAATTTAATGTACTAAATAAGTAACCTTCTTTAAATAAAGATATTATTATTATTATTATTATAAATGTATTTTTGCCGGTTGAGCAAAGCACATTAGGTGGAAAAAATTTTCTTTGATTGGGTAAGATCTTTTCAACTTAATCAAAAGTTGATTTGTTCATGGGTTTAATGCACGAATTCTCATGTGTATTGTTTGAAAATATATGGTCATTCAGCTTTGGGCATTCAACTTACAGACACATTTTCTTAAGTATGTAGAAACATTACGGTATATATAAACAGCATGACATATAGGCATTTATGATAAGTAACAGATTGATATCAAGCAAGTTGCCTTTGCTTATAATTGCTTATCTTTGTTGATAGTTGATAAAACATTAAAATTAAAAGAATTCTTACTTTGTCCAAAAACTCACCAGAAGCCAAAATTCACTTGTTTGGGGATTTTATGATCTCATTGTTGAGGGAAATAAGACATTTTTTAAGTGCAAAGCATGTTCAAGTGAAGTTAGTTCTAAAGTAACTTAAGTAGAAATTAAATAAAACTTTAATGGTTTGTTTTCTTCCTTTCTTTTATGAAAATCTTGAAAAAAAGTTCAATTGACCAGTATTGACCAGTATTGACCACTTGAGGAGTATTGACCGGGATGGTTTTAACCGGTTAAAACCGCCGGTTTAAACCAGAGGCAGTCGATTGGTGCCAACCCTGGATGGAACAGATCTGCTGGCCAATCTGGATCTACATGTACACTGAATGCACATGCAATAAAACCCATAAAGATATAGAAACCCCACTCAACAATTTCTGGATCTGTCCTGTATTTCTGGTTGTAGATGTAGATCCTGATCAGACAACACATACATTTAAGATGACTATAACTTAATACCCTAAACACAATATTCAGACAATGCTTTAAAAACTGTGCAAATGCTTTTGAATTTTGAAAATTTGAAAAAGAGAATGGAATAAAAATCCATCTTTTGTAACAAGTTGTCGTATAAAAAGAACTGTTCTTTTTATACGACAACTTGTTACAAAAGTGTCACATCAAGTAAATCCCTGATCAGTTGATGGCTTAACAGCTTAAGTTCAGATCTCACACTGCCACTCTTGTGTAAAACGTCTGACATATTCATAATCACTATCTGGGTAGAGGATATAGGCAGCCTGGATAGCTCTTTTAGGATAGCACTTGCCCTGCAAGCTAGGAGTCTGGGGTTTGAGTCCCGGTCTGGCTGCACATTGATCGCACCCTGTGACATTTGGCGCCCAACGTGGGGCTGTGAAAACATTGCAGGTATGTCTTACGATGCTCCAGTTACTGCAGTTGTGTTTGTATGATTAGGCAGAAAGTAAATTCAGTGTGGATAGAACAGACTCAACAGGAATGTCATCAAAAGAGCAAGGTCCTTTATCAGCCCAATTTAGATAATGGTGTAGTACACTGATGTTTGAGTCGCGAAATAATGTTAAAAATATAAAATCATACAATAGTTAGTGAAAGTAAGATGTAACAGAAAGATTAAAAATGTGATAAAAACCAATTCCATACCAAATTTCAGTGTTAGACGTGTCAAATGAACAGTAATAGCGTTACACTCTTATAATCAGGAAATTCTTCTTCCAATCATTTGTCACAACGTGTTACTTGTACGCTCGTTCTAATTTTAGAACTTAGTCATGTGACATAAACAAAGAAAATGGCAGAAGCAACTTTGGTGCTACGCAAAAACAAGGTTTTGTCCTTTTCTTATCACAGTTATTCTAGCACTCTGTTCTCTTTCTGTAAGCAAGTCAGAAGCTGTCTCTTATCCTATCTCTTTTCATGGATGAAGTTCATGGCATAATTGTCACTTTCGATTTAGACTGAACTGTTCATGGCCAAGGATGGCAAACTCTTTCATTTTCGATTCATGACATAAGTTAAATTCAATTATGACCGGTGAACTTGGAAACATCATTTCAATGAGCGTTCTGTAAAAGTGAGACTGTCGGTTTTTACAGCTGTTTGATCTCACATACCATAATTGATAGAGGTGACCTAGATTCTCAACATCAATCAGCTGATTGCATTTGATTATCTGAGATTTTATTTACACTTAGAGTTCATCATTTAACACCCATGCCCGTAACAAACAACTATTTTTATTGAGGCAGATCAGGATCGCAGTCTGTTGACATAAGCTTTATAATAACATTTTAAGACATTATGCCAGCTTCCTGAAGACACTAAGCATGGCACAGCTCAAATAAATTTTATACCTTTAAGTAATTTGATGATGCTTATTGATTCCTGAGACTTGTAAACCCAGACTTCCTAAAAGTTAAAAAAAAGTGTGAGACATTTGGTCAGAAAAGATGTGAAAATCTTTCTGACCGAAACAAATTCTATCTGACCAAAACATGTTAAAAATGAATGTAGCAAATATACGAGGGTTGATCCAGAAGTTCATACAATTGACCTATTATACTTTTAAAAAATTAGTCCGTTATTGAATAATTCACCAGAATTGAAGAACGTTGTGACGTCATTTTGCATATGTTGTTTTGAAAGTCATTTCAAAGCTAAAGCGTTTTTCGTAAGATTGAAAAATTGAAGCACTAGCGATATGACGTCAGCATCAAACTTGGAAAGTCGATCAGTAATCAAATTGTGTCAAGATCTCGGACACACACCTACAAAGACATTTCAGATGATTGGAGAAAATAAGTCTAATGTTTTATAATGAACTTGTTAAAAGTGGCACCGGAAATTTAGAGAAGGTCGGAGCTCAAAAGAGGACGACAATCACAAAGGTTGACCGGCAATGCACCACTTCTTGATAGACGACGTCAAATCTGTTGTCAACAGAGATAACCGCATGGTGGTGGGAGAAATTGCAGATAAAGCAGGGACTTGCGAGATTGTTCGAATCCAAGTGGTATAGGGACACTTTCAACATGTGTATTAGTGGAGCTGAACAGTGTGTGAGGGTACATGGGGACTACGTACAGTAGCATTAGTCATGACATCAATTGTAATTTTCTTGACGTCGCTTTAGACGTTCTTGCTCCCCCACCGGTGTAAGGTCTATGTATTAAATGTTTTATTGTACACTGACTGTTTTATGTACTCGTTTAATATTTTGCATGTATATATCATAGATATTGCATTAAAGGACTGCATAACTTTTGTTTTGATATTTAACACCCTTAAGCTTTTTCAAAGCCATTGTATGAACTTCTGGATCAACCCTCGTATAAGGAGTTAAAATTTTTGTCTGACACTCAGTCTGGTAACATAAGTAATCTCGTCTGACTGGCACAAATTTTACTGGACAGGTCTGTAGGTCCTGTAACTTCTGTTAACCTACATGTACCTGTATGACTTTTCTGATATTTATTTGTCAACCTTACATTGATGACACTTCTTAAATACCTTGATACACCTTATTTAATCTCCTTACAGTCAAGTGACAAGTGTTCTTGGGAACTCTAATAAATCCTTTCACATGTGCCAACAGTGAAGATCCAGATTAGCCAGCACATCTGTGTCGTCTAACAATGATTATACTGTTCAGTTCTTGGTCTAAAATAAACTGAATCACAAAGTGAACAGAGTAGATCCTGGTCAGAGAGGCACGGCTGACTGCTCTGGATCTACACCATTCACCCATGAATAACAGCCATATCTCATTCTCAGTAAAAAGTTAAGAGTAAAGAGTTAAAATTGTTATTGACAGTCGCTTATTCTACCAGGTGTAATTAAATATTGTTTGGCATAAGCCTCAGGCATAATGTGATTTTAATCCTTTCTGATTCCCAGGACTTAAAACCCATACATGTATGATTTATTTTGATATTGATTTGTCCAACTTGCATTCATGGCACTTTTAAATACTTTAATACCCCCTATTTCATCTTTGCACAGTAAAATGACACATAATCTGGGGGAAACCCAAATGAATTTTATTTTTAATATTTCTATTCCAGGAGAAAAGAAAACATGGAAAGCAGACTGGTAAAGTAGAAAGCAATGATGATATAAGTGAAGGTATTCCAGATGTGTCAGATCTTGAAAGACTTTTGTTAAATGATGATATTAAACATGCTGACAGTGCAGAAAATGATGAACCTGTACAAAGCAAAACTCAGATTGAAGAAAACTCTGAATGTGAACCAGAGAGTAAAAGTATAAAGGATGCCGATGATAAGGAATATAGCAAGTCGAATTTTGTCAATAATTTAGATGAATCTGTTGAGAAAGAAACAGTTGCAGATATAACAGAACTTGTTGAAAACAAAGCAGAATTTGCTGTTATTGAAGAGTTAAACAAGACGGAAGTGTCTGATGATAGAACAGATGTAAAAGATCAGGAACATTCTGAGTCTGCACAAGATACAGAACTCTTAAAGGATAAAAAGCATTCTGAGACAGATCAAGGTACAGAACACTTACAGGATCAGAAACATTCTGAGACTGCACAAGATACGGAACACGTAGAGGATCAACAACATTCTGAGACTGCACAAGGTACAGAACACGTAGAGGATCAAAAACATTCTAAGACTGCACAAGGTACGGAACATTTAAAGGATAATAAACATTCTGAGGCTGAACAATGTGTAGGAAGTAAAGTAAAAGTACATGAGCAGAATGCTGTTGAAACTGTTGATGAAGATAAAAGGGGCACTACAGAGAAACACCGTGAAGATGTGAAAGAAGAAGAACAGAAGGAAGTTGAGCTTAGTGCACAGGGACTTCTTTATCCAGACTTGTCAGAGCAACTTCAACAGTTTATGATGGAGAAAGAAAAGGTAAAAATCCACTTCATAAGAGAACCTGATGGGGCAGATCTGATGTTTGTGTATAAAGTCCACAAGAGAATCTGTTACTGTCTGCTACATGTATAATAATTGAAGAGTAATTCAATTTAATTGACAATTAAAATGCATTTTTTGGGTTTTAATTAATTAATTACAATTAAAATAATTAATTTTTGTTTCAATTATTAATTATATTCAGTTACTTGAAAAAGGTAATTAATTATAATTAATTAAATTATAATTGTAATTGAACCCAGGTCTGGCTCTGAATATGGCTTTTCCTTCAAGGTGGCACCAATCGACTGCCCCTGGTTTAAACTGGTTGTTTAAATAACTGATTAAAACTGTCCCAGTCAGTACTTCCTATATTATTTATATTTCATATTTTCCAAACATTCCTTTAACTGATCACATACATGTAAACTGAAAGTCTTTAAAGTGGCCACTTCATACATTTATTACATCACTAAAGTTTGATGGTAGCATGACCATGATGCATACCAAAAATAAAAGGTTATTATTATTTAGTATGTATGATATATGGGCTAGTATTATTATGAAACTGGCAAGAATTGACAGTTGTTATCTAATTGTTCATAGCATAATTCAATTGTTTGAATACAACAAACATGTTCTCAGCTACAACATGATAGTGTATTACTTGTATTTAAATGTAAATGAGGAAGTTTTCTGTGCATCGCTAAAAGTTAATAGTTATCAACATCACTTACACGTATAGATAAATGTGTTGATATTTAACCCTTTACTCCATGTAATACACATTTTATTGCATGTTTAACCAGTGTAGATCCAGATCAGATGGTACATCTGTGCTGTCTGACCAGGATCTGCACTGCTCTCTTTTAGAATCATTAGGTTATTTCTGACCAAGATGCAACCAGTGCAGATCCAGATCAGACGGCACAGAGTACATGGCTTAAAGTGTTAAGCCTTCAAGTTTTAAGCACAGCCTTTGTCAAACAGCAACCAGTGAAGGCAATAATCAGTCTGTGCATCCAAGCAGTCTAATTGGAGACTACACTACACTGTGTCCTCACAGTCACATATTTTGACTCGGGCTCAGTCCTGTATTTTACATTCTATGATAAATCATAAAGGCTAAAGTTGAGTCTTGTCCCCCTGTAGGCTGTATGTTACAAACTTCTCCCTCAATTTAGCCAGGGTCGAAGTTTTTCCCTGTTCGCTTAAATAATTGTAACTTCTCCCTGAAAACAGAAAAACTTCTTCCTGTTTAAACAACCTACACTGCTACCTGATCATGGGTATATATGGGGCACACGATGGGAAAAGTTATCTTTGGTAATATTTATTGACATTTTAGTTGTAACCATATTTGAAAAGAACTTAAAATTATCTATTATTTTATCATAACTAATTTGAGATTTTGTTACACATTTTCACAACATAATCTTATGTTAGCCTGTGTTTGGTTTTAGTTTAACCAGCCAGCATCTGTTGACCAGATTCCAGTACTGGAAGCTTCGTACCATGAAGAACTAGAATTAAGTAAAACAACCCAAAACAAAAACATAGAAATGTTCAATGAACCAGAGACAAGAACAAAGGTGAAGGTTTCCGCACCTGCAGAAGCAGACATTCGGCATAGAATGGTGGCAGAGGAAGTCAAACCAAGACGGGCGCCGGTTATTGAAAGAAGTGAGGAGTTACAGCCCCTGACTCAGCAACAGCTTAACTCATTATATTTTAATCTCAGATTAGAAAACAATGCAGCATTTATTGAAAATTTTGTCCAGGTTTGTTGTTTTCTTTATTGTCCATTTTTTTTGTAATTTTAAGCACACTTGTTGGACATTACTTTACCCTTTACTTGATAAATACGCATTTTTACGCATATGCGACTAGTGTAGATCCAGATCAGCCGGCACATCTGTGCCGTCTGATCAGGATCTGCACTGGTTGCATTTTGGTCAGAAATAACCTAATGAATCAAAAAGCGAACAGTTTAGATCCTGATCAGACGGCACGGATGTGCCGGCTGATCTGGATCTAAACTGTTCGCCCTAGCAATAAAGGTGTATCTATACAGGAAAGGGTTAAAAAAATTTTGGTTTTTGTCTTGAATCTAAGACTTCATTAATGTTTTCCAGAAAACAGTAGATATTTTGCTGACTTCAACCACAAGGGCTTTTATCTTCGTGGAATCTGCAATATTTCCATGACTGAAGATACGATTTTGTAAAGTATTGGCTAGGTTTTAGTTTTTCAGTGTAGAACTTTTAACAATGAGTCTGACTTAAGTATATACATGTAAGTATATTTCATGTGTGGAAAATTCCATCTCAAGGGAACTATTTTTGGGTGGTAAGAGGCTCTGCCAAGTTACCGCCCAAAAACTGTTTCCTGATGGCTGGACTTTTCTATTTGCACCAAGCATAAGTGACAGACACTTGCACAAATCTTTCCATTCTATTTAAATTCATTTCCAAACTCATTTTTATAGTAATGAAAGAACTTATTTCTCACTCATTGTTCAAATATGTCATTGTAAGTGACTTACGACTTGAGGGGAGGGGTGTGCAAGATGATTTTTTTAGAACCATTAAAAACACAGGAATGTCCAATCTGGTATGCAGAAAAATGATACTTCTTTTAATTTTTTTGTGTATACATGTAATTTCATTAACTGTGAATGCATTTAATTACCAGGACATACAATTTTATGAAGTAAGAACCAATGAAAATTGTGTCTAGCAGAAAACCACGAAATCTTATGCAAATGAATATAAGTGCTTACACAGTATAGTAACAACTTAAATGTGAAAATAGTTCACGATGGCACCTTTTCCTGTCATGTGTTTAAAATATGAATGAATTCACAGTATGTATTGTTTTTTCAGAAAGAAATGCAAAGAGAGAACCATGAATTCTACGAGATCCTGATGAACTACCAGCGAGCCAGGAAACATCTGCTCCAGTGTGAGGCTGCACTCAAAACTTACGAAGACGATTACCGAAAATCTCTTAATGAAGTCTGGGTCACAGAAATGAAAACTCAGACTGTAAAGGTAATCAATCAATAATCATTATGTCCCCAGTGGGAGGCATATTAAGTTGCACTCGTCCGTACGTACGTCTGTCATTCATACCTAGGTCCCCCATATCTTGTGGCATCAGCTCCTCCTAATGTGTCTGCAAATTCCTTTCCAACATGCACAGATGATCAAGCAGGATGTGTAGGTGATGGTAAAGAAAGGATTTTTTCTTTTACCATTTTTACCAGAGTTATGGCCCATTGTTATTACAAATGTTGTTTCAGCAGTGGGGGCATCAGTGTCCAAGGACACATTCTAGTTTTTGTTTAAATTTTGTCCATGTTATGGTTATAATAAGGAATGAAAACTTTCACCCAAAACTACCACAAAGACTGTAAATAGACAACAAGATTGTTCCGAATTACTTGTTTTAGCAATGCTGGTTTAACTAGACAACAGACAGACAGCTAGACTGACTGACTCACATACATCTCTAATTGAGTCCTGTATGTGGTATTTTAAAATATTTTATACAAAATGTAGTTTGTGAAACAGATAATTGGTCAATATTACATTTTGCGAAAACTACCACACAAACTGTAGACAACAGAATGACTGTCATAGTATTTCAAGATAGGACCTGTTTGCAGGAATTAATGGCTAGACATTCATAAAGTTAGTATTGCAAATCTCAATAACTTTTGATGAGTTTTTAAAACCTAAATTGCATTTAACCAGTATTTTTATTGAGATTTTTCAATTCAACTAAAAATGGCTTATATTTGTTAAATTATAAATATTTAGAAGTTGCCCCTGATTATCACAAAAATATTTTTTATGCATAAATACTATTATAGCTCAAATAATGGCCACACCTGTGTATAGGCTGCACCCCAAAAATGAGCCCAAATTAAATAAATGCCACCTTCAAATTTTACAAACACCATTATATCTGTGTACACATTGGCAGCACACCTTACTTCTGAACAATTTAATCAGGTTTACATGTGCACTGACAGTACATTGTTCACATTTACCTGACCTTGACTTTGTATAATGACCTTGAACTTGTATAATGTCCTTGATGACCTTGAATATAGAAAATAAAATTGAATCTCTGTACTGTGGTATTTTTTTAAATTTCACATGCATTTGATATTGTGTATTTTGTGCTAAGTCATTTTTAGGCAAGATTTTTAAACCCAGCAAAATTAAACTATTTAATGAGATGAGTAACTTCTATAATGGTGATATAATTATTTACTTGTTGTATTTGTAGGGAACCTGTGGTGATAATGCCCATTGTACAGCCACTCACAGCTATGAACAGTGCAAGCTGGACTTCAATGCACTGTCACGAATGACCATGACCTTGAAAAATATTCAAGAGCAGATTCATGAAGAGCTTGCTCTACATTCATATTCTGTTCAACTTTCCAAGTAAGTGATTTGTTTGAGAAAGAACAAAATGATGTAAAATTTTACTTCAACATCTATTTCATTTTCTAAATTCTTTGATGACTGGAGAAGGGCACAATATCATAAAACTGAGATTGGAGATCAGTCTCTTATCTGAAGCAGCTGATTGGTTGAAATCGAATTTACTGTATAGACTGGTCAGTGATATTGAGTAATTCAATATTTTGTTTAAAATTGAATCTTTATCTTGCTGAACATTGTCTGTTCATTTAAAGTTTACATGGTTCCAAGATTATACTATAGTTACATTGTACATTCTGATCAGACTAAACTTTCTGCTGTGCAGGCTGATTTATTGTGTCTACAGTAAAACCCCTTATAATGACCACCCCAAAATTCAGACCACACCATAAATAAGACCCCCTTAAATAAGACCACTGTTCAAATGTCCCCTTAAACAGTTATGAACTGTTTTTTTTAACTCTGTTTGACCACACAACTCTTAAGACCACTTCTGACCAGTCCCTAAGGTTGTCTTTATTGAGGGGTTTCACTGTACACTTTTTGCAAAGGTAACATAAGCCATGTAAGCCATTGGTTGGACACTCACCTGTATATATTTTCAGGCTGCAAGTAGAGTCGTACATTCATGACTTATTTGTGAGATCTCCTGTGCTGAGGGATATTCCAAAGAACCTTCCTGTTTATGGTATTCAATAATTAAAATATGTTAAATTCATCATAAATCCAGACATTTTATAGCAAATGTCATTTAATGATAAAAACACTTGCAATTCAATGGAACTGCGGTTTGTCTAACACAGAACTTCTCATATCAGAGAAAAATATCGTATTGAAATTTGTGGGGTAGTAAACTTTGTGGATTTTAACCCTTTCCTCCATACACCTTTTTTTGGCGAGGGCGATCAGTTTATATCCAGATTACCCAGCACATCCATGCCATCGGATCAGAATCTAAACTGTTCGCATTTTGAATCATTAGGTTATTCCTGACCAAACTGACCAACCAGTGCAGATCCTGATCAGAAGGCACAGTTGTGCCAGTTGATCTGGATCTACACTGGTCGGATATGTGTAAAAATGCGTATATATATGGAAAAGGTTAAGTTATATATTTGATATTCTAAAACACTTAATATTTTCATCCTGATATATGACCAGGCACTTTTAAATACACTGACACTTTTTTAATGCAACTTATTTGCAGCGTGTGAGAGACAAAACCCAAATACTGCCCATCAACTCCAGAAATTACACGACTGTATCTCTATACTGTTTACCTTCCATCGACTACCAATTGATGATGAGGAAATGGTCAAAAATCTACAACAGTGGACTGAAAGAATGGTGAGATATTTAAGCCCTTTTATTTACACAACCATTTTAATGTCTTTTTTCACCTTGTATTTTCTCCATGCAGTATTTTAATATTCAGGAAGTAAGTCAAAAAACAAAACATAACAATAAGTGGAAGACTTTGAAAGTTAAGCTTCCATACTTGGTTTTCACTGGTTGACTTTGCTTTTGGCATAGTGTCTGTGTACTGTGACACCCAGTATTACACATGTTGCTATTCACCCTTTCCTCCATAGACTCACCTTTATTGCTTGGGCAAACAGTTTAGATCCAGATCAGCCAGCACATCCATGCTGTCTGATCAGGATCTAAACTGTTTGCTTTATGATTCGATTTTTATTTCTGACCAAAATGCGACCAGTGCAGATCCTGATCAGACGGCATGGATGTGCCGGCTGATCTGGATCTACACTGGTCGCACATGCTTAAAAATGCGTATATATGGAGGAAAGGGTTAAAGAACTGAATTTATGTGCTCTTAGCTCTCATAAGCAGACAGATATCTCCTTTCCTTATATACAACTTGATAGAAGGAGGAAGACATGATTGCAAATATAAAAATTGAAAAATTCTTTTAAATAGAATGTTTAGTAAATAGTAATTTGCTTTTCTGAGTTGATTAATACACTTCAAACTCTATAACCCTGTATTTTGGGTCTGTCAACTAGGCCCCATTAGTAAGTAAATTGTTAAATTTTCCTATGCAGAATAATGATATAATGTGTTCCAATTTTCCTGCACAAATGAATAATTTTGGTATGATAGTGCTAATGCCTAGTTGTGTCCAGAATCGAGTATGGTTTTTGCTTATCAACAAAACAACTAAAAAATTCTCTAAGAAATTCACTTATAAGCTATAGGCCTTAATAGTAAAATATAATGTGTTTACAGGTGTCAGCATTATTAAGGGTTGGGACATTTGAGGACCATCTCTACATACTGAACCAAATAATGCGATGTCCATCAGGCATTGGAACATGGGCAGCACATTTTATTCAGACACCAGCAATACCAAGTAATGATGACTTCTCAACGTCAATGTTTGGTAACACTCATCTGGATCATTTCGTTACATGTTTGTCAACTGTACTGATTCCAGCAAGGTATGTTTTGAGTACTCTGTAAAATGTTTACTCTTGTAACTCATATTTTTGGACACTTGTCCTTTATCAAGAAAAGCACAGAAAGGTACATCCATAACGCTGGAGTTTGACATTCTTGTTAATAACAAAAGGAAACAAGTAGCTTGGTCTTTTGAATAAAGACAAGGCCTTGTCTTTTATCTTTTATGTGATTATCTCTCTAAATAAAGACTATATAGACACATAAAAATGTATTATTGTGCTCCTGTAATCCAAATAAGAACACATAAAACAACATGAAAGATATTAACATGAATGTACCTTAAGTTATAAAAAAATGTTTTCTTGATAATAGACAAGTGTCCAAAATTTTGAGTTTAAAGAGTGAACAGTTTACATAGAGTTATAACTGACTTCCTTTTAGAAGATTGTATGTTTGGATTAGTTACAACAAAAAAATGGCAGCCAACTGTCTGAATTGTAAGATTGATTAGGTTTAGCAAATTTATACTGTTAATTCACAGATTATTGCCGGGTATGGCATGGACTTCATCTATAGACAGATCGATCTATTAATTTAAAACTGTTATGGAATGTGTTATTGAAAAAATAAAAACATTTTGAAGAAAATTCAAAATCAGATGGCAAGCATGTTCTAAATAATCTGAATATACACTGGTAACACACATGATAAGACTGTATATATGCAGTTAAGGTGTCAGCTTGTTTGTGTCTACACCAGTTTCAAATACCGCTAATGTAATGATTACCTCTAATACTGTAAAGATACAGTGTATTCTGGTCAATTTAATGATGTAATGTCCATTAACTTCCGTTTGCAGTTATCGTAGTGAGTTTATGTGCAAGATGCAGAAGATGTTGACGACAGGAAAAGACAACAAGAATCTCTCCTGGGTGATGGTCGACTCGGATGGAGAAGAGGTATGTACTGTGGAGGAATGTTTGCAGAGCTTTACATAAGGTTAACTTCATGGGATATGGCTGTTATCCATAGGCAAACAGTGCATATCTAGGTCTACACTGATTGCTTTTAGATTTGTTTGGTTATAACTGACCAGGAAGTGACCAATTTAGATCCAGATCAGATGGCACGGATGTTGTGGTTTATAGCGATTGCGATCAGTGTAAATCAAGATTAACCAGCACACCCTTGACATCTGATCAGGATCTACACTGTTAATTTCTCATCAGAAATAATGTTATAATAAAAAAGTGAACAGTGTAAATTCTAATCAGACAACATGGATGTGATGGCTGATCTAGATTTACACTGTTCACCCATAAATAACGCCCATATCACAGGAGGTAAAGGGTTAATATTATTTTATTAAAGTTATAAATTTTTTCTGAGAAACATTTAGTGGTATTTGTCAGAATGTGTCAGAAGAAGTTTACACAGTAAAACCCTTCATTTAAGACCATTTCAGAAGACCACCCCAATAATGAGACCACTATTACAATATCCCTTTTTATAATTTTGCACTATTTTCTATCCCAAAATTTAGACCCCAATGTTAAGACCACTATGGTCCAATCCCAGAGGTGGTCTTGATAGCAAGGTACACTGTTACAGTAATGACATTAAGTCAGTAAAAGTGCTTGCTAGCTTGATATTGTTCTATTTTTAGGATGAAGACCCACAGAGTTCCTGGGTGTATATACATGAGAACGATGTTGTTGCCATACTGAGACAGCTCCCATTGGCTGAATTATTTAAACACATATTCTTTGTCACCCAATCACAGCATAGTGGTAAGAAGGAAACAAATATTCTGTTACTTTTTCTATTCTTAGACATAAAAATGACAGAGTAAACAGTTAAAAATGACAGAGTAAACAGTTAAAAATGGCAGAGTTAAAAATGACAGAGTAAACAGTTAAAATGACAGAGTAAACAGTTAAAAATGACAGAGTAAACAGTTAAAAATGACAGAGTAAACAGTTAAAAATGACAGAGTAAACAGTTAAAATGACAGAGTAAACAGTTAAAAAATGACAGAGTAAACAGTTAAAATGGCAGAGTAAACAGTTAAAAATGACAGAGTTGAAAATGACAGAGTAAACAGTTAAAATGACAGAGTGAACAGTTAAAATGACAGAGTAAACAGTTAAAAATGACAGAGTAAACAGTTTAAAATGACAGTAAACAGTTAAAAATGACAGAGTAAACAGTTTAAAATGACAGAGTAAACAGTTAAAAATGACAGAGTAAACAGATACAAATGACAGAGTAAACAGATAAACCTTTCACTCCATATAATTAACGGCATTTTTTCACATCTCTGATCAGTGTAGATCCAGATTATTTGTGCTCTCTGTTTAGGAACTGCAGTGTTCTCTTTTTGGTCAGAAATAACCTAATACATGAAAAAGTGAACAGTATACATCCTGATCGGATGGAAGGATGAGCTGGCTGATCTGGATCTACACTGGATCTACACAGATTGACCATGCCGTAATGGTGTATTTATGGAGGAAAAGGTTTAAGTCTATTGTTCAAGCATTCTATGAGTGTGTAGTACGAACTAGACCTTTTAATTCCTTTTAAATGATAAAATAGCAGCTAAAGATGACAGCATCTTTTGGCATTGCAAAATACAATTCAAAGAATAGACAGCAAATATGAGTCATTTATATGATTGGTTAAAGCAGAAACAGTTTCAAAGTTAAAAAGGACAGGTAAAATATTGGTGAATATGGATATTTAAAGGTAACTAGCATCTAGCTCCAAGAAATGGCACTTGTCAATATTCATTCCTGTTCATCATTGTTTAAACTGTTTACCAGTATAAACAAAAAAAAGTGAGGATAAATTATAGCATTTTATCTTTGATATTAGATATACAGGTATACGTATGTATTGTTGATATTATTGGCTGGATAATTGATACAGATTGGCTTGAATTGATGGCACCTCAAGCTTCATGTACCACCATGCACTTCTGATGCTGTGCAAACATTTCTCAGATGTACACTGGATAATAAAACATTAAGTTAACTATTGACTTATTTCAGACGAGTACGAGTATGATATCAGAAAGACCACCGAGTCGACCATGTACCGAGTGTTTGCTTTCAGTACCTGTCTGATCAGAATCCTCGGAAATGGTCTGAAGACGTACAATACCGCAAGATATCGACAACTCAACAAGAGACTTGGAAGAATGATCAGGTATCTTAAAAGCTTGTTGCTTTTCTCGGTATTTCAACAGTACTGCGAAATCATATTTCACACCAGTTTAAATTTTGCATATTTCACTATAGGGAAAATGAGTTAATCTAAATCCAATATAATTACACCATGTAATAATATGCCATAATAGAAATACATTTATACAATTATACTATATAATTTGTATCTATTACTAATACATCCATGCCCTCTGATCAGGATTTACACTATTTGCTTTTAGATTTATGGATTGACCAATTAGCAAACAGTGTTGATCAAGATCAGATCGGACACAATGGATTTGATAATACCCATATATATGGATTAATGGGTTCACACTGTAAAAAATGAAGTTTTATATATTATTTCAGACAATGTGTTCAGTGTGTGGCAGAACATTGGGAAAACTTCAGAGACGCCAACCAGGGTATTTTATCGGCGCACTCACTGCAGAAACTCCAAGTGGAGTATGATGCGTTTTTCTTAAGAGCTGTTAACTTGATCCACACATCTCAGAGGTTTGTTGCTTCTTTTAGTAATGTTTTGGATTTATTTGTCGGATCAATTCACAAATTTAAAAACCAACACAAAATAAGAAATTAAACTGAAACATAGTTTAGAAAATTAAAATCGACGAAATTAAGAACCCTTGAAAATGATGTCTAACAGAAACCATAAATATAAGTGCATCCCCAGTAATTGGTTGTAATTTTCAAAACTCGCATCATCTAAACATTTCATATATCACTGAAGTCGAATTTTCCTGTGACATGGCTCTTCTTCTTTTAATGTGGTATTATTATATTTCGATTGGTTCTAATGTTTGCATATTTTGCGCTTTGCAGTGAACCCAAATCAAACCCAGTAAAAATTAACCACATACATGTAATATCTCATTCTTTGAGATTAATACAATTGGAAAAATTTATTTCCAAAGGAAAATTTTATTTGTGTCATTTGCATGAAAATTACTGGTAGGCCCGTGAAATTAAATGATTTCCCAGTTTATGTTTGATATTAGACTAGGATCCTGGCAGTTTATAGCTGACATGCCATTTGACAACGTCTCCAAGGATACCATGTGGAAGATACTCTGGCTGTTACACCAAGGTCATGGTCAGTCATTTGAAATTGCTGACTTTCCACCACTATATCAGTGTATAGACTTTGTGAAAGGTAAGTTTTCATATAGTTTAACAGTTATTTCTTTTATACAAGGGAAGCCATATGAGGTTGTAGGAAGAACAATGATCTAGGGGTAGAGTGCTTCACTCCTAATTCCTTGATTCCAGCTTTGATTACCACCATTGATAAGATAAATCTGCAATTTCCACAACCCACAATCAGCGTGGTTTCAACCAAGGCAGAAAGAATAGAGGATGATTGATATAAATTATAATTATAAACTGTAATTATTCTAAATGTCCATGTTTTCCAAATCTTCATTTGGTTAATCAAACTAAAATTATTTTTAACCAGGTTTTCTTTAGAAAAATCACTTATTATCTGGACAAGTTTCATAATCCCTGACTGTATTTTGACAAAGTTATGCCCCTTTTTCACTTAGAAATTTTGTTAAGTTTTTTGTGAAAGTTGTGTTTTTCTCAGTAACCGTTTAAGATACAACTTTGAAACTTAACATAGTTGTCTGACATATCAATACCTATTATCAGGACAAGTTTCATAATCCCTGACTTTATTTTGACAAAGTTATGTCCCTTTTTTACCTTAGAAATTTTTTTGTGAAAGTTGTCTTTTTCTCAGTTACCATTCAAGGTATAGCTTTGAAACTTAATAACATAATTGTTTGGCATCACAGTACCAATTATCAGGTCAAGTTTCATAACCCCTTACTGTGTTTTGCCAAAGTTATGCCCCTTTTTGACTTACATTTTTTGTTAAGTATTTTGTGAATGTATCTGTTGATGCCAAATTGCCTGTTGATGCTTAGCTTAGTTTGTGGGTAGCTTATATCAACAGGCAGCTTGGGATTGCCACCCAGGTGTCTGTGATCAAGGTCAAGGTCACAGTTGCTAAAAATAGAAATTCAGTTTCCCCTCAATAACTTGAGTTTGCTTTGGTATACTGACGCCAAACTTAGTGTTGGTATCTTATATTAAGATGCAGCTTGAGATTGCTACCCAGGTGTCTGTGATAAAGCTCAAGGTCACTGTTGCTAAAAATAGAAATTCAGTTTCTGCTCAATAACTTGAGTTTGCTTTGGCCTATTGACACCAAACTTGGTTTGTGGGTAGCTAATATCAAGACACTACTTAGGATTGCTACCCAGGTGTCTGTGATAAAGGTCAAGGTCACTGTTGCTAAAAATAGAAATTCAGGTTTCTCATTATTACTTGGGTTAGCTTTGATCTATTGACACCAAACTTTCTTTGGGTAGCTTATACCAAGACGCAACTTGGGATTGCTACTCAGAAGTCTGGGATCAAGATCAAGGTCACTGTTGCTAAATATAGAAGTTCAGTTTCTTCATACCAGATATTTTCTTTACAAAAGTATAAGTATTAAATGAAAACCTGGTTTTCGGCGACATATTTTCTTGTTAATATTTGTTTTTGTTTTTTTAATGTTTAATCCAGATTGCTTATGGTTCAAGCATAAAACCAATATTATAAGTAATGTTTTTTTTACAGATCCTTCTAGTAGAAGCCAGCTGGCTGATATTCTACAAGGAATTCCCGCCTCGGAGGGCATCTATCTTCTGAATACCATGACTAACATGACAGAGAGTTGTTCCTCAGCAGACGTCAGTCTGATCGAGACAGTTACTATGTCAGTATTTGAGGTAAGTGCATAATTATACAGTTTATCCACTGAAAAAGATCACCAAGAAATTAAGACCACCCCGATAATAAGACCACTATTTTAATGTCCCTTTTGACTGTTTTGCACAAATTTGTACCCAGGAATTAAGACTACCCCACTTTTTTCTGTCTGAGAAAATTATGTCTTGAAACATACTTGTCCGTTAGAAAATTGAGTGTTGAACCATTTTTCTGTGCTCAACAGGATCATCAATGAAAAATCAAGACAGTCTGATCAGGGTTTACACTGTTTGTCATTACATTTCTGCAAAACAGTCCTATGAAAATGAGGGACTGGCTCAGATTTTGCTAAAAGGAAAGTGTTTAACATTTTTATAGTGGGTTCAGGGTTGACATAACTGAAAAAAAGGAAAAAAGAAGAGAAAACAAATGAATATAGATAAGAAACCAAGAGCTGGGCACAATACAGGACTGAAGTTATAAAACTGAGCATGGAAACCAGTCTCAAATCTCAAGCATCTGATTGGCTAAAATGGCGACTGGTCGCCATTTCAGCCAATCAGATGCTTGAGATTTGAGACTGGTTTCCATGCTCAGTTTTATAACCTTTGACACTGGTCTCAGTCATATAAAATTATAAAAGAAATAGTCCAGTGACTAAGTGCATCAAGTTATGCTTATTTATACTTTTTTGTTTTTCACAGGTGTCCTACTTGTGTACACAGACAAGGGATGTGTGTTCTAAAATGGGGAGAGAACTCCTCTCAGCGGTGGTCACCTGTCATCCATTTATGATGTCACTTCTAACACAGAAGGTGAATGACTATATGGACAAACTAGAAAAGGTAAATTATACCCTGTAAAATAATAAATATTTGTGGGGTACTTATTTTCATGATTTTCATCTTCAGATTGATCCAAAAAATTTTAACCATTCATGAAAAAAATTGGGCTTAAAGTTGAACATAGTTTAGAAAATTGAGTTTCAAGAAAAAACTCAAGAAATTAAAAACACACAATAATGATGTCTCATGGAAAACCTGGAACTTTTATGACCATGAAGTGCATCCATAGTATAGTAATGTGAACATATAGCAGTATAGACTATAGTATCAAATTATAGTCACAACTTACAAATGGCAAGGCATTAACAAAGTATTTGCTAACTGAGCAAAACAGGGCACAAGATCATTAACCTGAGATTGGAGACCAGTCTCAAATCTGTAGCATCTATTCATTAGTGTACAGTACTGTGGTAACATGATATTCTGTAGATGGAAAGGGTGGGTGTGTGTGTAAATGTTCACATATTTCGCAGGGAAAATGTGAGAATTAAATCACAGAAAATGTGAGAATTAAATCACAGAAAAATGAAACCATTGAATAAATAATTTTATGAGAATAATACAACTGCGCAAATGTATGAACAGACAAATATTTCATTTATGTTTTCTGCAAAAATTTGATACCCCTGAAATTAAATTGATTCCGTTAGAATTATTATTTTACTTGTTGGTTTTTATTGAAATGTTCACAGATGGGACTATACCTGTACAGAGGACTGACGTTGGAGACCTGGATCCCGTCTGACCTTGACCTGACCATCATAAGACAGTGGTTGCTGAACTCTGCCCTCGGCACACCAACGCACCTCATGGCTCAGACAGTACTCAGCAATATCAACTGGGGTTGTACCATGAGAGTAAGTGTTGCTTGAAATGTGGTACTTGTCATGGGTAACGGTGTCTTCAAATCTATTTAAGAGGCATTTAGAGTTGCACTCGTCCGTCTGTCTGTCTGTCCATCAGTATGTTCCCCCAAATCTTGTGGCATCAATTCATCATTAACTATCAGGCGGATTTCTTTCAAACTTGCACAGATAATCAAGCAGGATGTGTAGATGATCATAAAGAAAAGATTTTATCCTGCAACCATTTTTACCAGAGTTATGGCCCTTTGTTACAACTGTTGTAGCAATGGGGGTATCAGTGTCCAAAAACACATTCTAGTTTATTTCTATATTTAGAAAGATTTTACAATTGTCTTTTATTATCTCATAACAAATATGTGAGTTGTTACATATTTTGAGAAGCCCAAAATATATGAAAATAAAAGCACAAGAAATTAAAAGATAATACAGTAACAAACAATTCTGATAAATCAAGTATCTTGCAATGGGCAATACTGTGCCATTGAGCAGAGGCACAATAAGGATTTCTTTTAAAAAGTACTGAGTGGAGAGGCAATTTGAACTGAATTTATAAGTGAGAGCCTGAAACCTATTTAAATATTTTCATGACAGTTGTGTAGGTTGTCCTCATTCTTAAAATGTTTTAACATGTTTTGATTTCTGACTACAGTAAAACCTGTCTCAAAGAACACCTTGAAAATTAAGACCACAATAACAATAATACATGAAACACTATTTGGATGTATCTTTGAACAGTTTGTTTACTATTTTCTACCCTTTCTGGAATTAGGACCTCCACACTATTAAGACCACTTTTGTCAAGTCCCAAAGGTGGTCTTAAAAGCGAGGTTTAACTATTATTTTAAATCGAAAAACTGGCTCGTGTTCTGTAATTTGTCATCTTTGGTGCGATGTATAAGACAGTCAAAACCCATAAATTCAGGAACCTACGAAAAGCATTTTTTCTGAAAACTGTGAAATTGCACGCCATTGAATATATTCCCAATAGTCGGAAATCAAAAACTAATAAGCAAACACTTTTAAAAAGATGAAATTGATTAAAATTAAAAAAAACTGCTTTTATTGAAATGGATAAAGACACTTGAAGCTGGCACTGTATTTACATTATCTTTCTTCGTCGCTAGGGTGATCGGTTAATGGTTCCATGGAATGTACATAAACAGGTGGCAGTGCTTGTTGTAGAAGCTTACCAGAAGTTTATTTTTGGAAAACATCTGGGCTCAATGATCATGGAAGGTGTCAAACAGGTGAGCACAAATTACGTTTCTATATTCTACAAAACCTTATGTTGGGCCAGGCAGCATTTTTGACTACAGTTCAACCTGTACCAAACACCACCTGTAAACAGAAACCACCTCTGAATAAAGGCTAAATATGTTAGTTGTCCCATTGACTGATTAATAGAATAATTTTAATTGTGAACAAAGATCACCTGCCTTCAAAGACCATGTTTTTTTGTTAACTGGTCTTTGAAGACAGGTTTGACTGTATTGCATGGCAAATAAATGTGAGAAAATTGGACTTGCTGCCATAGTTAAGTGTAGATCACATGTCCGACTTTCTTGGTCTGTAAAGGGTGTAAACTAGATGTATTAAGAGTGCTTCTTTGAAAGAATGATGAACAGTGTTGATCCTGATCCTACGACATGGATGCACTGGGTGACATAGGTCTGCACTTGAGTCTTAGGCCATACATGCTATTCTTTCATGGAGCTTTGGCATATCCCTTTCCTCCATAGACACACCTTTATTGCGTGGGCGAACAGTATAGATCCAGATCAGCCGGCACATCCGTGCTGTCTGATCAGGATCTGCACTGTTTGCTATTAGATTATTTTATTTCTGACCAAAAGGCGACCAGTGCAGATCCTGATCTGACGGCACATATGTGCCATCTGATCTGGATCTACACTGGTCACACACATGTTAAAATGCATATATATTGAGGAAAGGGTTATTGTCTCATAGCTGAGAATAAATGATTGTAACCCAACCCTCTGGATCTGCACAATGCTCATTCAATTGCAAGACCAACTCTGATACTTGCCTTTACAGATCATAAATGACTGCCAAAGTATATAGGTATCACCTTACCTGTTTGATAAAACCTTAATGTTGGCAATAACTTCGCCAGTTTTCAGTATTTCCTGATTAAAGACAAATATGTACTTCTTATGACAAAATGATAATCATGATGCAAAAATATAAAAATGTTGATGTTGAAAAGGTTATATCTCTTTTTGTACATTTTTGGTATGTGTACATAGTACAAGGGGTAATACAATTGTTGTGGAGGAACAGTGGTCTAGGGGTAGAGCGTCTGGACTCCAGATCTGGAGACTGCAGGTTGGAAACCCATCAGGGATGAGATGCGTCTGCAATTTCTCCAATCCACATTTGGCGCGAGTCCTGGTTGGAAACCCAGGAAGCAGTCATCGAGTGTGATTAATATAAGTTGGAAGAACTTGTTTCACAATTTATTTATTTTACTAATTGTTCTACTGAACATCTATTTTGCATAAACCTTTACTCCATATATTATACAAATAAATACAACACATTAGGGAACAATGTAGATTCTGATCAGCCAATACATCTGTGCCAATTCTTGGTCAGAAATAACCTTATGAATCAAAAAGTGAATAGTGTAAATCTTGATCAGATGGCATGGATATGCCGGCTGATCTGGATCTACAATGTTCACACATGGCTAACAGCCATATCCAATGGAGAAAAGAGTTAAAAAGGCAAAAATATATTGTAGAAATATATATTATTATAGAAAAACACATGTTCTATGAGATGTTGTGTCTGTTATTAGGTATCAGCAGCAGTACAGCAATACATGACCTTGGAGCAAGAGTTTAACAGTTGGTGCTGGGACATATTGCTCAAACTGTCTCTACACCGAGGTAGCCTGCCTGAGGTAGATGGCCGTCTCGCTGCCAGCATGGGAGATGCCCCAGATGTTAACAGCGATGATTCTCTGCTGCCTCTGTGTAAAGGGATCAAAGACAAAAATCCTACCGCATGTTATGTTACTCTGATGTTGACCAAATATGGACATGGGTAGGTTTCCTTTGCCAATGATTGTTTAATCATTTACTCAATGCATACGGGTTTTATGGCATGTGAGACCAGTGTAGATCCAGATCAGCTAGCACATCCATGTAATCTGATCTGGATCTACACTGTTCACTACTTGCTTAGAAATAATCTAATGAATAAAAAAATAACAATAAGAATCCTGATCAGATGGCATTAATGTACTGGCTGATCTGGATCTAAACTGTTTGCCCATGGGATATCAGTCATACTCCATGAAGAAAAGGGTTAATAAAATTGGGGTGATCAAAATCTTTGGAATACTGACATAATAATTTTTTTAAAAACCATAGAGGCATATAGAGTTGCACTCATCTGTCCTTATGTCTGTCCATATGTCCATCACCAAATCTTGTGGCAACAACTCTGGATTTCTTTCAACTTGCACAAATGATCAAGCAGGATGTGTAGATGATCGCAAAGAAGGGACTTTTTCCTGTGACCATTTTTACCAGAGTTATGGCCCTATGTTACAAATGTTGTTGTAGCAGTGGGGCTTAGAAAATTAAAATCACAGGAAATAAAATTTTACAGTGTATGAACTTTTTGTCTGTCATAATGAAAACCTTAAGCAAAACACCATTTCAGGATCGGAGATTTTATATCCAGTGGAGTGCCGTTGTTACAAGTGTTAACAGAAAATGGGTTATATAAGCCAACACTCAATGCGATATTCTACATCTTGCCAATGTTTTATGACAGTCACAAATACATCCTAGATAGCATTAAGTGAGTATTTTAAAACATACATGTATCTAGAACATTTCATCTGAATTCAACAATACAATAAAGTTATTGAAATTTATTGCATATACTAGTTTGTTTTTTATTCGGGGTTAAACGGATTTTAAACTATTTAAGTTTAAATGTATTGAAGTCAGTTTTTGATTTGGTTTCTAATCAGTATACTTTAATATGTTCTCTACAAGTAACATACAATTTCAGTAATTATATTGTGTTCTTCATACCTAGTACCTGGGCCCAAGATTACAAAACTTAATCTGGAGACAAGTTTCCAATCTCAAGCATCTGATTAGATGCTTGAGATTTGAGACTGGCCTCCAAACTCAGGTTTATGATCTTGAGCCCAGGATTGTTAATTACCTGAACATAGGTTTTTGTTGTCATGAGTTTTTATGGTTTATTACCCCCATCATGGAATTCAGTAGAAATACAATTCAGTCCTCAATGTTTCAGGTTCCAGGAAGTGCTGTTGTCCATTCTGCAGGCAGATGAGTCTTACTTCCGTGTCATCAAAGGCTTGTTGTCATATGACTTCCCTGGACCAATCACAAAGCTGTTTACATCCATGATTCAGGTAATATGTTGACATGTAGACATTGATTTTGTATACTTGCAGGGAAATATGCGCCTTCTTCAGGACTGTGATAAGGTCTTGAGAAGACTTTATATATAACTTGCTAGCTATTAGTTAAACTTTTTATCATTTAACCCTTTACTCCATATACAGGTTTTATCACATGAAGGCTATCTGATCAGAGTCTACAATGGTCACTTTTTGGTCGGAATCTACCTGATGAATCCAAAAAGTAACACTGTAGATCCTAATTAGACCCACAGATATGCAGGCTGTTTGCCTATAGAAGACAGCCTTATCCCATGGAGTTAAGAGCCATTTAGCCATTTTTTTGACGAGGGCACAATTAAAAATACGGCTCTAATGGCCAGAAGCCCGTTGGTGAGTGGTTAGTCACTCGTTAAAAATACGAATTCCGGAGCTCACTAGGTAAAAACAAATGTCGGTCTGATCGGAATCTACTTGCTATAGATTTAAAACGTTATTTCTGTAAATCCTGAGACAGCATGAATGTGCCAGGTGATCTGCATCTACACTGGTCACACATGAAATAATGAACTATAAATGGAGTAAAGGATAAACAAATTGCTGCTTATATTTCAGTGTCAGATAGACAAGGCCTACAGCACAGCTAAAGATGCTATCATCTCTGTGATAGGTCTGTGGGCCAAACTTCTGCTGAAGATCCCCAAGTGGTTCCAGGATAGGTAATGTACCTGTAATCTGGTCCCAAGATTATAAAACTGAGATGGAAACCAGTCTCAAATCTCAAACATCTGACTGGTCGCCATTTCTGCCAATCATATGCTTGAGATATGAGACTGGTTTTTAAACTCAGTTTTATAATCTTGGAGCCTGCATGCAAAATCATTCACTGAACAATTATGTTTAGGATCAAGATTTTAGGAAAGGGGGTTCATTGGGACAGTTTTTGGGTAGCAACATGACAACTTCCAATATCCTGGCCAAAATCCCCACGTAAAATAAATAATGCTGCCAAGAAAGGTTGTTCAAACAACCCCACTGAAACACCTCTAGATCTGCCCTTATGGGTTTCAAATGGGTTTGAAGTAAAGGGTTTAACTTATTTTTAGCTCGACTATTCGAAGAATATGTCGAGCTATTCTACTCACTTAGGTGTCGGCGTCGGTGTCGGCGTCGCCGTCCCGCTTTGGTTAAAGTTTGCGTGCAACATACCTATATCTTACAAACTACTATAGCTACAGCTTTGAAACTTGGCACACTTGTTCATCATCATGTCCCGAGTGTGTGTGCCAAGAACCATAACTCTAACTTTCATTTTGATCAAATTATGGCCCTTTTTTGACGTAGAATTTCAGGTTAAAGTTTGCGTGCAAGCTACTGTACAAACACATAACTTCAATACTACTTATACTACAGCTTTGAAACTTGGCACACTTGTTCATCATCATGTCCCGAGTGTGTGTGCCAAGAACCATAACTCTAACTTTCATTTTGATCAAATTATGGCCCTTTTTCGACTTAGAATTCTAGGTTAAAGTTTGCGTGCAAGCTACTGTACAAACACATAACTTCCATACTCTTTATACTACAGCTTTGAAACTTTCAGCACTTGGTCATTATCATATCCTGAGTGGATATGCCAATAACCATTACTCTTACTTCTATTTTTTTCAAATTATGGCCCTTTTTCGACTTAGAATTTTAGGTTAAAGTTTGCGTGCAAGCTACTGTACAAACACATAACTTCAATACTACTTATACTACAGCTTTGAAACTTTCAGCACTTGTTCATTATCATATCCCGAGTGGATATGCCAAGAACCATAACTCTTACTTCCATTTTGATCAAATTATGGCCCTTTTTCGACTTAGAATTTTAGGTTAAAGTTTGCGTGCAAGCTAGTTTCTTTAATACTTCTTGTACTATAGCTTTGAAACTTTCAACACTTGTTTACCATCATGACCCCGACTATGTATTCCAAGAACCATAACTCTTTCTTTAATTTTTAATCAAATTATAGCCCTTTTTCAACTTAAAATTTCTGGTTAAAGTTTGCATGCAAGCTAGTTACTTTCATTCTTCTTGTACTATAGCTTTGAAACTAAAGACACTTGTTCACCATCATGACCCCGACTATG
>JAZAYU010000059.1:1870033-1982533 GCA_038501625.1 Corbicula japonica | reverse complement strand
TCAGTGCCTAAGGTTATAAAACTGAGCAATGGAACCAGTCTCAAATCTCAAGCATCTGATTGGCTGAAATGGCGACCAGTCACCATTTCAGCCAATCAGATGCTTTAGATTTGAGACTGGTTTCCAATCTCAGCTTTATGACCTTCATCAGAATTTCCACTGTTTGCTTCTTCATCCAAAATAACAGAATTAGTCTAAAACAACCAGTGTAGATCCTGATTAGACTATATGGATGTTCAGGCTGATCTGGATCTCCCCTGGTGGTACATGGGATATGAATAGCACCCATAGAGTGTAGGGATAGTATATAGTTATTTGGTTTTTTGTCAGGGAATGTGAGGATATATTGCCGGTCTGGGTGTCATATTACCCGAGCCGCAGGCGAGGGATAATATGACACCAGACCGGCAATATATCCTCACATACCCTTTCAAGGAACCAAATAATTGTTTTATTATACTGCAAAGACTTTTTCAGACAAAATTAATAAGAAAACATCGATTTTTCGATTATTTCGCTTATTTAATGCCGAACGGCTTAATTCCCCTTTGAGAACCTCAATAATTACATGTCTGACGTTATTAATTTACCTGCATGACGTCACTTCTATAGAAATTGAATGGACTATCCATTTGATTTTTATTCACAAAATTTGAGAATAATCTGATCGTTTTCAACGTTAAAAACATAACATAAATATTTTCTGTAACAATTTTAGTAATTCCTAAGCATACCACTTTATAATTTACAAGATCGGCTTCAAATTATGCATTTTTACGGAAATTCAAAACAAAATGGCGGACGACAACAAAAGGTGGGAGGCCAGACGGGGAAATTAAGGCACGTGCAGTTCATATCTACGGCCGATCCGTAAATACGGATATACATCAGCGGCAAATTGTCCAATCAAATTCAAGGAAATTTATTTGCAGTATAATAAAGTAAATTACAGGGAATTGTGCATAAGTATTCTATTTGACATACAACTATCAAAGAGAGATAGAATAGTTTTGTTAAGAACACTGAAATGTTACATTTGATGAGCATATTTGCCTTTTTCTTTCCTGTTTGAGAATGGATTTTACTTTGAATATGACTGTTTGGGTGAAATGTGTTGAGTTGTTGGATAGTATTACTTTTCTTTTCTGCAGTCTCAAGTAGATTGCAGTTTTTATGCAAATTGATATGATTTAACCCTTTACTTTTTATGTAAATGCATTTCTGCGCATGTGTGACCAAGGGAGATCAAGATCAGGTGACACATCTGTGCTGATCATGATCAGAAATAACCTAATAATCAAAAAGCAAACAGTGCAGATCCTAATCGGATGGCATTGATATGCTGGCTGATCTGAATCTACACTGCTTGCCAAAGCCATTAAGGTGTATTTATGGAGGAAAGAGTTAAAAAAAGAACTTACAATCCTCTTCAAATTGAAAAAAAAATTGAAAATGGGTGGGTGAAGATATCAAAAACTTTTTAAGATGTCATAAAATTTAACCCTTTCCTTCATATAAAAGCATTTTTATGCATGTGCGACCAGTGTAGATTCAGATCAGCCGGCACATCTGTGCCGTCTGATCAGGATCTGGACTGTTTGCTTTTCGGTCAGAAACATCCTAATGAATCAAAAAGCGAACAGTTTAGCTTCTGATCAGACAGCATGGATGTGCCAGCTGATCTGGATCTAAACTGTTCGCCCATGTAATTAAGGTGTGTCTAAGGAGGAAAGGGTTAAAATGTGGCATTAAGCATAAATTTAGAAGTTTCAAATGCTAACAACATTTCTAACAAGTGTTCAATTTCAAAATTCTGTAATCCATTAAAAAATTCTTTAAGAGTTCATTATTTTTTTTTATTTCTAGTGTTGCCTTGCCCTTAAACAGAAGAAGATCTAAGAATTGTCTTGCTCATAACAAATTCTTACAATGAATATCTGTTTGTGATGGTCATGATTCATTATTTAATCTACTTATTTGATAGGTTGTTCATATTTGTGACAAGCTAAAACTTTTCTCATTATATTTACCGGTATGTAATATCATTTTATTTATGTAATTTTGCTTTTTAAAGAATACAATGTTTACCTTTTACTCCATATATATATCCATTTTATCGCATGTAAGAGCTGTGTAGATCCAGATCAGTGATCACATCCGTGCTATCTGTCTGGATCTGCATTGGTCACATCTTGATCATGAATCTAAAGGCCAACAGTGTATATTCTGTCAGATGGCACTGATGTTCAAGCTGATAATTATGGATCTACACTGTTTGCCCATGCGATAACTGTGTGTCTATGGAGTAAAGGGTTAAAAGAAGTTTTGCCTAATTGCTGTCTACAATACACTACAATTTCAGGAATACTGCAGCAGTGAAAAGAACCAAGGTGTGGTATCTTCCATTATGACCTGGGTGACCTCAGGTGTCACCTTACCCAGCTACCTGGACAAATCATCCTGCCCAGAGTTCAGTTGGCTTGCTTACATGATACTCTCATTAGAGGGGGATTATGAAATGGATACAAAATTGTGGCCTACTTTACAAGAGTCATTGTTGAACAGTCCTCAAATTGGAGTTGATCCATGCTTAAAGGTTTGTATGCAATAAAATTTAAGTTCAATGGGAAAACGCGGAAACTAATTCATTGTGTAAACATCTTGATGAATTTTGTATATTTAGATTTATTTATCATTCTACCAGAAAAACCTATGTGATGCCTCCGGAAGAATGTTAGTATTTTAGGTTTTTGGAAGATTGTACTAGATATAGAAGACTGCTTCTTTTAGATCCCTGGTGTATAACACCACTACACTGGAAATTTGTTTAAAATCTCATCTGAAAGAGTGTTTGTAAATTTTATTTGGAGTAGTGGGGGATTGAACCAGTGATCACTTGACTCTGAGGAATACCACACCGCTAATGATCTGCTCTGACTTAAAGAAGAATTATAAGAGGAACAAATGAAATTGTGTTGGAAGAAACCAATAAGCAAATTCCTTTTCAATTTTCTAAAATAAAATTTATGTACAGCTATTATCTTAATACGTATTAGATTTTATCTCTTTCATTTGTCTGTGTTTCTGTTACAGAATGTAAAAGAAATATACATGAAGTATAAATATTTAATCATTTATGAAACCCTAAACTGTTTCAATTAAGTAAGTTTCAAAGGTCAGGGTTGGATGCAAAATATTCAGAAAGAGGGATCCATTTTTGGGCACTCTTAGGGTAGATACTTGTTAATTTCCAATTTTCTGAACAAAGTCCCCATGAAAGTGTAATGGACTTTCAAAATCTCTCCTTTTAACACTGCTCAATGGCTTTGGCTGTTATCCCATGGGCAATCAGTGTATAAATCCAGATCAGCTAGCACATAAATGTACCATCAAGGTCTACACTGATTGCTTATTGATTCATTAGGTTTCTTTTCTAACCATGAAGCAAACAGTGTAGATCCTGATCAGATGGCATGGATGTTCTTGCTGATCTGGATCTACACAGTAAGGAACCGGTATACGGGTAAACAGAGTAAAGGGTTAAAGGTTAACTTCCACTTGGTCATCAAAAATTTTTACAGAATAAATACATTGTTTTTCTTTGCTTGCAGAAGTCTATAATGAAGCTAAAACTAGATCAGGCACCAATTTCCACAAGGTTGAGCATATACAGATGGGCCCAGCAGGCATTAGATATGCCTGTAGAACACCCAGTGGCTGCTCTTACCTGGCAAAGATTCTTTGTCCTGTTCCTCGGAAGGTTGACATTAATACAGTCTAGGTTTGTATAATTTGAATCTAAAACAAATGTACATTTATTAAAAATATAACAAATCATTTGTTAAACCCCAAACTGCAGCATGAAGTAGATATTGAATGTAAGAATTGTTTGGTTTACTAGCAATTAATTTTATATTCTTCAGGCATTATAATAGTTTTAGATGTAGATCCATATCAGCAGAACATCACTCTTTTGTAAAAAAATTAACCTAATAAATAAAAAAGCGAACAGTGTAGATCCTAATCAATAGAACAGAATCTGTTCTGGTGTGCTGTGCTGCTGATCTGTATCTAAACTGTTATCTATAACAGCCATTTCCCATGGAATAAAGGCTCATAAAATCAGAATTTCTTTCAGTTTACCTCAGAGAGCCAGTGTGGGGGAGAGGTTCTTCACAGGGTATGGTTATGGTGGAATGTTAAAGAAACTCAAGAAACGCCTTGGTCAGACGGCAGAATACTACACCAAGAAGTCAGGGGAAAGTGCAGATGGTATTTAAACCTTTACTTCATTTATGTGCATTTTTATGCATCCAGTGTTGATCCAGATCAGCCGGCACATATGTGCCATCTGATTTGGATCTGCACTGGTCGCATTTTGTTCAGAATTAACCTAATGAATCAAAAAGCAAACAGTGTAAATCCTGATCAAATAGCAAGGATGTGCCAGCTGATCTAGATCTACACCGTTAACCCATGCAGTAAATGTGTAACTATGGAGTAAAGGGATAATAAGCTTGTTAAGGATTTGTATAAAGAACATGTTGTGGGCTGAGTGCAAAACGGTTTGTAACTGTAAAAGGCAGTAACAAATGTTTTGCACTGAACCCACAATGTTTGTTGTAATTCTATTGAATTGACTAACTTTAATTCCTATGCTTCATGGGATTTAATCTTTTTTTTATTTTACATCTATTGTAAAAGAAGTTCTAAAAAGCTTCACAGACAGAAATAACCAAATTAATCTAACAGCAAATGGTGTAGATCCTGATCAGACAGCATTAAGGTGCCAGTGGATCTAGATCTACATTGTTTGCCCATGTTACTGCCCGTGTGGCCTTTTACAGTTACAACCGTTCTGCACTCGGCCCACTGAAGGCTTCAAAGCATGTGTGTGAATATTGGACCATGTAAAATAAAAAGATGCCGTAGTAAAAAAATACAGTTCAACTTCTTTAATTAAATAATTTGATAATTCACTAACTGTAGATATTTTGAACTGGTCCCGGCAGAGAGACAAACAATTGGTTTTCCCATAATTCTAACGTTATACATAAAATATCAGAGACATTAAGCTTTCTAAATATCTGCACACTATGTCTCTTGTTGAACTTCAATAGTTTACACTGCTTATATTAAATTTTTTTCTTGGGCCTGATGTGTTTGAATAATCAAAGTTTGGCTGTATGTAATATTTGTGCCCATTTAGGAGAAGAGGATGAAGACCACCAGTCAAAGAAAGAACTTTACTACAAGCTGGCACGGTTGTACCAGACATTACAGTTGTGGGTGGAGGAACCGTTACTCCACGATGGCACGCTATACCTGCCATCTCTGCCACCTCAGTATCAGCCTGACAGACTGCTGGCTGTATTTCAGAACCAAATTGTAAGTGTGTTACCCGCTCTAGATAATTTCTCTCTAAACTAATTCAGTGTTCACCACAATTTTCTGTCCAATAAGAGAGTTAGAATTTCAAATATTTTCTGCCTCTTATCTGTTAACCCTTTTCTCCATAAATACACATTTTTACGCATGTGCAACCAGTGAAGATCCAGATCAGCTGGCACATCCATGCCGTCCGATCAGGATCTGCACTGGTCACATTTTGGTCAGAAATAACCTAACAAATCAAAAAGAGAACAGTGCAGATCCTGATCAGATGGCATGGATGTGCTAGCTGATTTGGATTTACTGATGTTCCAGCTGATCTGGATCTACACTGTTCGCCCATGCAATAAAGGTGTTCTATGTAGGAAAGGGTTAAAACTACATGCTTTAACCACTTAATTATTTAGTGCCAGTTAAGTACTGAATATTCATAAGGTTATGACATAATATCTGATATTTGTAAGGTAAAATTGTGGTGATCACTAAGATATTTAGTGTATATTAAGTGAATCTTTAACAATAAAGAAACCACATTCACTTTGCTATGCTCTGTTCTGTTAGGGTTTCTTAACTATTCAAACTTTGCTTAATATATACTGTCTATAACAGAGAAACTTACTCTCTAAACTTATATGGGGCTCATGATGGAAAAAAGTCTCTGAACAGCCGAGGTCCATCCTTAAAATGACATTATAAAGAAAAGCAGATGACATTGCTTGTTATGTATGTTATCATAAAAATAGCATAAATACTCGAAATGTGTCATGAAATTGCATATTTTATTATGAGAAAATAATAAAAAAAACTTTCAAATAAAATATCAAGTAAAATGTCAAAAAATAAAACCAAATGCCCCGTTTTTTTGATGCACCCCATATAATGTACTATATAGTAAAAACCCCTCTATTAAGGACAGCTAACGGACGGAGGGAAAATGTCCTTAATAGCAGTGTGTCATGAATAGTGGATTTGTATCACCAGCCTATGTCCATTAAATCTTCCGTTCAACATCTGTAATCTAACCTTGATTCAACAGTCTTAGTGTGGCCAGAAAAGTTCTGTCTTAGGAGTAAAGCTCTAACAAAATGAGTTATTAATAGTACTTATGTTGAGAAATAGACCAAAACTTCAATTAAAAAAAATGAATCTGCCATGTGTGATCAGGATGTATACAGATATTACAGCAAACTGACAGTACTATCATAAAGTTCTTTCTTTTTGTAGACTCCCTGGATGGAGCTAATAGATGTTCAAGAATTGAGGACCAGTCTAGCAACTGTAGCTGCAGACTGGTTGCAGAGTAGTACTCCAGAACAAAACCCAAAGTCAAAGGAACCCAAAGATACAAAACGCGAAAAGATAACTGGTATTTTATTTGCATTTATTTAGTATTTTATTGGAGTCAGACAGGCAGTAAGTTAATAATATTGATAAAGTTTGATGGGGACTTCAGTGATTAATACAGTAATTTTGTTTAACAAGCCTAAAACATGTTGTGTATACCCGGTAAGCTATTGCTAGTAAAATATTACCCTTTACTCCATATATACTACTTGTATTGCATAAACGAACAGTGTAGACCCAGATCAGCCAGCACATCAGTGCTATCTATCTGGATCTACAGTGTTCCCTTTTAAATTCATTCTGACCAAAAGTGATCAGTGTAGATCCAGATCATATAGCACAATTTGCCAGCTGATCTGGATCTACACTGTTTGCTTGTTGTTTTTTTTCTATCCAAGATGCAACCAGTTTAGGTCTACATCAGATGGCATGGATTTGCCAGCTGATCAGGATCTACACTGGTTGCGTATAAAATAAAACCAGTATACATGTAGTAAATGGTGAATTGAAGAATAATACAGTTGATTTGTAACTTTTGATTAGCTGAGGAGAAAATCTTGTCCAGACTGCAGAGATGGGATGAACCACTACCACCACCACCTATCTACCCACTGAAGCCCCCAGTCCCCGAAATAAGCCCAACAATCATGGAAGATAAAGGGGCTATCCTACATCTGCTGGAGTCAGACCTTAATCTTCTTAAAGAATATGCAGGGTAAGCCTGACACAGATGTATGGGGTGTGTCACAGAAATGACGCTATCAATGCTATTTTTAGACATTTTAGTTGTTACTTTATTTGGAAAGAAATCTCAAATGTTTGTTTCTTCCTTTATCAGAAAAAGAATTTTCGGTTGCTTATAAGTTGTTTCAGTGCCATCGTTTTAATTTTTTTAGAATTCAAGAAAAGAAATTAAAGCGGTGTAGTTAAGTAATTTCACTCTTAAACTTTCAGAATGACATTGAGTTTTGAGTTCAATTCCAGGTTTTATTACCTTGGGCACAAATGTCATTATTTCCTCTAAGTCCAGCACCATGGTCATCTGGTTTTGTCATCACATGGGTTAAGATTTTGTTAAATCCTAATTTCTTAGTACATTGTAGCCATTAAATGCACAGTTTTGATACTTGTTTGCCCTTTTCACCATTGGGTAATGCTGTTATCCATGTGCGCACAGTGTAGATCCAGACCAGCTGGTACATCAGTACCATCTGATCAGGATCTTCTCTATTCATTTTTAGATTCACTAGGTTTTTTCTGACCAAGCAGCAAACAGTGTAGATCCAGATCAGTTGGCACAGATGGATCTATGCTGTTTGTACCTTAAAACCCATATTTATGGAATAAAATTAATGTTTACATTGAATTTACTCAATGGTGTTAACCTTTCAGGCAGTTTTGTGTCCGTCTTCAACATCACAAGACAGTGGATGACAATTTCATTGATCTTCTTCCAGATTGCTACAGAAATGTCAGAGATCAGGTAGATCACAATTTTTTATCATCTGTTTTGTCTGAATTTAATTCTTGAGCTTGTCTTGTTTCATAAAATACATGGTTCCATTAAAAAAAGTTGTACAATGGTTGAACAGGAGTTGTTTTGGAGGCAATTTGCTTCTTGGCTCAAATTTTTTCTTGCTTATAGATTTATTGTCCAACCTTTGTGAAAGACCACCTGTAAACGAAGACCTCTGACTGATAAAAAGAATAAATTCACCTTTAAAAAAAGACTGATCGGATTGCATGAAAGTTCCGACTGATCAGGATCTAGACTGTCGGAGCATGTGATCTATAGAGTAAATGGTTAAATTTACTTGAAACAAGTAGAATTCGAATGAATGTTAATATAACTTTTTTTTTAATTTGCAGGTTTTAGTACAACTTAAATGCACTAGTCTTGTAAACCCTTTCCACAAATGTTCAAAACCGTGCGGAGTCACCATAACGGTAAGTTATTTTCTCCCCTGAATGTGTATACAGAGTATGTTTGTGATTTGGTTTTATGGCCAGTTGACAATCTGTCTGCAATGTTGAACAGTCCTGTGATGGTTCTTTTAAAAGACTTTCAACATATTTTTGTTATGGTAGGATTTATGTTTTTGACACCTGCTCTTAACAGGCAAGCATCTTTATCCAGATGAAATTTAAAAAATAATATATCTAGAATTATTTCTCAAATACAGAAAACAAATAGAAATTTTTAAAAAAATTCATTAAATTGCCAAAATTTTATTTTGTATGATTCTATAACCCTTTCCTCGATATATACATTTCTTATTGTGTGTGCACCCAGTGTAGATCCAGATTAGCCAGCACATCCATGTGGTCTCATCAGGATCTGGACTGGAGGTTATAAAGCTGAGATTGGAAACCAGTCTCAAATCTCAAGCATCTGATTGGCTGAAATGGCGACTGGTCGCCATTTCAGCCAATCAGATGCTTGAGATTTGAGACTGGTTTCCATGCTCAGTTTTATAACCTTGGGCACAGTTGTTCGCATTTTGGTCAAAAATATTCTAATAAATCAAAGTGAAGAGTGTAGATCTGGCTGATCTGGATCAGCACTGATTGCCCACGTCACATATGTGTGTATATGGAGAAAAGGCTTAAGTTGAACATTAGTTGTGTTTTAGAGCAAGTGTTATGACATTTATATTTTGACATAAATGTTGATATCAGAATTACTAGTAAAATGAACAGTGAAATCGTACACATACACTGATGATGTTACTTTAAGATTTCAAACTGCTGCCTTCATCTTTGCAACCATAGCTTAAATTTGTAGGACATATGAGACCAGTATAGATCTAGATCAGCTGGCACATGTGTTGCATCGGATCTGGATCAACACTGGTCACTTCTTGTCAGAAATAACCAAATGCATCTACAGTGAACAGTGTAGATGCTGACCACATGGCACTAATATGCCTGCTTATTTGGATCTACACTTTATAACAATCGGACAACAGTCATACCCCATGAAGTAAAGGGTTAACACTGATTTATTTTCATAATTCACAGTCCTCTTTAACCTTTTGATCCCTTTATAAACCTTTTATCACATTTGCAAACAGTGTAGATCCAGATCAGCTGGCACACCTGTAACGTCTGATAAGGATCTGCACTGTTCACTTTTAGATTCATGAGGTTGTTTCTGACCAAGATGTGAACAGTGCAGATGTAGCACAGATGTGCAGGCTGATCTGGATCAACACTGTTCGCTCATGCCATTAAGGCATATATATGGAAGAAAGGAATAATGCATTGTTTATTTTGGTTAGGTTGAACAAAAATATAATGACCCGATAAAACAGAGACAGGCAGATGAAAACAGAGCAGAATATAAACAGCTGATGATAGAGTGTAAACTTCCACCCTCTCAGAACACGGTGATCTGTGCTGTACACACCGAAAATGCAATCACGTAAGTTTATGGGGTATGTCATGTGGGGAAAGGTACCTTCGGACAGTTGACTTCAATTCTTGTTGAAATGACATCATAAAGTTGAGCAGTACTTATTATGCATTTTGTGGTAAAATAAAGTTACGTTATCAAAATATGTGACAAAATTTTCTGTTAGTTATGAAAAAATAATAGAACATTTTAATATTTAGATATAGCGAAAACTAAAAATTTAATGTAAAAAATATTGACCAAAGACACCTTTTCCGATGGCCTGACCCTTATGTCATGAGTAGCCCTTCTGGTTCTTGTTTTTGTTAATTGAAGTAAATATGATTATCCATCAAGTTACCCTGGCAGAACATTACTGAAGTTATTCTGTAAAACAAAACAAAAATTTCACCTAATTTAGCCAAAAATTACTTTACAGTTGATTTTTTGGCCATGCAAAGCACATCATCAGAACTACATTTTTCTTATTGCGGCTTAAATACATGTATCTATTTAAGGATGTTGGTAAAGTTGAAAACTACATTTTTCTTATTGTGGCTTATGTATGTGTTTCAGGATGTTGGTAAAGTTGAATCGTAGCTGTACAGACATGGAGAGAAGTAGGACATTGAACAGTATAGCATGTAGTTTGTTCTTCCACCTTGGTGACATCATCAACCCCAGTGTGATGAAGTACCCACCCACCAAACAGTTCTTCTCTTCTTGCATCGATGTACTGGGAAAGGTATTTGTTATACTAGATGATTTTTTGATCAAATGGGCCCAAGGTCATAAACTAAAACTTGAGACCAGTCTCAGATCTCAAGCATCTAATTGGCTGATATGGAGACCAGTCTCCGTTTCAGCCATGATATGGAGACCAGTCTCCGTTTCAGCCAATCAGATGCTTGAGATTTGAGTGGTCTCCAATCTTAGTAAAATGTTCTTGAGCCCTGCAGATTGGTTATGGATTTGTTGGATTCCATATGCATTGTTCTAAAAATCAAAGTTGTTTATGTTATGAATGCTTCATTTAAATCACGCATTTGTGTGATGGTTCAGAAGTAAAACCATTTTTACTAGTAAGAAAAATATCCCCCTCTGTAAGGTTTGTTAACCCTTTATTCCAAGGGATAGGGCTGTAATGGGTTAACAGTGTAGCTCCAGATCAACCAGCACATCTGTGGTGTCTGAACAGAAAGATACCCCTCTGATGCCTGCCTTTTTAAAGATTTATTTTCTTCACCCCAATGATATTGCTTTTATGGCATGGGTAAACAGTTTAGATCCAGATCAGCCAGCACATCTATGCCATCTGATCAGGATCTAAACTGTTTACTTTTAGATTTATCAGTTTATTTCTGACCAAGAGGCAACCATTGTAGATCTAAATCATATGACACAGATGTGATAGCTAATCTGGATCTAAACTGGTCACTCATGTAATAAAAGGTGTATATATGAAGTAAAGAGTTTAAAAAAGTCCTTGTTGTTCTTTCTTTCAGGAATTTGTGCAGAATGATCCATCCCAGACAGAAGCAATGTTACAACTAAGTCTGGAACGCTGTGATTTAGGAGCCATGTTGGCCTCACACTTTAAGCCAGCCCTGTGTCCAGCCCTGTTTGTTAGTATGTATGGGAAGTTGGTCAGAGTCCTGCAGGAACATAGCATGGATGCAAAGGGTACAAAAAGGATAGGCAAGAAGGAGTGCAAAGTAGAACTGGAGACTGTGTGTATGTTGTTAACAAAGGTATTGTGCAATCACATTTTTTAATTTCCTGTGAATTATATTTTTCTCCTCGAGAAAATGGCTGACAGAAGTCCCAGTTTTTATCATTCCACTTAATCATTAAACTTTCTGCAGTTTGAAATGTAAGAATGAAAGAATTTTGTCCCTATTTTAATTGTTCCATAAATTTTCTTAAGTTTTTAAATTTAAAAATGAAAGAATTTAGTCTCCGTTTTAATTGTTCCATGAATTTTCTACAGTTTGAAATTTAAGAATTTAGTCCCTATTTTAATCTTTTTGTTATGAATTTACTTCAGTTTGAGATGAGGAAATGGCTGACAGAATATAATCCCAGTAAACAAGAAGTGAAGAAATTGGTGGAGTACCTCAGTCAGGCTTATATTGCGTGTGGTTCTGATCCAAAAGATGGGTACGCAACTCTGTTCAAGGTAATGGATACTTTGTTTATTAGTGACGCACCATGAGAAAAAAAGGCTTATTAAAATTGCAATATGTGTAAATCCTGATACAACTGCGGACTTAATGGTCTGAAAAGAATCTCAATTGTTTTTTTCTAGATGCATTAACAGTGATTCTATTAAGACTAACTGAATGAAGGACAGTGTAGACCCTGATTAGACAGTGCAGGCAGATCTGGGTCTACACTGGTCACATTAGCCATATTCCCTATTTTGTCATGGTGTGTCATTTATCCAAACATTTATTTTGTGAAAACAATATGTACAAATATTGTTGTATATCTGTAGCCATTTTCAAAGAAAATAATGTGTGTTTGCCTGTCTCTCATGAAAATGGAAAGAAAGTAAACTACCATGTAAACTGATAAAGACAATAACTATTATTACCTCGTGTATTGAGCATCACGTTGACAGCGTACAGACCAGTTAATGGCAAGTTCCTTTGCTGGTTGTATTATCTTGAATCGGATAGCATTGTAGTTTAAAGGTCTGGACCACACGAAATGAGATACATCAAAGCTCTGCTGTATAACTCTGTTGTATTAATTGTATTTCAGCTATATGTGAGTCATCAGAAAGCACTGCTACAACACAGGTTCCCGCTGTATCTTCATGAAATACTGGCTGCACTTCTCCAAGGTAATGCTCTCCTTCCAGATACTAATACTACAGAATCATTTTTAGGACATTTTCATTATCAATTTGAAAAAAAAAAATACAACAACCGTTTACTCCATGAAATCATCTTATATCCCATGTGTGACTTGCGTACATCCATGCAGTCTGATCAGGATCTACATGGTTTGCTTTTAGATTTGGAGTAAATGGATAAGAATATAAATAGTCATACCAGTGAAGTAAATGTTTGAAATTTCATTATTGGTGAATTTTTCTCTATAAAGGTGGGAGACTTCAAATGTTTATGAGCACAGTAAGAAATATTGCTACAAACAAATTGAAAATTTTCGCTCATTGTACAGTCATTCAGTTAAACAAGCTGTATTCATCAGTATAGAGCAGATCAATCTAGTGTGTCAATATGATGAATTCTGGAGTTGTTCCTCCTGTCATTACTTTAAAAAAAAACATACCTTTTTATAACTGTGTATATGATAAACATTAATGTAGAGGGGTATTAATAACTTTAACCTTTTCCTCCATTTGTACATTTTTTTGCCGCATTGGAGAAGAGTGTAGATCCAGATCAGCCAGCACATCCCTGCCATCTGATCAGGATTTAAACTGTTTGCTTTGATATTTATTAGTTATTTCTGACCAAAAAGCATGCAATGCAGATCCTGATCAGACGGCATGAATGTACTGGCTGATCTGGATCTACACTGTTCGCCCATGCCATAATAGCATATATATGGAGGTAAGTGTTCAGTGACACATTCAGATGTATATTATCACCATTACATGACAAGTAGCATTTGATCCCTAGAAAGAAATCCTGGAAGTCGGGACTCGCTGAATTTTGAAGTTGTTATAACATTATTTTTCAGGTTCTTCTATGCAGCGTGTCCATGTGGAATGCTGGGAAGTTCTGCATAGCAACTGTTTCCATAGCAACCAGCAGGTTGGAGACCAGAATCCCTCAACACAAGAAATATCAACAGATCTGTCAATTGAAGAGGTATGAGAAGTCACTAACAAGTTTTATATTGGGATCTTTCCGAAGTTGTTACCTATTTGATTATATCCCTTTCCTCATTAGATACACATTATGGCTTATGCAAACAATGTTGATCCAGATCAGCAGGTACATCAGTCCCATCTGATCAGGATTTATACTGTTTGCCTTTTGATTTTTTAGGTTATTTTTTATCAAAAAGTGGTCAGTGCAGATCCTGATCTGTACCGGCTGATCTTGATCTACACCAGCTGCATAGGCATGAAAATGGTTATACATAGAGTAAAGGGATATTGGTCTTTGGTGTACACAGCCTTTTCTTTTGATAACTATTACTTTTAAGACAAGCTGTAGAATTGTTTTCCATGCAAGTGAATTGTTAAAAAATAAGTAAAAAAAAAATGTTAGTTCATATTTCTATGTTTTATGAACTGAGTGTTCACGGACATATTGGATGCATTCAATGAATGCTGAATTTTAAAAATTTTACTTTCCATTCGATAAGATAAATAACATATGAACATGATTTTCTTCTGTGGTAAAATGATTATTTCAATATGAAGTTTTTCAATATGATGTTCTGGGTCCTAGATCATTAAACTAAGATTTGAGACCCTTTTCGAGTCTGAAGAATCTGATTTGAGACTGGTCTCCATTTTATTTTTTAGATCTTAGGTTTTGATGCTTGAGTTTTGAGACTTTTCTCCATTCCCACTTTATGATCTTGGTCCAAAGTTTGAATTTAAGATGGCAAAATTGCTAGATATTGATTGGGAGAATATTGTTTCAGATTAGGAACATACTACTGTGGCTTGGTCATGAATTCATGCAGATACGCCTGAATCAAAAAGAGGCTACAACCTTTGGCATGTATCCAAAATGGCAGCTTTATGTTCCACACCTTGCTGCATTTATGAGGGACCTCAGCAAGTGTTTGGTGGACAAAATGCTCCCAAATCTCAGTGATTCAACTAATAATGAAGGTAATAACGATAGGTAGAAACAATTGAAATGTGCAGTTTGATCTGTCATTGTACAACTATGACTGTAGGGTCAAAGCCTTTTAGATGATATTTGTATTTGTTCATCTGGGTATGAAAAACTTTTTGCTCCTCTTTAGGCTTCACACACTTAACCCTTTTGCATATATGCATTTTTACGCATGTGCCACCAGTGTAGATCCAGATCAGCCGGCACATCTGTGCTGTCTGATCAGGACCTGCACTGGTCGCATTTTGATCAGAAATAACCTAATGAATCAAAAAGCGAACAGTTAAGATCCTGATCAGACGGCACGGATGTGCCGGCTGATCTGGATCTAAACTGTTCTCCATTACAATAAAGGTGTATCTATGGAGGAATGGGTTAAACAAGTTTGCATACGGTACCTATGCAGTCAGATCTTGATCTTACTTTTTGATTCTTTGTCAGAAATAACCTAATTAATCTAAAAATAGCCAGTGTAGATCCTGATCAGACCACATGAATGTGCAGGCTGATGGGTCTACACTAGTCACAGATGAGATATAAGCTATATTCATGGCAGACATTAGTTTAAGACTTTTTCATTTTATCTTGTTAGGTCTTGAGCAAATATGGCGGACCATCACTGAGAGTTATGCCCCTTGGATACAGACAGTGACTGTAAAGAAAGTAGTCAGCCAGCCATGGATCACAACCGACAGGGAGCTGGCCACACACATGGTGAAGGCTCTAACCCAGGTTGTAGGATATGCTCAGCTCAGATCTGCAGGTTAGTACAGGTCCCAAGGTTATAAAACTGAGAATGGAAACCAGTCTAAAATCTCAAGCATCTGATTGGCTGAAATGGCGACTGGTTGCCATTTTAGCCAATCAGATGCTTGAAATTTGAGACTGGTTTCTAAACTCAGTTTGATTAACTTGACCCCGTCCCTCCTCTGTCCAGAAAACTACCAGTCATTGATTTTCAATGTCAGCTGATATTCAGTCAAATGTGAATGTCAGTTTTCGTATGCAACTTCTGACAAACAAAATTGGAATTCACAAACAAAAATTTCATTTAAGAATTGAAATCCATTGAAATGTCATTTTTATGTTACTTATGAGAATAGGTATTTCACCATTTACATGATGAATAAAATCCAATAACAATTAACTCCATATATATGGGTTTAATCGCATGTGCAAACAGTTTAGATCCAGATCAGCCTGTACACCCATGCCGTCTGATCAGGATGTACACTGGTAACTTCTTGGTCAGAAATAACTTAATAGATAGAAAAAGCAAACAGTGTAGATCCTAATCAGTTGGCGGGTATGTTCCGGTTGATCTAGATCCACACTGTCTGCCATTGGATAAATGTATAATCCATTAAGTTTGGGGTTAATTCACTAGAATATACAAATAATAATGCTATACTGTATATGTTACTTTCTAGATATCAGAGGAAGGTTTTACAATGACTTCCTATCACTGCTGTGGCTGTACTTCGCTGCCATTTTGTGTAAAGCAGATGTCTCAGCTGATGTTGTCTCTGTGTATAATATGGAGTTTGTCAAGTTACCATGGCAACAGTTACTGCCAAATATACATGTCATGGAAGCAATGGCAAGGGTAAGGTTACTATGGATACATTAATATTTGTGAGGTTAATAGTTTATGCTTATTTCATGGACTGATTAATCCATGATTTTAAAGCCACCATGAACTTATTGATGATTTTATGAAAGACTTGAAATGTTGTTTTACCGAAAACCACAGATTTCATGCCAATTAATATAAATGCATTCACAACATTTGATGAAAGCATTACTTTAACTTAATTACGAATTACCTAAGACTATTAAGAACTTGCATGTGAGAACATTGTAGATCCAGATCAGGAGACACATCAGATTCTGTGCATCCATGGTTGGCTGATCTTAATCTTCCCTGTTCACAAATGCAATAAAACCTATAGATAGAGAGTTAATGGTTGAAGTTTTATATCCCATTTCAGTTGAAGGAACAAGGTTGCAGTCTAGGGTTTAACCTCGTGGCTGATATAGTAGCTGTGATAAACTGGACCCAGGTCTCGAGCTGGTACGAGACCTACTTTGACCACAATCACCAAGTCCGTTATGAGGGATGTCTCTTTATACTGCTGATACAGATGTTTGCGGAGAAGAAACATGTTGAGGTCAGTGAACTGTGCATAAAGCATTTGAGGGCTTAGAGCAATACTAGTCTAACTTTTAAAATTTTAAAGGAGATAGTGCAGTTTTGCACTAAGCCCTAATTTTAATCTTTCACCTGTAAATGGATTGAATTTTAACCCTTTACTTCATGGGATATGGTTGTTATCAACATGGTTGAGCAGTGCCATTTGATCTTGACCTTCATTGTTTGCATTTTAATTCATTCGGGTATTTCTGTCTAAGAAGCCAAGAGTGTAGATCATGATCAAATAGCACTGATCTGGATCTACACTGTATACATTTCTGGTAAAACCTGTATATATGAAGTAAAGGATAAATGTATATGGCAGTTGGGGGAAAAATCTACAAATTTATGTCTATAGTGAAAATTCTGTTGCAGGTTAATAGAAAAATAAAATATGAAAAATTATGCTGTGATAAGGTGCAGATCAAGGATATCACTATTGAGGGGGCAGAAACCATATTGTAAGTTAGCACTGGCCCTGAAAAAATTGTGAAAGCAAGGTGCAAAAGGAGTGATCTAAAATGTTTTTAAAATGATTGGTCTGAAGAGACATTTGGTTGGTTGAAATTGAGACCAGATATCAAATGGACCAATCAAAACTAAAGTTTTAAGACTGGTCTCCAATCTCACTTTTATGATCTTGTTCCAAGGAAAAGAGGTCAGGACAAATACATGTAGTAGCAATGAAAAACAAAAATAATTTCATAGAATTGAACCATATGTTTATAGAATCCAGATATTCAGCAGTTGTTGACTCAAGCCCAGCGGTACGAATGGAAGCACCTGTCAGCAGACGACTACAGAAATGCCAGCTCCTGGTTCCTTCAGTCATGTGATCCACAGTGTCTGCTGCAAGGGAGGATGGCACCCGAAGCTCTAGGACTGAGGTAAGCTGTCATAAGTTCAGGGTCAGGTGCAATATTTCTAGAACAGGGGTTCATTTGTGGCAGTCTAAGGTTAGTAACTTGATAATTTTCAACTTTCTTGCCAAAATCTCCATGAAAATTAAATATTGCAGCCCAAAAAGGGTATTCATGCAGTGTTTTTAATTTAAGGGAAATTGCATATAGTTAAGCTGATCTCCTAATTTTTAAATGGAATGGTTAGAGATTTCTTAAATTATTTAACAGAATAATTGTGTGAAGTTTTTAAAGTTGAAAATAATTATTTTAAGCAGGGATTTTTATCCCCCGCCGATGAAATCGGGAGGGGGATATTGTTTTGGCGTTGTCCGTCCGTCACGGTGTCACGTCGTCACGGTGTCTGTCCGAATTTCGTTTCCGGGCTATTTCTCTGCAACCACTCGATGGATTTCAACGAAACTCTGTGGGAAGTATCAGTACCAAGAGGAGATGCGCATATCGTCGTCTTGTTCCGTTCAGACGATTTAACACAGAGTTATGGCCCTTTGATAACTTATGCATTATGTATATAGGGCAGTATTCGTTTCCGGGCTATTTCTCTGCAACCACTGGATGGATTTCAACGAAACTCTGTAGGAAGTATCAGTACTGAGAGGAGATGCGCATATCATCGTCTTGTTCTGGTCAGACCATTTAACACAGAGTTATGGCCCTTTGATAACTTATGCATTATGTATATAGGGCAGTATTCGTTTCCACGTTATTTCTCTGCAACTACTAAATGGATTTCAATGAAACTTGCTGCAAACTATCTATACCAAGAGGAGATGCGCATATCGTTGTCTTGTTTCGGTCAGACCATTTAACACAGAGTTATGGCCCTTTGATAACTTATGCATTATGTATATAGGGCAGTATTCGTTTCCGAGCTATTTCTCTGCAACCTCTGGATGGATTTCAACGGATCTTTCTGAGAACCATCAATACCAAGAGGAGATGCGCATATGGTTGTCTTGTTCCAGTCAGACCATTTAACACAGAGTTATTGCCGTTTGATAACTTATGCATTATGCATATAGAGCAGTATTCGTTTCCACGCTAGATCTCTGCAACTACTGAATGGATTTCAATGAAACTTGCTGAAAACCATCTATACAAAGAGGAGTTGCGCATATCTTTGTCTTGTTTCGGTCAGACCATTTAACACAGAGTTATTGCCCTTCATTAACTTATGCATTATGCATATAGAGCAGTATTTGTTCCGCGCTATTTCTCTGTAACTAGCGGATGGGTTTCAATGAAACTTGCTGAAAACCATCTATACCAAGAGGAGATGCGCATATCATTGTCTTGTTTTGGTCAGATCATTTAACACAGAGTTATTGCCCTTTGATTACTTATGCATTATGCATATAGAGCAGTATTCGTTTCCAAGCTATTTCTCTGTAACTAGCGGATGGGTTTCAATGAATCTTTCTGAGAACCATTAATACCAAGAGGAGATGCGCATATTGTCGTTTTGTTCCAGTCAGACTGTTGAACACAGAGTTATGGCCCTTTGATAACTTATGCATTATGCATATATAGCAGTATTCATTTCCATGCTATTGCTCTGCAACTACTGAATGGATTTCAATGAAACTTTCTGGAAAACATCAATACCAAGAAGAGATGCGCATGTCATGGTCTTGTTCCAGTCAGACTGTTTAACACAGAGTTATTGCCCTTTGATAACTTATGCATTATGCATATATAGCAGTATTTATTTCCGCGCTATTTCTCTGCAACTTTTGGATGGATTTCAATGAAACTTTCTTGAAACCATCTATACCAAGAGGAAATGTGCATATCATCCTGTTGTTCCTGTCAGACTATTTAACACAGTTATGGCCCTTTGATAACTTATGCATTATGCATATTATAGAACAGTATTCTTTTCCTCTATTTCTCTGCAACTACTGGATGGATTTCAATTAATCTTTCTGAGAACCATCAATACCAAGAAGAGATGTGTATATTGTTGTCTTGTTCCAGTCAGACTGTTTAACACAGAGTTATTGCCCTTTGATGACTTATGCATAATAGAGCAGTATTTGTTTCCGCTCTATTTCTTTTCAACTTCTCGATGGATTGAAATGAAACTTTCTGGGAAACATCAATACTGAGACGAGGTGCTCATTTTGTCATCTTGTTCCGGTCAGACTGTTTAACACAGAGTTATTGCCCTTTGATAACTTATACCTTATGCAAATAGAGCAGAATTTGTTTCCACGCTATTTCTCTGCAACTACTGGATGGATTTTAATGAAACTTTCTGGGAACCATCAATACCAAGAGGAGACGCACATATTGTCATCTTGATTCAGTCAGATCCTTTAACACAGAGTTATAGCCCTTTGATAAGTTATGCATTTTGCTTGTAGAGCAGTATTTGTTTCCTTGCTATTTCTCAGCAGGAATCTATGGAAACCATCAATACCAAGACAAGATGCCCATATTGTTGTCCAGTTCTGGTCAGACCGTTTAACACAGAGTTATGGCCCTTTGATAAGTTATGCACTATGCATATAGAGTAGTATTCGTTTATATGCTACTTCTATGCAACTTCTGCATAGATTTCTTTTAAATACAGCACTATATTTTTACTACTGCATTCTTCATTTCAACAACTTGAAGACTTTTTGCCTCATTTTTATATTCTGGTGAGCTGCCCAACCCTTTTCACCATGTGAAGTTTTTTTTTCACCTTTTTTGCCATCCATAATAAATATCTAAATAAAGCCCTATGACTTCAGCTGTTGTGTTAGTAATAACCAGTACTCGGCGGGGGATATAAATTCAACGAATTTGCTTGTTGCAGTTTGAAATACAACAAGCAAAATAAATTAAAAAATATTTTCTTACTATCTTTAACCAGGAAAAGGCATAGCATAATAAAATAGTTGTTTGTTTTTAGCTCACCTGAGCACGAAGTGCTCATGGTGAGCTTTTGAGATCGCCTGATGTCCGTCGTCCATGCGTCCATCCGTCCTTCGTCAACTTTTTCTTCAAACGACTTCTTCTCTGAAACGGCTTGGCCAATTTTGACGAAACTTGCCACGGATGTTCCTTGCATGAAGCTCTTCCAAAGTTGTTCAAAGAAATCAATTCCATGCAGAACTCTGGTGGCCATGCCAACCGAAAGGAAAAACTTTAAAAATCTTCTTGTCTGAAACCACAAGGCCTAGAGCTTAGATATTTGGAATTTAGCATCCTCTAGTGGAACTCTACAAATTTTGTTCAAATTATTTCCCTGGGGTCAAAATTGGCCCCGCCCCAGGGGTCACTTCATTTTACATAGACTTATATAGGAAAAACTTTAAAAATCTTCTTGTCTGAAACCACAAGGCCTAGAGCTTAGATATTTGGCATTTAGCATCCTCTAGTGGAACTCTACAAAGTTTGTTCAAATTATTTCCCTGGGGTCAAAATTGGCCCCGCCCCAGGGGTCACTTCATTTTACATAGACTTATATAGGCAAAACTTTAAAAATCTTCTTGTCTAAAACCACAAGGCCTAGAGCTTAGATATTTGGCATTTAGCATCCTCTAGTGGAACTCTACAAAGATTGTTCAAATTATTCCCCTGGGGTCAAAATTGGCCCCGCCCCAGGGGTCACTTCATTTTGCATAGACTTATATAGGAAAAACTTTAAAAATCTTCTTGTCTGAAACCACAAGGCCTAGAGCTTAGATATTTGGCATTTTGAAACCTCTAGTGGAACTCTACAAATATTGTTCAAATTATTTCCCTGGGGTCAAAATTGGCCCCGCCCCAGGGGTCACTTCATTTTGCATAGACTTATATAGGAAAAACTTTAAAAATCTTCTTGTCTGAAACCACAAGGCCTAGAGCTTAGATATTTGGCATTTAGCATCCTCTAGTGGAACTCTACAAAGATTGTTCAAATTATTTTCCTGGGGTCAAAATTGGCCCCGCCCCAGGGGTCACTTCATTTTACATAGACTTGTATAGGAAAAACTTTAAAAATCTTCTTGTCTGAAACCACAAGGCCTAGAGTTTAGATATTTGGCATTTAGCACCCTCTAGTGGAACTCTACAATGATTGTTCAAATTATTTTCCTGGGGTCAAAATTGGCCCCGCCCCAGGGGTCACTTCATTTTACATAGTTTTATATAGGTAAAACTTTAAAAATCTTCTTGTCTGAAACCACAAGGCCTAGAGCTTAGATATTTGGCATTTAGCATCCTCTAGTGGAACTCTACAAATTTTGTTCAAATTATTTCCCAGGGGTCTAAATTGGCCCTGCCCCAGGGGTCACTTCATTTTATAAAGAATTGTATAGGAAAAACTTTAAAAATCTTCTTGTCTGAAACCACAAGGCCTACGGCTTAGATATTTGGCATTTAGCATCCTCTAGTGGAACTCTACAAAGATTGTTCAAATTATTTCCCTGGGGTCAAAATTGGCCCCACCCCAGGGGTCACTTCATTTTGCATAGACTTATATAGGAAAAACTTAAAAAATCTTCTTGTCTGAAACCACAAGGCCTAGAGCTTAGATATTTGGCATTTAGCACTCTCTAGTGGAACTCTACAAAGATTGTTCAAATGTTTTCCCTGGGGTCAAAATTGGCCCCGCCCCAGGGGTCACTTCATTTTATATAGACTTGTATAGGCAAAACTTTAAAAATCTTGTCTGAAACCACAAGGCCTAGAGCTTAGATATTTGGCATTTAGCATCCTCTATTGGAACTCTACAAAGATTGTTCAAATTATTTTCCTGGGGTCAAAATTGGCCCCGCCCCAGGGGTCACTTCATTTTACATAGACTTGTATAGGCAAAACTTTAAAAATCTTCTTGTCTGAAACCACAAGCAGAGAGTACTTTTGTACTCAGGTGAGCAATATAGGGCCATCATGGCCCTCTTGTTTTTGAAAGGGTAGGTGAGGATTTTTGGCCTGTCTGCATGTTAACTCTCATCTGCAGCTAGGGTTATATGACAAGCAATATATCCTCAAATACCCTATCAAAATACCAAATATTTATATAGTATCTGGTAATGAACAATTCATTTTATAAAGTGATATATCACTTGTTCAGGATTCTGGAGTCAGCAGCAGGATTTACAGCAGACGTGTCATTGTTGTTGACAGAAGATTGGAGAACTAAACGACTTTCCTACCTGCACTGTGTATCCTCGTTGATATGTCAGTGTACGTACCTGACAGCATGGAACTCCACTCAGTTAACTACCGTCATCATTAACCTGCTTACAGCAACAGAAACTGTCGAATCTGCAGGTATGGTAACCATTTGCTCAATATATATGGGTTTTATCGTATGCTCAAACAGTATAGAGCCCGATCAGCCAGCAAATTTGGGCTGTCTAATCAGGATCTGAACTGTTTGATTTTGTTTCATATGGTTTTATTTTGTTTCATATGGGTTTTTTGTGACCGAGAATCAACTAATGTCAGACACATGATTTAACCTGTATGTATGGAGTAAAGGTTTAATGGTAATCTTGGAGGTTACTGATTTATTTATCTTAACTAGATTAAACCTTTATTCCATATACAGGATTTTGAATGTGCTATCTGTACACTGTTTCACACAGGCTCAATTGCCCTTTTGAACAACAAATATTATGGAACTTTTCTGTTGAGAGCAAAAAGAAGTTATATGCAAAGTAACAAATATGGATTGAATTTAATGATTGTGCAACCAGTGTAGATCCAAATCAGCTGGCATAATAATCTGATCTGGATCTGCACTGGTCACCTCTTGGTCACAAATAACAAATCTAAAAGCGAACAGTGTAGATCCTGATCAGACAGCACAGATGTGCCAGCTGATCTGGATCTGCACTGTTCATCCATGCAATAAAAGTGTATTTAAGGAGGATTGGGTTTAGCTGCTCTTTGATTCAAGATGGTCAGTTTTTTAATGTCCAAAAAGTGTGATTGTTCTGTTCCGTTTTCAAAATTTGTCTCCTCACTGCAGTTCCAGACTTACATTTGAGACGAGAAGAGAGTTCCGATATGATGAAAGAAATACTCAGTCTGCTAAACAACAGTAACCCTGGTAGCCAGGGGTCAGAGGTCATCCTGGCAGCCATCATGGACTGGTTACAAGGCTCACCAAAAACCATTCTGCTGTCACCATGTATCCATGCTGCATCAAGGACGCTGGCGTCTATGTCGTACATGGTTAGAATTGTGGAACAGTGTATACATTTGTCATTTGTTTCCAGTAAGTATCAATAGATGTTAGAAACATTCCCTTCTGTTAATTAAATGGTTATAATGCAGAACAGTGTACAGTAGTTTTTGTTAATAGTTGGCAAAGAAAAGGCGATAGATAGTGAGGGCTTTATCACAACAAAAACCTTGGCAAAAACTTTGCTATTTCATAGTATTTCTTCATAAAACTTAAAAACATAATGCTTATGACAACAGAGTTGTGATGATTTGACAATCTTTAGGTCAAGCTCACATTTGATGGAGTTGTGCCCCTTTTTGTACTTGAATATTTTATTTTAATTTAGAACATGAGGGTAACAAAAATACTTAAATGAACACCTATCTAGCATTACAAATGCTTATCAATCCTTCACTACGTATTATATATGGCTTATATGGCTAACAGTGTAGATCCAGATCAGCCTGCACATCTGTTGCCCGTGTGGGGAATTCAACTCTTACTGTACGGTGACAATGCCTAGCTAGGTTAATCTGATTAAAATGCCGGTTGAGCTAGCTGGGACCGCCTGTTAACTTAAACCCTGAAAAATTTTCATCACATTTAGCTCATTAATGCAAGAATATAAATTTCAGCGATTGCATACTTGGTGTTGTTCATGTTTATTTTGTTGCATACATTTATTTATTTTTGTTTTATTTGCTGTAGCCCAGTCTATTGACCCGTCAAGCGATCCCTGGGCGAATGTGTTAGCTGCTTTACAGATCCCGGAACTGAACCTTACAGAATTCTTCCAAGCAAGTCTCCAAGAGTCGTCGTTCCTGTTACTTTACTGTTCGGTCATCCAAAAGTGGCCGCTGTGTCAGTCCCCTGTGGAAGAACAAAGTCTTATTGAGATGATATTTCAATGGTCAGAGCATGCTAAACCTAGGTAAGTTTTTGTTGGTCTTTTGTTGTACATTGTTTCACATTTGCTGGTCTTTTCTTGTACATTGTTTCTTGCTGGTCTTTTCTTGTTTATTTTATCACATTTGTTGATCTTTACATGTACATGGTATCACATTTGTTTGTCTTTTCTTGTACATTGTATCACATTTGCTGGTCTTTTGTTGTACATTGTATCACATTTGCTGGTCTTTTGTTGTACATTGTTTCACATTTGTTAGTCTTTAGTTGTACATTGTATCACATTTGTTGTTCTTTACAGTGCAGAGAATGAGAGCAAGTTGTTACTTTGGTGGCATCAAGCGTTGGTTATGATTTTCCGACAGCTGGATTACGGGCGTGATGGAGCGTCTTGTGTGAACTTGGTGAAGAAACTTCTCCACAAAATGCAGGGATTTGGTGAAGATAGGGCATCAGCAGGGCTGTTAGGGGCCATTGGCCTGGGCAAGAAATCACCTCTATCAGAAAAGTGAGTATATACATACTAATATTGTGGTATCATTTAATTTAGCAGGTATCAGATTTTGCATGTAACATAAATGTCATTTTCATGTAGGCATTCATTTATTAAATTTTTTGATTCCCCGCACTTTTCCATGTGTGATCTACACAAAAATTTACCCACCTCACCAAATAACTATGATACCACAGTTACTATAATAAAATAAGAGGCTTACTTTAACCTGTTACTCCATGGATACGTCGTACACCTGATGTTTAACCCTTTCCTCCATAGATACACCTTTATTGCATGGGCAAACAGTTTAGACCAAGATCAGCCAGCACATCCGTGCCATCTGATCAGGATCTAAACTGTTCGCTTTTTGATTTGTTAAGTTATTTCTGACAAAATGTGACCAGTGCAGATCCTGATCAGACAGCACACCCACACAATAAAGGTGTATCTATGGAAAGGGTTCAGGATTTCATGGCATATTCATCCCTTTACTCTGGATAAGTCTGATATTCCATGTGTGACATCTGTGAAAACTGTGCTGATCCTGATTAGACTGTACAGGATCAACACTGGTAGCACATGGGATATATACCCTATCCACGGAGTCAAGGGTAAATATTGAGGAAATGGGACAGTAGACGATTAGTGTAAAAATGCTTATATATGGAGGAAAGTGTTAACCAGTGTAAATCCAGATCAGCCTGCATTGTTCACTTTATATTCATTAGATTATTTCTGACCAAGGAGTGAACAGTGTAGATGAAATTTTGCATGCTGATTTGGATCTACACTGGTAGCACATGGGATGTAAGTCGTATCCATGTACATGTAGTAATTGGTTAATACAAAAGGTCCTATAACAAATGCTTAATGTTAATCAATCACTTTTATAGACGAAGGGGGTATAGAAGTTGTTCAGTTGTTCAGACTCACTCAGTCACAACATCCCTTCTCTTCCATCTAAGCTTTCTTAGAAAACACAATGAGTAATAAATTTGGATTTGTTGGAAAAAATAAGCAGCATTTAGTAAAAAGAAACCTTGGTTTTTGTGAGCAATTTTAAACCTACCCCCACCACTTCCCTGTGCTCCACTATCAGTTCATTTGTTATTAGTGGAATGTCTAGTGTTTTTTTTTACATACTGTTAATTTAAAACTTTACTCCAAGCATACTGCTTGCATCCCATGTTTGACCAGTGTAGATCCAGATCTGCCAACACATCTGTGGTTATGATGTACACTGTTCTTTTCTATTAGATTATTTCTAAGAAAACTGTGTCGATCCAGATCACACTGCATGGATGTGAAAGCTTATCTGGCTTATCTGGATCTACAAAAGTCACACATGGGATTTAAGCTGTATCCATGAAGTAAAGGTATAATGGATTAAACTGGGATGTTTAAAATGGGATGCTTTGTGAAATAATTTGATTGTATGATAAGTTTCACACTCTTTCTTTCAGATTTCGTCTGTGTTGTAGAGCACTGGTTGCTTTCTGCAGTACTCAGATAATCAATGACAGCAAGCTCCGCCTTTCTCCTAATGACCCCACCTCCACACTGTCAACTGTGAAGCAGGATATGGGCCAACTTCTGTCACTCAGATCAAACAAGAAGTATCAGCCAATCAAATCAGAAGTTGAAATGATCTGTGAATTTGTAACTGACCAATCAAAATGCTTGAGAGATGTGCTTGAATTGATGAAACTTTTAAAGATATACTTGTATCATGACCAAGAATATTTATCTGTGATATGAACAGGGCGAATCCAGAGGGGGATTCAGTGAGGTTGCTCACACCCACTTTTTGGACAGCAATATTTAATTTTCATTAAAATTATGGCCAGAGAGTTGGATAATATCATGTAACTAACACTAAAAATGCCAGAATAAACCCACTTTCTGGATATCTTGCATTCTACCCTGATGTATTTTGTTAATCAAAAATGTACTGGACATCTATATGAGATTATTTCAACATATATGGGTGTTGGAAGTATGTACTGTTCTTTTATTTTGATAAATAATTAGGAGTAATTGATAGTAGATAAAATACATAGCTCCAGTTGTTTCCTGCGGCTGAAGACATGTAGGTTTATGTTGTTGTTTTGTTAAGAAATGGGCTTTCAGTTAGTGTGTCTGTTCTTTCAGTTAGTGTGTCTGTTAAATATATCAAGGTCTTTGGTTAAATTGATCATTTTTATTGGAACAAAATTCTACTGGTTGGCTACCCTGAAATTAAAGCTTCCCAGAAATCCTGAATGTGGAGCAATCCAGACATGTTTGATTTAAGTTATCTGTTGCTTGTCACTCAGATGCTTGATTTCAGTCAATGCGAATCACACATGTTCATACAATTGTTACATTTACCAGGTATTTAGACATTTCAAATGCAACTTATGTAAGATGTTGCACTTAAGTTGTTCTGATTGTTGACTAAAACATCAGGACCCAAGACCATATAACTAAGATTGGAGACCATTCTCAAATCTCAAGCATCTGAATGGTTAAAGTGGCGAAAACTTTTGAGGGTGCAAATTTGTTGTGATTTGTCATAACATTTAAACAAGTACAAAATAAATTCATGATCAACTTGTATTCTGAACTCCCCAACTAGTCATTTGCATCAAAATGCAATAAAATTGTCAAAATTTCATAAAAACTGTGAACCACTAAATGATGTGTTAATGTTTAATTGACTGCCGGATATATTTACCAGTTTTTTCAACTGAACAGCGGACTGATATGACACTTTTTTACTGCTATTTAATTGACAAAAAATGCAGACTGTGCCAAAAGGTTTAGTTATGACATACTCAAGGTGTGTGCAACTGTTATTTTTTTTCGAAGTCACTATACCATTTTGTTCTCAATATTCATCTTCAGTTGTTCATAGTGTTTAATAACATAAAAGTTTTTCAAACTTGCAATATTTAACCTCACTTATAATGCACAAACAATACTCACATTCTTCAACCAAACAAAACATTTATCTTATAGGGGATAATTGTACATCCAGCTTAGTCTGCACATCCATGCAGTCTGATCTGGATCTACAGTTTTTGATTAGTCTATTTCTAACCAAGAAGAGATCAGAATAGATCCAGATTAGACTTCATAGTTGTGCTGGCTGATCTTGATCTAAAAATCTACACTAATACACATGGAATATGTGCCATATCCCATGGTTTTAAAGGTTAATTATTAGTTCAATACTGTTTTTGATTGTGAGAAAGATTGCTTATGTACAGTATAAGATTACAATGTTATATACTCTTTAATAATATTATTTTACCAGATTTTTGTTAAGAGTAAATGTTGTCTCATATGTGATAGTTGTATGTTACCATGTCTTGATCATTATTGTTTGTTAACCCTTCATTGCATGGGATATGACCATTATCCATGGGCAAACAGTGTAGATCCAGATCACCCAGTACATATGTGCCTTCTCATGAGTATCAACACTGTTGGCTTTTTGATCCATTAGGATATTTCTGACTAAGAAAAAAACCCAGTTTAGATCCCGATTATTCTGCATGGATGTGCTGTCTGATATGGATCTACACTGATTACACATGTAATAAAACCCATATATATTGAGTAAAGGGTTAACATTTCCTTAAGTTTATTGCTAGTTAGCGAAATATGTTGCTCGTCTGCAAATTGTGCAATAATTTGCTTAAAGTTGGTTGTTATAACTGAAGAGATTTGTCATTTTTATGAATAAAGAAAGAGAATTATAAAAAAGATAATTTATTTTTTGTGTTCTCTACATTGAAGTTGTTTTATTTTTAGTTATTAGTCCATCAATCCCTCGGTCCAAGCTCATGAATAGATACTTAGCCATATAAGTGTCCATTCGTTAGAGTATCTATTCATTAGCAAGTCTGTTCAAACAAAGATAATTATGAGCCTACCCTTTTGTTTGATCTTGTTATTTTAGCTATGTAAATGAAAATTTTCGATTATCAGACTGAATGAATATAATTTACAGTTATTTTATAGCATTTTGCTTATCTATTGTGAGTTTGGACAGAAGGACAGATGGACAGAGTGTAAACCTAAAGTCCTCTCCGGTACACTGGTAGGGGACTAAGACAATGGAAAGAGGGGTTTGCAGAAATCAATGTCAGGCATAAATAAAACATGGAGAAATCTTGGCAAAACCAAGGTGTGTACCGTTGTTTTATGCTTATTTTCGGCCATTGCTAAAAATCAACTTGGCATCAGCGATGGTCCCGCAATCAAGGCAGTTTACAAATGAGGTAAAAATAAAAGAAAGCTAGACATTACTTTAAGCATCTTTTACTTCCATATCCTTTCAAGTATTACAAGACAATATTTATAAATAAACATTCAACCCAAAACATAAATATTTACAATAAATCATACCACTGGAGTATTATTACAGTTAAATATTTCAGGGCCCAAGATCATCTTACTCAATCACTAGACTCTCAAATCTCAAGCATCTGATTGACTGAAATGGTGACTGGTCACTATTTCAACCAATTAGATGCTTGAGATTTGAAGCTGGTCTCCAATCTTACATTTATTATCTTGGGCACAGTTCAGCTAGGACAGTTTAATTTGAAAGAGATTTCTTTGTTTGAACATTATGACATACATTTCAGTCATTCTGACTGACCAAGAGCCTGTCATACGTCCACCTTTAGAAAGTCATATTGACCTTTAACCCTTTACACCATATGATTTATATATATATTTACGCATGTTCGACCAGTGTAGATCCAGATCAGCTAACACATTTGTGCTGTCTGAACAGGATCTGCACTGGTCCTTTTTTGGTCAGAAAAATCCTAATAAAACCTAAAAGCAAACAGTGCAGATCCTGATCAGATGGCTCAGATGTGCTGGCTGATCTGGATCTACACCGTTCACACACGAGATAAAATGCTTATATACGGATAAAGGGTTATTTAACATGATGACTCATTCTGACTGATTGAGAACCAGTCATGCATCCAATGTAGAGTCATATTGACCTTTAACCCTTTACCATGGGATTTGGCTGTTATCCCATGGGTGAACAGTGTAGATCCAGATCAGCAGGCACATCAATGCTATCTGATCAGTATCTACACTGTTTTTTTTCTTACTTTCTATAATGGTGGGCAAAAGAATCTTGGATGAAAATGTTATTAAAAATATAACCTGGGCAAGTTTGATGAAAATAAGTGAAAAGTTAGCAACTTCTATGAAATGGCTCTCTCAAATTATTATAATTGAACAACATAATGAACTATATCTGGCAGTGAAATATGTTTAGAACACAATGGTCATGTGATAGCATTAACTACATGTTCGTGATAGTATTAATTACATGATACATGTACAATTAACTCCTTCCTCCATAGATACAGGGCGAGGGCGAACAGTTTAGATCCAGATCAGCTGGCACATCCCTGCCATCTGATCAGGATCTAAACTGTTCGCTTTTTGATTCATTAGGTTATTTTTGACCAAAATGCAACCAGTGCAGATCCTGATCAGACGGTACGGATTTGCCGGCTGATCTGGATCTACACTGGTCGCACATGCGTAAAAATGCATATATATGGAGGAAAGGGTTAAAGCAGCTGGTCTTGAAAGTCAACAGATTTCTATAAGCATCAAGGCTATTAAGGTATTATGCATTTGCGACCAATGTAAATCCAGATCCGCCAACAAATCTGTGCAATATAACTGGATCTATAGTGTTCGCTTTTTGGTCAGAAATAACCTACTGAATAAAAAATGAACAGTGCAGATCCTGATCAAACAACATGGATGTGCCTTGCCAGCTGATCAGGATCTACAATGTCCACCCATGGGATAATAGCCATATCCCATGGAGTAAAAGGTTAAATGAGCATTCTCTTTAACCAAATTAATAAACTACAACATAGTCATGTTTAAAAAACTAAATGGCACTTCAATAATAACAGCTGCTTTAAAATTACAAGAAATATTAATATTAAATAAAAGATGAATGAATGGAGTCCCTGAGATTCAATACTTCTAATGTTGATCTTTTTGTGAAAATGATCCGTTATGGCTATGCTTTTTATCATGTCTGACTTTTGTTTAGATCCAGATCGGCCTGACATCTGTGCAGTTTGATCAAGAGCTATCAAGATCTATATTTTTTGATTTTTGGTCAAAAGTAACAGAAATGAATATAAAAGCAAACTGTGTTGATCCAAATCAGACCTGCGTAGATGTGCAGGCTGATCTGGATCTACACTGAATGTACTTAGGATATAAAGACATATCAATATGAAACTTTCAAATAGTACAATGAAGAGTTAGTGCTGAAGACTGATAAGTATGAATAATGATTTTTTTTATTTATAAAGTAAGACTTAAACAATTAATACCAACATGTTAAATACTGAATATGCAAAATTAATGCAACAAATGAACTACAAGTTTATTACTATGAAAAAACATCCTTTATGATGTTGCTCAAATGCAAAACTATTGTAACTGTATATAAATAGAGAAGGTTTTACAATAGTTTCACCTATTAACCCTTTACTCCATATATACAAGTGTTATCACGTGCAGTGTAGATCCAGTCAGTGGGCACATCTGTACCATAGGATTAGAATCTACACTGTCCGCTTAGATTTTCATGTAAGATACCACCAGTGTTAATCAAGATAAAAAAACTATGTTGGTAGACCAGTCTCAAATCTCGAGCATCTGATTGGCTGAAATGGCCACTGGTGACTGTTTCAGCCAATCAGATGCTTGAGATTTGAGACTGGTTGCCATTTCAGCCGATAAAACCAGTATACATGAAGTGAAGAGATAAACTGTATGTCTGCACATGAAACATTATAAGAAACAATAAATACAAAATTCAAAGTTTCGTAATTCACGCTTTCTTTCTTATTTCAAAAACACTGACTACACAAAGAACCACTGATCACTACTACATCTAAATATGATGTGTCATTTAAAAATATAAAAACCTTTAAGTTCGAATGCAAAATCAGATCGAACAGAACTGTTTTTATGGTAACGAGAACCTAACAAAATACTGCCCCCAAGCAGCTTTTCATCTGAACCAAACATGAGTGATAGCCACATTTCCTTGCATACCATATTTCCATTTTATATCCAGACAACTTTTTATAGTAGCCAAAGATTTTAATACGTATCTGTTACAACGAAAACATGACACATCAGAATGATTATTTGCCTTTATTATTGCACTATACAATTATACCACAATTATTAAACTGACATGACATTACTACAACATGAAAATACTTTAGCCCTTATCTGTAAAAATAGTGTAGCATGTCCATTTATACACACTGCAAACCGTTCATATTTAACAGTGGCAGCTGTAATTGGTGAACATAGTGAGAATATCCTTCATGTGTGCGAGGATTGGATGGCAAAATCTGGCTCCAGAAAACTGTTTCGCGGCAGAAACACCACTCTGCCAAGTTACCATCCAAAAGCAGTTTCCCAAAGGGCCAGATTTTTCCATCCATACCAGATATCCATTTACCATTTTCATTATTGTAGTGGGAAATATATTTTCTTTTGTAATCTTGCAATAGATACATCCCAGTGCATGTCTTTCATTGGGGTTGGAAGGCTCTACATCCCAAAGACATGTGAATGTGCGAAATCAATTGTTTGAACCTTTACTCCATTGGATATGGCTGGTATCCCACAGGTGTAGATCCAGATCAGCTGGAACATCTGTGCAGTCCAATATGAATCTACACTGTTTGCTTCATGGTCAGAAATAACCAAGCAATAGTTGTAGATCGTCATCAGACGACACAGTTTTTCAGGCTGATCTGGATCTACACTGGCTACATGTGGGATATTTGTAATCCCTATCATATGGAGTACAGGGTTAAGGTTTTGAAAGAATGATACAAGGAAATCATCATCATATTAACCAACTGCTATACCAAGGGACCTAACTCTACATAGAACATGTGAATAACAGAGTTACTTACTCTTTATTATGTTGGATATACAGGAATTTTGAACACTATACGGTTGAGCATTTTGCTCCTAGCACTACCTTAACTTAAAGCGACAACATCGAAGCTTTACATGTAAACTCTTATGTACATAACGAGACAATATCTATGACTTGAATGACTTCGGGTTTCTATGGGCATCCACTTAATATACAAGTCATTTATCTAACACACTGGAAAAATGTCTAAATTGAACAGTAAAATGTCTTAATTCTAAATTTAGATAAACTACAACACATTCAATGTATAGTAAACTATTTTTATCTCTTACTCAAATGAAAGTTTGAGCATTTTCCTCAAGTGTATATATCTGAATATATTTTTGAAAATGAAACTAACCTAAACACTTACAAATTTGAAAAAAATAATGGCATAAACATAACTGTTTTATTGATGACTGTTTTAACATGAACTGTAATCACTAAATTGATAAAGACCTCAATCATGTGACATATACCAAGTACAACAATAAATAGAGCAAAATCTCCAACAATGTGCAGACTGTGTCCTTGACATACCAAGTCATTAACTTGAAAACAGAATTTAAGAGATGCTTCCTTATTATTTAACCCTTTCCTCCATACATACACATTTTTACGCATGTGTGACCAGTGTAGATCCAGATCAGCCGGCACATCAATGCCGTCTGATCAGGATCTGCACTGGTAGCATTTTGGTCAGAAATAACCTGATGAATTCAAAAAGCGAACAGTTTAGATCCTGATCAGATGGCACGGATGTGCTGGCTGATCTTGATCTACACTGGTCGCACATGCGTAAAAAATGCATATATATGGAGGAAAGGGTTAACACTATTCCACCATTTACAATCCCTGACTTCCTGTAGGGTATTGGCACAACATTCTTATACAGACTAAGATGAGCTAGATCCTCTTGTTCTAGACAATCTTCTTTGGCAGTTTTCTTTTAAAACCACTGATAAAACTAATCTTCCGTTGGGATTTTTTCTTCTAACCAATCTCCCGTCGGGATTTTTATGTCTATACAATATCCCATTAGGATTTTTCTTATATCCAGATTATTCTGCTCATGGATGCTCAAGTCTAAAACAATAATTAAATTATTAACACACTTATACTTTGAGACCTTTCCCCATGATGACACATTTTGTTGTTGTTGTTTTAATGTGTTGTGTTCCAGAGATAAATAGATCTTCCTATTCTGTAAATAGATCTTCTTATTCTGTCTTCAACTATTTTCCAAATCTTTTTTTTTTTTGTATCATGAGCTTTTAGAATTTCTGACTGGTAGAAAAGTTCACAAGCATGCCCACAACACAAGTCAAATGATTTTGATGGAAAATGATCCAAGATGTGATGACTGGGTAAAATATATTCTTTCCGACATTTGTTGAGACATCAAGACATTCTGAAAATAGAAATCAGTTCAATTCAAGTACAATTCTATGGGTAAGTAATTTTACAAAAGTTACTAAGCCTAAGCTTGTCAACTCAACATTTACTGCATTTGCATCTGTATGTTAATTTATGGTTGTTTACAATTCTAAAGCGTTCGACATTTAAATTCAGATTTAAGAGATATATACAGAGGTGTAGAAATTTTCTTTGACCCACTCGCCCTGCAGGTCGAGTGAATGAGTAATTGTTCTCGCCCTTACAGAAAGTACACTCGCCCTTACATTTTAAATAAAATACTCTTTCTGTTGCAATTTTCGTTTTTCTATTCGTTCTATCTCTTTCTTACTGTCTCGCTTCATCATCACCCCTACCTTGTGTAAAAAACATTATCTTCATTTGTTTCGACATTTTGACATACAGCGGGAAAATACGTGCAGTTTCAGCCTCGTTCTGATTTGGGAAACCCAATGAGGATAAAAATAAATCGCTGCTGTTACCTTTACATGAGAAACGCTCCGAATACACCGGAAATCGACCGAAATACCGTAAAACGAATTGTATTTTGTAAACAAAGTGAAAATATTTCATTTTTCCAAAGAAAACACATGTGCATTGCTGAAAAATTTACTCGCCCTTTCAGTCGAGTGTTTCGGCTGCTTCACTCAACCCAACTGATCATTTACTCGCCATGGCGAGCGGTCGAGTGGAATTCTACACCTGTGATATATTTATTACCCAAATTATCTCTTAAAGTACTTACATAGAGCATCAAACGGTAATGTCCTTTGTATGCTGAGAGCATCTTTCAACATGAGATCACGTAAAGCCCATAATGCATCTGTCACACTTCCATGGTACCCGGCACCCTGTGCCAGCCACTGGGTGGGGAGACGGGATTCATCTGGTACTTGTGTGTTTTCTGGGGTAGCTGTAAAGGTTTTCTCCCACTCGGTTATAGTTCTGCTCTCGGAGTTTAATCCCTCTATGTACCTGTAATCAGAATCAAGCTCATGTAACCTTATCATCTGAACAAAATAATTAACTTGCAAGTGAAACCAACTGAAATGATATGTTATTCCAATATTCCCAGCTTCATTCCTGAAAAAAAAGCTTCCAAAACAATCTCTTAGAAGAGGAATAACTCTGAAAAATATTTATGATAAAGGTTACCCTCCTTGTTTAAGCATATAATCCTTAGCTCTTTATGACATGGTTGTTATCCCATGAGTGAACAGTGTAGATCCAGATCAGCCAACCAATGTGTGCCATCTGAACACGATCTACACTGTTTGCTTTTAGAATCCTTAATAAGATATTTCTGACAAAGAAGTGACCAGTGTTGATCCAGATCAGATAGCATAATTCTGCCAGCTAATCTGGATCAAACACAATATATATGCACTAAAGTTATAATATGTGGAAAGGAATGAATGTTTGATGAATATGATGGACTGGTGGGAATAACACAGATTACCAAATGATTCACCGAGTGACAAACATCTTTGTTTTATTGAAGGTTATTATGTCTTTATGTGCGGCATAGGTCTCATTTCAGCCAATGTAGAACCAGATCAGATGGGAGAAGACATCCATTGTGACACAAGGTAGCTATCCACTGTATGACAAAGGGGTTGAGCCATTCACATTGACACATAGGAGGAGCCATCTACATTGACCCATAGGAGGAGCCATCTACATTGGCACATAGGAGGAGCCATCTACATTGACACATAGAAGGAGCCATCTATATTGACACATAGGAGGAGCCATCTACATTGACACATAGGAGGAGCCATCTACATTGACACATAGGAGCCATCTACATTGACACATAGGAGGAGCAATCTTCATTGACACATCGGAGGAGCCATCCACTTCCACATAGGAGGAGCAATCTACATTGACACATAGGAGGAGCCATCCACTGTGACACATAGGATGAGCCATCAATTGTGACACATAGGAGGAGCAATTTACAGAGGCACATGGAAAAAGGCATCTGCAGTGAAACAGACCTACACACAACTTACTAGAAGTAGGTTTCTGAATGAATTACATAAACTTACTTGAGATAGGCTTCTGAATGAAGGAGTCGCTGTGTTCTTGGTGGTACTGTAACAAACATGGGGGAGGCGGGGCGTGGCGGTGGAGGGGGAGGAGCCATCTGTTGTTGAGGCTGGGGCTGTGGTGGAGCTGGCTGACCTAAAAATCAAAACATCATTCATCAGAAAATGTTTCTCACATAGTTACTTTTTATTTAGCACCAAGGCACAGAAATTAACACAAAAACATGCCTACAAAAATATTCCATGCAATTTTAACTCTAACACAAACCATACATAATGAACTAAACAGCAACCAATGCTCTTGCTTTAAATGCTCCTAACTCCCAGAACAGAAAACTAATTCAATTTTTATCCGCATACATACAAAATGTTTTAACTAACTGTTTGGTCAAACTCAATTTTGAAACAGAAAATAAACAGGTTAAAGGATAATATTTAAACTCAGAACATTACAGAACAAAATAAAAATGAACATAATTTAGAAAAAGGTTAGTCTTCTATCAAATGTTTAAAACTCATTAGTAGAAACATAATGTATTAAATGAAAACGGAAATAACTAAAGAGCAGTAAATAAAAGTAGATGAAATAGATGAAAAGGGAACTTTGAAGACCCTCGGTCACAACAAATATGAAAATATTGCAGACTCGGTTTGATTGAGCCTGTTCATGGGCAGTAATGGAAATGCTTATTACTGCCCACAGCGCCTAGCAAATCTCAGAGAAGCCAAACAGCAGTATTGCGTGTATGACCTGTGTAGAGCTAATCAGCTGGTACATCCATGATGTCTGATCAGGATCTACACTGTTCGCCTTTAGATTCATTGGCTTCATTCTAACCAAGAGGCCACCAGTTTAGATCGAGATTAGCATTAGCTGTTCCAACTTGATTTTCAGCAGATAACACAAATAAAATGAATTTCTCATTGCTCTATCTACATATTCAATTTACCAAAGACAAACAACAACAACAGGAGAACAACAGTAATGCAATCACCAGTCACAACAAAATCTAGTTCTGTCTTTAAAAACCTAGCAATTATAATGCGCAGTATGACTATAGAGAAACAGCTGTGAACATCTAGTTTTCACATGCTCATTTATGTAAATTAAAATCATATGTAAATTTTCACTCTTGAATTTTAGGACTCCTCGTTTTTCAAAAAAAAAAATTTGTTATTCTTGAAAATGGGCGAGTCTGAAATTTCGAATTTACGATTAAAAAGTTACATAGAATTATTATTGACTTCCCTTTTGGAAAAATTCATGCATTTGTAAATAAAAATCCTAAAATTATCTACCGCATTCTGTGCATCTGTAAACTAAGCAAAATCACCTTAAACAACATCTGCACATAACTCCTCACCATATGCTACTTTAAGAGGTAAATGTACAAATTAACGGTAGCTGAATACTCAGAAACAATCACTTTCTAAAACTCATTACTTATTGTAGAACAATTTTTTTTATCATATGACCATCACATGAGTTGTTTAAAAAAAACTGAGATCCGTTTAAAGACAGAATTTACGAGAGAAATGTAAAAGTAAGTAATAATGTTCATGCCGAGTGAGAAAAAGATGAAAGCAAAGTGTTACCTGTGCGGGTGCTGGGGTTAGTCATCCAGGTCACAAATACACAGTACAACACAAACACACGCTCATATGTCAGTACAGTATGTTGGGTATATTCATAATATGTTGTTACATCATCAGGGGCGGATCCAGAAGGGGTTCACTGGGGTTGCTTAAACACCCTTTCTGGGTAGCGAGAATTAATTTTCATGAGGATTTTGGCAAGAAAATCAGAAATTATCATATCAATACCCTAAGTGCCCCTTTCTGTAAATCTTGCATACAACCCAGATGGTTAAAGTTTCAATCAATCATTGCACAATTTACATTTTATTGCATTTCTGTGAATGATTTGATTTGTAAGAAACAGAGTTTTGTAACAAACAAATATTTTCTCATTTGGGCTTGCTAGAATGAGAATATCTGCACATTCCCCATAGTTTTATAGATTTTTGGTATTGCCATATGTCCGAAAAGCTTTAAAAGACAAAAGCTATTCCAGTATTGATAAACTTATTTAACCCTTTCCCAAATTCCTCCATATATACACATTTTTACACATGTGCAACCAGTGTAGATCCAGATCAGCTGGCACATCCATACCGTCTGATCAGGATCTGCACTGGTCGCATTTTGGTCAGAAATAACCTAACAAATCAAAAGGCGAACCGTGCAGATCCTGATCAGATGGCACAGATGTGTTGGCTGATCTGGATCTACACTTTTCGCCCACGCAATAAAGGTGTATCAATGGAGGAAAGAGTTAAATTTCTTGTGTACCGATCATCTATTTTTTGTTGCTTTTTAAGAACTTTTTAAAAATTCATATGAGTGTGTGTTGTGTGTTATGTTACAACTACTGATTATACAGTTACCTGGGGGGAGTACATGTGGTATAGGCTGGGTTACATGCATACCACTTGGTGCCATGCTAGAGTGAGGGGCCGGGCTGCCAAGGTAGGGCCCGAGCTGAGCCCCAGGGTGGGGGGACTGACCCCCTACTGGCTGTGGTGTCTGTCCAAAGGGAATAGGTGTCATACCAGGATAAGGGGACATATTTGGTCCCATTGGTGGTCTCATGCCTGGCCCTCCAGGTGACGGGTATGGCGCCCCTTTGAAGGGTGGCCTCTGTCTGTTGGCCATCATTATTGGGCTCCCTCGGGGACCCTGGGGCGACATAAACGATCCACCCATGCCGTTCACCATACCTTCACAAAACAAAACCAAGCAACATATACAATCAATATCAATGCAAAACGAAAAATAAATCAAACGTAACATTAAACTTAACAAATAAATCACACCATGCCACAAACAATTTCCTTAAAAAAGTGATGTCTGGTATGAATTTTATATTAAGTAGACTTCAGAACAAAATAACAACAGTTACTATAAAATACTAAAGATGTTTTCCAACTGAAAAATCAACTCACTACACAAATCAAATTAACAAAATTGCATGCGTTAAACCATTCATGCCCAAGAAACATGCTGGTCTTTGCGAAAAAAAAAACCCAACAAAATTGAAGTGTTTATAGAAAGAATTTAATTTTACCCAAACTATTTTATTATTAAACCATGTATCAGTAAATACAGTAACACAGCCTCACTCTGGGTCATCAATACTAAGTGTTGTATGATTTGTTTTCTGTTTAAACCCTTTACTTCATTCAATATGGTTGCTATCCTATGGGCAAACAGTTTAGATCCAGATCAGCCAGCACATCCATACTGCCTGATCAATATTTGCCAAGAGGTGATTGGTGTAGATCCAGATCAGAAGGCACAGATGTGCTAGCTCTTCTGGATCTACACTGTTCCACATGCAAACCCCCCCCCACATAAATATGAAGTAAAGGTTTAAGACAATCCCTCCTCTCCCCTTCCCTGCCCCTGAAGCTATTTATGGTTTTCAGCTACATGCTCTTTACAACCCCCTGAACAAGCTTCAGTTTGTGATGCATCATACACTCAAATCACCGCACAATAGATATTAGATGCATGCTTTTTCTCATGAAGATACATTGATATATCTCCCTGAATGATGCACTTTAATTGATATCACCTTCTCAAAGATATCATATGCATGCTTTTTCTCATAAACACTTTCACAGTTTAATTTTTTTTAATAAGCAGATGACATTAACTGTAAGCACTGAAATCAACTCTTAAACTATTAACAGCAAGCATCTGTATTAGTTAGTCTGATTAGTAAAAGCAGGGGCAGATCCAGAATGGGTTAAGTGTGGTTGCTCTGAGCCCCTTTTTGGGCTGCAGTTTTTTTTTCTTGGGGGTTTTGGTCAGAAAGTTAGAAATTATTCTGTAACTTCCATATCACAAACCCATTTTCTGGAATTCTTGCATCTGACCCTGTAAAATCTGTTCAGCACCCCTGTGTTATTATTACAAATAAGGAGACTGGAATTGGCATCAGAACACAGTTATATGCCCTTGGTTGATCACAACAAGGAAACCCTTACGTGAAATAGACACCCTGTGTTCGGAGATGAGTACTGATTCAAAATTGAATGAAGATGAATGACTTAATGGCTTTTTTGTACAATCTTCCATCTTTTCCAAGATAAAATGTCCCTCTCTTATGGCAAATAAAATCTCCTATCTTTTCCAAGGACAAAATGCCCCACTTTTTCCATGATAAATCTAGAATTTCTGCTATGGGACAGTTACTGTGAAATGCAAAAAGCTGTATGTTATGATATATTATATAAGCATGCTCTTTCTCAATTATACTTGAAACTGAAACATGCATCTGTGCTGGTCAAGATATACATCAGGTTGGCCCATTGGAGCCGGAAGGCAGCAGAAAGCAACTGGCATAAATGTGACATTCTCAAAATACTAACACTGGCATTATGCTTCAACAGAACTGGAAATTCACCCTAAACCCTTTACTTCATGGGATATTGCTGTTATCCATGGGTGACAGTGTAGATCCAGTTCAGCCGGATCAGGTTCTACACTGTTTGCTTGTTGAATCATTAGGTTATTTCAGACCAAGAAGCACACTGTAGATCCTGATCAGATAACACAGATGTGCTGGCTTATCTGGATCTACACTGTGCATATCAGCCATATACCATGCAGAAAAAAGTTAAAGAGATAAAAAGATGAAATTTGCTATTGTGCTAGGAAAACTATCAGCATTAAGTTTTTATTTAAAAATCTCAAACATTGCTTAGAATTCCCTTTCTCCCATAAATTAAACTCTCGCAATATATATTGTCACAATATAATTTTGTTTTATATCTTCATCTGCTGACAAAATTTTTAATTACACAATCAGGAAATATTTGCATATCTTGACCAATTCCCCTCTATTGTTTACCTGGGTGATGGGGATGCATTGGTGCAAACTGACCCCCAGGGGATGGGGCATACTGCCCTCCATATGGCCCTGGGGTGGGGCCATACCCCTGGGGAGTGCCATTATAGCCGGGGTAATAACCAGGGTACCCTAGTGACACAATATCAAACATACACAGTGTTAGAAATACAATATCTACTAGTGTTCTAGAATAAATCTACAATTACAATACACAATGTAAACATACAGATCAATTTTACAAAATTATCTGCATTAAACATTTTACAAAATAATGTAGTCAATAAATTCCTGATTATATTGTTTTTATAAAGGATGTATTTTCATGAAATGTGAAAAAATAGAATATTTTCGGTTGTGTCCCACTGAATAAATCAAGTCTTTTTGCAAAACTTTGAATCAGACTTTTAAACCAAATATTGGGAGAAAAAGATACTTTTTTTCAACTGGGAATGGAAAAGTTACCTGCTTAACATTTAGTTATTATTTTAAAATCAAAAGGACCATCCATATAAACTATTATTTAAGGGTTTGCTTAGGAAGACATGAGAGCATATATTTGAAATGCTCTGATTAGTTATATAAAAACTTTTTGGATTATTACAATAAGTAAAGCATATTCACGCCTAGTATGTTAGTATACAGCACTCATGATCTAGATTTAATTCCATAAATACAAGATTAAAGAGTTCTTTTTTTGAACATAATCTTATTTTAAAATTTGCCTTTCAGTAGAGTTTAACTGAAAACAAAACCTTCCCCACCCACCCTGCTCATAAAACAAATTTACAGGAAAAACAGTAACAATATGCATGCTACCTTGCTGAGCTGGTGTAGATGGTCTAGGGCTCTCGCCTGGGGTAGCCTGGTGGTGGGGTGGAGGCTGCTGTTGGGCCAGACTGTGGTTAAAGGCCCGCTCAGCCTCGGCCTGTTTCGCTTGTTGCTCCTCGGCAATCCTCTTAGCCTTCTCTTCATAACGTTCCTTCTCCTCTTTATCCAAGTTTCTCCACTACAGTAGAAAAACATTGGTTAATATTTACACTTCAACTTTATCCTTTACAATGAAGTCTTATTATCTATTTAATCATAATTACTGATGGTAAGCAAAGTGACATATTAAGAGTCATGACTACAGTAAAAGCCGCTCACAATTTATTGGACTGTGCACAATGTTTTGACTTGTACCGTCGATAAGAATGCATATTCTGCCATGAGTTGCTGCGGAAAAAATACTGTAATTCACTTTGTCATCAATTTGGATGTGCATAACAACCATTAAATAAACAAATTTTCATAATTTCAATAAAAGTTAGTTATTTATTAGTGTAAATATATTAATTGAATCAATATTTGATAGTGTGGATATTTCATAGTAAGCGTGAAGCCCATAATTAAAAAATCAATTCAATCCTTAAATATAAGCTAATCTCAGAAAATTGTTATTACCCTAACAGATTAGTGTGATAGAATTTATATTCATTGGCATGAAATTTCTAGGTTTTCTGTGAAGCAACTCTTTTCGCATGTTATTAACTGTTTACTCCATATTAACGGGTTTTATCACATGTGCTAACAGTTTAGATCCAGATCAGCCAGCATGTCTGTGCCATCTGATCAGGTTCTACATTGTTAGCTTCTTGGTAAAAAAAACCAACAAAATATTTCAGAAAGTGAACAGTGTAGATTCTGATCAGATGGCATAGATGTGCTGGTTGATCTGGATCTATAAAGTTCCCACATGGGATAACAGCAATATCCCATGGAGTCATGGGTTAAATTTGTGGTGTTTACCGTTCTGATATCAAGTTGATTTGCATTTCTATATGCTGCGTTAAATTATTAAATTAAATTATTTTATTAAATTCATAGAACGATATGCCCACGAAATATATAAAATTCATGGCTGCTGTTTGCTTTTAGCATAGTTCAGAATGAGTTTGCAAGAAGCTTTTTGATAGGGAGTCAGGGGCAGCACTACAACTCTAAATGAGCATCAGTGGATAATAACGTTTATGCTTAACCCTTTCCTCCATATATACGCATTTTTACCCATGTGCAACCAGTGTAGATCCAGATCAGCCAGAACATCCGTGCCGCCTGATCAGGATCTGCACTGGTCACATTTTGGTCAGAAAAAAACCTAACAAATCAAAAACGAACAGTGCAGATCCTGATCAGATGGCACGGATGTGCCGGCTGATCTGGATCTACACTTTTCGACCACATAATATAGATGTGTCTAAGGAGGAAAGGGATAACGTTCATGATCAACAAAAAACACTTGGTTTGCTAATTAAATTAAGCAGTTTATCTCGGAAAATATCCTAAAGCTGGAATCAAGTATATCTCTTTTCTCCATCGATACACCTTTATTATAAGGTGAACAGTGTTGATTCAGATCAGTTGTACATCCGAGCCATCTGATCAGGATCTACACTGTTTGCTTTCAGATTCATAAGGTTATTTGTGACCAAAATGTGACCAGTGCAGATTCAGACCAGATAGCAAAGATGTACCAGCAGATCTGGATCTACACTTGTCACACATGTTTAAATGTGTATACATGGAGAATACACCTATACTGTGTATATAAGGTTAATTATAAATAAACATTCACACAAAATTCGAAAGGATCATGCTATTTTGTATATTGACTTCAAAACAAAGAGTTGCTACTAAGCAATATTTCAAGTATATAACTGCACACATTCAAAGAACTGGTGATAACTTCAGGCATATCATTATGGTTATATAATTAGCGAAACAGCCAGTGAAATTTGGTAAATGCATATAAAAATATCAAACTTCTAGAGTTTCTACACACACAACAATAATTAGGTCACTAAAACAACATTTTTCATTCCAAAATCAACAACACTGTTTGCAACATTCAAACACAACATAAATTTCATGCTGGAGGAAACCTGCTGTTTAGTTTTCAGCCTTATGTTTAAAACTGAACCAAGAAGGAACGTATTTAAATCAGGTTAACCCTTTCCTCCATATATACGCCTTTTAATGCGTGTGGGACCAGTGTAGATCCAGATCAGCCTGCACATCCATGCCCTCTGATCAGGATCTGCACTGGTCACATTTTGATCAGAAATTACCTAACAAATCAAAAAGCGGATGTGCCGGCTGATCTGCATCTACACTGTTCGCCCTACATTTGTAGCCATGTGCATGCGCTGTTGAAAATAGATCAATCTATTTTGTTCACAGTAAAACAGAAATTAGAAGGGAGTTCTTTGGAAATAAATCACTGAGGAATTTGAATTCTGATTGGCTACAAATGTAGGACAACTTCTAAGATTCATTAGGTTATTTCTGTCCAAGAAGCTTACACTATAGATGCAGATCAAATGATACAGATGTGCTGGCTGATCTGGATCTACTCTGGTCACAGATGTGACAAAAGATGTACAAGGGTTAATCATATCCACTGAGTAGAAAGACAACAAAGACACACAATGGCATTTGGTCAATTTTAATTAAATGTAGATCAAGGCTGCACTCATGCAACAGTTAACCCTATTCTCCTTAGACACACCCTTATTGCATGGGCAAATTGTGTATATCCAGATCAGCCAGAACATACGTGCCATATGATCTGGATCTACATTGTTCTCATTTGATTCAATGGTTGATTTCTGACCAATAAGCAAACAGTGCAGATTCTGATCAGATGGCACAGATGTGCCAGCTGATCTGGATCTACACTGTTCGCACATGCGATAAAAGGCATACAGAGTTAAGGGTTAAAACCCTAAGCAATTCAGAAAAAAATGAAAACAGAAGTTTAAGAATGGATCCAGATTTCATCACAGCTTGTAGTACAACAATACTGACAATTAAGCTGAAGTTTTAACCTTTTTAAGTTTTACTCAAAGGATGCAGTTACATTCCATGTTTATCCAGAATTGATTTAGATCAGCCGACACATTAATACACTCTGATCTGATCTGGATCTGCACTGTTCTAGTTAAGACTGATTTATGAAGAAAACAGTGTAGATCCATATCTGAATGCAAGGATGTGGAGGCTGAACTGGGTCCAAGATAGATCGTAAAATTGAGATAAGAGACCAACCAACTGATTGGTTTATTCAAAGACTGGTCTCAATCTCAACCAATAATATGTTTTATGATCTTGGGCCCTGGATATATACACAAGACAGAAAAGGATTGATGTTTGAGATTTTCACTGTGTTTATTAAATGCAATAAAAGCTATTCAGTGCAATTAAAGAAATGAAAAGTAGTTGTATATCTCAATGAACATTCTTAGTAAGTTCAGCATAAGACAGTAACTTAAACTAGAATGTGTCCTCGGACACTGATGCCCCCCACTACTACATCATTTGCAACAAAGGGCCATAACTCTGGTAAAAATGGTAGCAGAAAAAATCGTTTCTTAACAACCATCTAAACATCCTGCTTAATAATCAAGTGCAAGTTTTAAAGAAATCCACCTGACAGGTTAATGAGGAGTTGATGTATCAAGATTTTGGGGGACATACATAGGGATGGACAGACGAACATACGGATGAGTGTAACTCTATATGCCTCCCACTTCATTGGGGCATAAAAAAATACACCAAGTAACAGTTTATGTATTATAGAAAATCATACATTTTTGCAACCAATTGTATGCAATTTGACAGTAAAAGAGGTGTTAAAAAGACTCTCATTAAGTTATTTTATGTCATCTACATCTGCGGTTTACTGTTTCTTTTAAAAGACCAGGTGCTTTTCAAGCTCAAACACCCCACCCTCTCTACAGGCCACCACCTTTAAATGTTTGCATAAAATATCTGAATTGTTTAAATAAATTATGTGAAAACTGCCCAATTTTCAAATAAACAAATAAATCAAAGCTAAAGTAGGCTGATAAGGCAATGTAAAAAGCAGTGCATCAGCCAAAGTAAATATGCATTGACAGCAGAATTAAACCAGCGAATATAATAGCGTAAAAACAGTGTCTTTGCATGTATAAACAAGAAATAGTGACTTGCTTTGAAATTTTGCTTTGTGACATAATCCATTTCTATATATTGATATCTGGGCTTTAAAAATGGTCAGTGCATCTGTTTGTTTTCACTTCATGGTTTACGGGAAATATCCCATGTGCAAGCAGTGTAGATCCAGATCAGCCTCAACATCTGTGCAGTCTGACCAGGATCTACATTAATTGTTTCTGAAGAAGAAAACATTGTAGATCTTGATAATATTGCACAAATATGAAGGCTGATCTGGATCTACACTGGTTGCATGCGTGATACAAGCCAGATCCATGGAGTAAAAAGAACGGATCATACAAATCACTGTTTTTTATTGGCTAAGTGCACATTAAATATTTTTAAAAACACACAGGCAGAAAATTGCCAAATGTGACCAATCACAATTATTGCACTATCACCTCCATATTTAGTTTTTTAAGCTTTTATTTTCATGGGTTTAAAATCTGCCAAAACAGTTTTCTATGTTACAAATATGTCTGATATACTAACAAGTACAGTCAAACCTATGAATAAGATATTTTGAGGTCACCTATTCCAGCTAACTTATCCCTTTCCTCCATTGATACACCTTTATTGCGCGGGCGAACAGTGTAGATCCAGAACAGCCCGCATGGATGATCAGAATCTGCACTGTTCGCTTTTTTGATTCCTTAGGTTATTTCTGACCAAAATGCGACCAGTGCAGATCCTGATCAGATGGCACTGTCGCACATGAGTAAAAAAGTGTATATATGAAGGAAAGGGTTATTACATTCATCTTCATGAGCACATTCACAATCCTTAAATCCTGATGAGACTGCCCAGAGGTGCAAGCTGATTTACACTTGTTGCTATATGACTTTATTGCTTAAGGATTTATAAACTAACAACTTATGTATAATTAATATGATAAACACACCGTTTGACACTAGTTAAACAGCTAATCACAAAATTTCAGATTTAAAATTTTCAAAATGTGAAGCAAACTTAACTTGAAAAAAAAATTTTAAACAAATATTTTGCGAAACAATCTTGTTAATGAATTTACCTGTATTCCCACCATTTGACTAATCTCGCCAAAAGTGTACTGATTTTTGCTCTCCTTGGACAATTTCTGTCTAAAATCTTGGGAGAACAAGATAAACCCGCTGGCATATCGTTTAGCTCGCACCTATAAAAGGAGTAAAATCAACATGCAAAATAAACAATAGGACCAGGGTAAAGCAATTTCCAGGTACCAATGATTTTTTTTGCATCATTATGCAAAAACTTTCACTGTTGCCATGGAAACTATTTCTGACAGATTTTTCCTGTGTATTTGTACATAGTCTTTCACCAAATAATCAATTTACTGTAAGAATTTCTTCAAAACTATTTTGTTAAAGAAACTATGCCATAAGCAACCGCTGCCCTTTTGCAAGTTAATTATAAGCGATCACATGGGCTCATTTTTAGATGTAAATAATAATCTATTTATAGAACAAGAGAAATCTGTCAGTGTTTTTGCCACACCCTCAGAGGAAAAGCAAACAAAATAAATAAATAAATAAATAATACTCCATGCTTCATGCCCACTATACTGGTGCAATAGCTTTGTTGCTACGACAACATGTTACTATGACAACAATGATCACATGACCTCGACAACAACCCATACTGTACCTTGGTTCCCACAAGGCGACTTATTTCACCAAAATTACATTCGGGATTTTCCTGTTGTACGATTTTACGGAATTCACCCGAATATACAATATAGCCACTGATTTGAGTGCGTTTATCTCCCTTGGACTTATCCTTCCAGTTCATCCCTTTACCCTAAAAGAAAACATAACGTGGCCTTTAATCGGCAGAATATGGCAAAAATCGGCCCTTGAATCCCTGATTGTGATTTAACTGTTGATTTTTCAACTGGTCATCAACCACTGGGGTCTGTGACAGTATTGACGGTACTGGCTTAATGCACAACTGTTGTGAAGTGACTTTATTCATAAGTCAATAAATGACTTGCACTTCGCTGAATTGAATTATATAACATCAACTTGAAACTCCAAATTCAAGTTAGTGAGATGCTGCAAATGAAATATTTGTTATTAAAACAATTATCAAAAGTGAGTCTTGTTGGAAGGGAAGAACTTAAAACACATTTAAAGTTATTAATAAACTGTAACCACAGCCAACTGCATTTCTCATATAAACTACAATTTTGATGAAAGCTATATTCAAACAGTATCAATGAGAAAATACAGTTCTTTCATCAAAACTTGTTAACCTTTGACTCCATAGATATGACATTAATGACACGTGTGAACAGTGTTGATCTAGATCAGCCAGCAAATCAGCGCCATGTGGTCAAGATCTATACTGTTCACTTTTTGATTCTTTAAGTGACTCTTTACCATGAACAATGTAGACCCAGATTAAATGGCATGAATTTGCCAGCTACACTGAATCCACACTGTGCACAAGATCATTAAACTTAATCTGGAGACCAGTCTCAAATCTCAGTTGCCATTTCAGCCAATCAGATGCTAGAGATTTCGGACTGGTCTCCAATCTTAGTTTGATGATCTTGGGTCCTGATCGCAAATGTGCTACAAGGCGTCAAGGTGTTAAGGGTTAATAAAATATTTCAATAAATATTAAAATAAACCAAAATGTTATTTAATTTTTATAAACATTGACATTCAGTTAATACTTTATGATAAATGTATTTGAAGCGACCATATACATAGCTATTTTCCTTCATTATATGGGTTGAAAACACATCATCTGTTCCCTACATACTTCATGTAATTGGACCCAAATACTAAAGGAAAGTGCCAGATATATACAATTATAAGATATCACAGGGGCGACATAGCCAAAACCTAACAGTAAGCACTTTTTCCCTAACCAGCATTCCAATTATTTCCATTTCTAACAGTGATTATTTGTAATATGCGAACTATGTTTCAATCCCAAGCATAGCCTACACAATGTGACGAGACAAACATAGGAGGCGTAGCTAACTGAGTCCTTAACCAATAGTATTATCTGCCCTTACTGACTGTGATAATTAGACAATGAGACAAGACAAACATAGGAGGCGTAGCTAACTGAGTCCTTAACCAATAGTATTATCTGCCCTTACTGACTGTGATAATTAGACAATGAGACAAGACAAACAGAGGAGGCGTGGCCAACTAGGTCTTTAACCAGTAGTATTATCTGTTCTTACAGACTGTTATAAGTACACAATGAAACAATACAAACACAGGAGGCGTGGCTAACTGTCCTTAACCAATAGTATTATCAGCCTTACTGTTATTAGTAAACAATGCTTCATCTTTTTTTTAACTAATAAACATTTAAAAAAAGGTAACATTATAGAATTATCAATTTATGAAATTTTACAGTATATAAAATGCTAAGGAAAGCGGTTGTTTTTAATTCTTTAGTCCATATATAGGCCTTTATCTCATGGGCGACCAGTGCAGATCCAGATCAGTCGGCACATCCATGTCCTCTGATTTGGATCTACACAGTTCGCGTCAGAATAAACTTATGAATCTAAAAACAGTCAAGATCCTGATCAGATAGCATGAATGTGATGGGTGATCTAGATCTAAACTGTTCGCCCATGCAATAAAAGCTTTATATATGGAATAAAGGGTTAAGTCCTGGGCAAAGTTCACAAAACCACAGAAGGCTTTAGCATTTAATGTTTTCATTGAATTTATCCAGAAAAGACACTTTTCCAAATAAAGGTAACCAGTCAAAATTGTAAACAACTGTTTTGTGAAACTGGCCACTGGTTTCTAAACGACAAACAATATATTATATATTATTTAAAAAAACTGAAACAGTTCTCGAAGCATCCATGTTACTCATGCTGAAAAGAAAATATGAACTGCTGGCAATGTAAGGTCTGGTCCAAAGGTCATAAAACTAAATCAGGAGATCAGTCTCAAATCTCAAGAATCTGATAGGCTGAAATGGCGACTGGTCGCCATTTCAGCCAATCAGATGCTTGAGATTTGAGACTGATCTCCAAACTTAGTTTTAAGATCTTGGGCCCAGGTTCCAAATCCAACTATGAGGATTAAGCTTGTTAACCTTTTACTCCAAAGATTCATATGGCAAGAAAACTTTAGTTAAATGTCCATTAGATACAGCCTGATGTTTTTTGTTGTTTTTTTGTATTCTGGGCACCTCTTTCATTACACTGAGACTGGTGGCTGTTCTCTTGCTTTTCATTGGTCAGTTCAAAACCTGTGCTAATCGAATTTTAACCATTAAGACTGCTAGACTGGTTTCCAATTTCAGATTTATAACACAGGGGGCAGTTGCATTTTAATCATTTACTCCATTAATACAGGTATTATCCCATGTTTGGTAAGTTAAGATCCAGATCAGCCTGCATAACCATGCTATCTGATCTGGATCTACACGAGCCACAAATGACTTTATGAATCTAACAGTAAGCAGTGTAGAATCTCATCAGATGGCACCTTGACCAATGTCCCAGCTGATCTGGATCAACACTGGTGGTACATGCAACAAAAACCTGTATAAATATAGTAAGTAACATGTGAACTCGAGTAAACGTAGGATTGCCAGTTAAACCTTACTCAAGGTCCTAAGGTCCCTGCCCCACCCCACTTGAATAGCAATGGAATTTAAATCAGGGACACACTATTTCAACACAACTTTGCCAGCAGTTCCTTTCGTAACAGATTAGTTGAATAAGCATTTGCATTCACCTTTTTCTTGACCGTCTCCTCGCCATGGTGTCGTTCAGCCTTAAATCAAACAAGTCACCATTTGTACATAATTACCAATAACCAAAGATAAAAATCCCGCGCTGAAGATTTTAAAACTGAAATTTGAAACCAGTCTTAAATCTCAAGAATCCGATAAGCTGAAATGGTGACTGGTCGCCATTTCAGCCAGTCAGATCCTTGAGATTTGAGACTGGTTTCCATTCTCAGTTTTATAATCTTGGGTGCCAGGACTCAAAACTGTGCTGTATAAGCAACAAGCATTTATCCATTGATTTTCTGCAATGGATTCAAGCTTCATACGAATGTTTTTCACAATATTTTTTATTACAAAATTGCTAACAGAGTAGACCATGATAAAACTGGACAGATGTTCAAGCTGATACGTGTCTACATCTGTTACATAATAAAGAATAATCAGTTCACAATGGTTAAATGATTTACCTAACAAGCATAACAGAAATTAAAACAGTAATATAAACAACTTCAAACACTTCTGAAATAAACTTGCATTATCTTGAAAACATAAGTTGTCTGTAGAACATACTTTACCTTTTTTACCTTAATGACTTATTGGTTCATTTTCTAATTTAATTTCCTTTAAGTTTCTTTAAAAAACTATTATTATTGAATAATGGGAACCAAAATCCAATCTTTCAATATGCATTTTCATCTGTTAATCATACTCTCTTGAAAATCTATAAATGCTTTTCCAGGTCCATGTATTACCTGCAAAAGTTGTTAAGAACATAAAGATCATTTAAAAGAAAGTATGGCCTACAAAGGTAACTGTAAACAACATAAATGGTGTAAAAAAATCTTCTTTCAAATTAACACATCATAATAAAACTGGTACACTACCTTCTTGGATGACGATGTTGGTTTGACAGGGGTTGGTATCGGCATGCCATACTCATCAAGGGACTCGTTTAACATGTCCGTCATTGTGTCTGTACAGAACGTGTCACGTGACTCGTCACCATCGTAAGCAAGACTCTCCTCTGAATGCTTGACTAAGAGTGGCGAAGGTTCCTGGATAAAATAACAGTCACTCAAAAGCTGAACAATGTTTTCGGCAGAATACCCCTTTACAGTGTGAACAGTGTAGATCCAGGGCTGAAGGTTATAAAACTGAGATTGGAAACCAGTCTCAAATCTCAAGCATCTGATTGGCTGAAATGGCGACTGGTCGCCATTTCAGCCAATCAGATGCTTGAGATTTGAGACTGGTTTTCATTCTCAGCTTTATAACCTTGGAACCAGGTCAGCTTCATATCTTTGCTGTCTGATCAGAATCTACACTGTTCACTTGGTCAGAAATAATCTAAAGAATCAAAAAGCAAACAGTGTTGATCCTGATTAGATGACACAGATATGCCAGCTGATCTTGATCTACACTGTTCACTGCAACAGACATATCCCATGGAGTAAAGGGATACAATAAAACCATTAATTTTATGGGAAATATTGTATATTGGCATTTCTGTTAAAAGACTATTTTGTGACTTTAGTTTCTAAGACATGGAAAGAAAATATTTCATGAAATGAACAAACACATGCTCTTTAAGGGGACAATAACTCAACTGTGTATTTGAAGGATTAGTTTAACCCTATTGTCCATAGACACACCTTTACTGCATGGGCGAACAGTGTAGATCCAGAGCAGCTCGCACATCTGTGCCATCTGATCAGGATCTGCACTGTTCGCCATTTGATTTATTAGGTTATTTTTTACCAAAAAGTGACCAGTGAAGATCCTGATCAGACAGCACAGATGTGCCGGCTGATCTGGATCTATACTGTTTGCCCACACAATAAAGGTGTATCTATGGAAAGGGTTCAGGATTTCACGGCAAATTCATCCTTTTACAATGGATAAGTCTGATATTCCATGTGTGACATCTGTGAAAACTGTGTTGATCCTGATAAGACTGCACAAAAGTACTGGATCTACACTGGTAGCACATGGGATATATTATAATACCCTATCCCCTGAGTAAAGATTAAATATTGAGGAAACGGGACAGTAGACCTTTTTACCTACATGTTTGATTTAGTCCCTTTAACCCTTTCCTCCACAGACACATCTTTATTGCGTGGGTGAACAGTTTAGATCCAGATCCACATCTGTGCCATCTGATCAGGATCTAAACTGTTCGCTTTTTGATTCGTCAGGTTATTTCTGACCAAAATGCGACCAGTGCAGATCCTGATCAGAGGGCACGGATGTGCCGGCTGATCTGGATCTACACTGGTTGCACATGCGTAAAAATGCGTATTTATGGAGGAAAGGGTTAAACAGAAGTAAACAATTTGCCCACGTTTAACAGAAAATTGAAATGTTTTAGGTTTTTAACACAAATGATGAAAATGATTGCAGATAAAACAAGAGGATTCATGCAGACATTTTCAGACTGTCACCCAAAAACGAAGGAAAGAACAGATGATCAACTAGACATGGTGTAGTGTCTTTTCTCCAAGGGTTGGGTATTGGGGAATGCAATGCGAGTTTTGTAGCATGCTTCAATTAACCCTTAACTTCAACTATTTTTTATTATACACATTTTATCACCTGTGCAAACAGTGACTTCTAATCAGGATCTGCACTGTCCACCTGCTTTTTTATCAGATATAATCTAATAAATCAAAGTGAACAGTGCAGATCCTGATCAGATAGCACAGATGTGCCAGCTGATATGGATCCACACTGTTCGCCTATTTGCTAGTTGGTTAGAAAGAACCTAATGAATAGTTTTAACACATTCTCATGTTTAGAGATTGGTCTACTGGTTTATTTAAGACTGGAACATGTAAATTTTACTCAAAATTTTAGTCAGTTTTCTGAAAAGATGTTTTTTGTTTTTCTTGTGTTGTTTTTTTTTTCAAATAAATATAGAGAAAATCGTGTCTACATATTATATTTTCTACATGTTAAAAAGCCACAAGTTGGGTTAGAAATAGTAGCTCATGACTGAAGCAAAGAAGCAGAATTATAATAATTAGCCCAAAATATGCAGGGGCAGATCCAGAGCAGGGAAAGAGGGGTTCCTTGAACCCTCGTTTTTGTTTTTGGCAAGTAATCTTTAATATTCATGGGGATTTCAATGAGAAAGTTGGACATTACATGTGTCTTTAAACTACCCTAAGACTGTTCCAAACGAACCCCCTTTCTCGAAATCTCGCTGAAGATGCTATTTTGTGTAATGGACTGGACCATTCCATTTGGATCACTGAGGGTGTTGGTGTTGTTACAGAACTAAACTGACCCAACAGCAGAATGTGTGTTGACTCATAAAAATCAACCTTTTTTACAAAAACTTGGAAATGATACAGGTCACCATGTAAAAACAAAATCATCAGTAAACTTTAAGACTTCAGTAAAACCTCTCTACTTTACTCCATATAAAAGCCTTTTTACATATATGCAACCAGTGTAGATCCAAATCAGCCGACACATCCGTGGTGTCTGATCAGAATCTGCACTGGCAGAATTTTGGTCAGAAATAACCTAACAAATAAAAAAGGGAACGGTGCAGATCCTGTTCAGACGGCATGAATGTGCCGGCTGATCTCGATCTATACTGTTCGCCCTTGCAATAAAAATGTATCTATGGAGTAAAGGGTTACAACCACCGCTGGGACTGGACAAGAGTGGTCTTATTAGTGGGATGGTCTTAACTTTGGGGTAGAAACTAGTGCAAAATTGTTAACCCTTTCCTCCATACATTCACATTTTTTCGCATGTGCGACCAGTGTAGATCCAGAGCAGCTGGCACATCAGTGTCATCTGATCAGGATCTGCACAGGTCCCATTTTGGTTAGAAATAACTTAACAAATCAAAAAGCGAACAGTGCAGATCCTGATCAGACGGCATGGATGTGTTGGCTGATCTGGATCCACACTGTTCGCCCATGCAATAAAGGTGTATCTTTGGAGGAAAGGGTTAAAGGGACACTGAAATAGTGGTCTTATTATCAAGGTGGTCTTCAATTTCAGTGTGGTCTTTATGAGGGGGGTATTCTTTTTATTTTTATAACCTAACCTGAAAAATAGAATTGGATCTGTAGCCAGGAAATTTTGTTGTGGTATTGTGTTGTTGTAACGGGCACTCAAAATCTCTAAAATAGCTCTTCATAGGTCGATATAACCTTTTACTCCATGGGTACAGTTTATATCCCTGGGCAACCAGTGTAGATTCAGGTCAGCATGCACATCAGTGCAGTCTAATCTGGATCTACAACATTTGCTTCTTGGTCAAAAATATGCTAATGACTCTGAAAGCAAACAGGGTAGATCCTGATCTGACTGCACACCAGCGGCACATGGGATATAAGTCATATTCACAGAATAAAGGGTTGAATCATTTAACCCTTTCCTCCACAGACACACCTTTATTGCATGGGCGAACACCTTACATCCAGATCTGCCAGCACAATCATGCAGTCTGATCAGGATCTGCACTGTTCGCTTTTTGATTTGTTAGGTTAATTCTGACCAAAATGTGACCAGTGCAGATCCTGATCAGACGTCACGGTCGTGCCGGCTGATCTGGATCTACACTGGTCACAAATGCGTAAAAATGTGTATAAATGGAGGAAAGGGTTAAACACACAGAAAAAACTGCTTGAGCAAAGCATATAATTCCTGGAAAAAAAATCTGCCAACATGTTTGTGTGTACAAATCATACAATATGTCACAAAATCACTTGAATAATCCTTTACTCCATAATTATATATGGGTTTTATAAAGTGTACAACCTGTGTAGATCCAGATCAGCCAGCACATCAATGCCATCTGATCTGGATCTACACTGATTGCTTCTTGGTCAGAAATAACCTAATGAATTTTAAAGCAAACAGTGTAGATCCCAATCAGATCATGGCTGATCTGGATCTATACTGTTCGCCCATGCAGCAAAAGTTGTATGTATGGAGTAAAGGGATAACAAAATAAATGCAACACCGAAAGCCAATAGGACTAGTCAAAGCAAAGATTTCTTTGTTGTCTATAAAAACACTACCAAAAAACCCTAACACTTAGCATGGAAAAGGAAAAGCAAGCATAATAGGGAAAATGTAAATCAACTTGCAAGGTAAAAAGGAAAACAAAATGAATTACACATATAATTTCCCCATTCACTTTCCTCCATATATACACCTGATGGCATGGGCAAACAGTGCAGATCCAGATCAGCCAGCACATCCATGCCATCTGATCAGGATCTGCACTGTTTGCTTTTTGACTTATTAGAGTTATTTCTGACCAAAAGCAAACACTGTGGATTCTGATCAGACGGCACAGATGTGCCAGCTGATCTGGATCTACACTAGATGCACATGCGACAAAATGTGTATATATGAGGGAAAAGGTTAAACACTAGATCAAGAAGTAAAACTTGTCTATCTAAAAGGCTTGTTATGTATTATCTTGATATTTTCAGGAATCTTGAATTACAGTTTCCATTGTTTACTTTATATAACAAGACTAATTTTGTTTTGGAAAAAAAGTTAATTTTAGACTTTATCACAGAAAAACATTCAGAAATCTCTGCTTTTTTAGAAGGAAATTTAAACTTCTAAATACCTGTTTATTTACAATATTGAGTGATTGGGCTAATTCCACCTATGAATTGAAAAACATAATAAAGTTCTGTAACACTTAAACCCAAGTTGTTTTTGTATGTCAAAGTTCGAGTCCACTTATATGCAAGACATTTTAAGTATTATTGCAAGTCTGTGAGGTACAAATATACATGTCATGTACAAGTATATGTCATGTCTTAACTTCTTTAGCATAAATGTGAGTTAAATCTTTAATCCATATTACATAAGCATTTTAACACATGTGTGACCAGTGTAGATCTAGATCTAGATCAGCTGAAAATTCTGTACCTTCTGATCTGGATCTACAATTTTTGCATCTTGTTCAGAAATAACCTAATGAATCTAAAAGCGAACTGTGGAGATCCTGATCAGATGGCATGGATGTGCCAGCTGATCTGGATCTACACTGTTTACCCATGCCATGAAGGCATGTAAATGGAGGAAGAATTAACTTATGTCAGTTGCAAATTGCAATGCAAAACCAAACTGACTCACAACTGTAGTGGGTAGTTAATGGGTGGAAAAAGTGTTGAATGTTGATTTTATATTATTTTGTAATGTGCATGCTACATAAGTATTAAAGACATGTCAGTGTTTCAAATATGTTACTTTGTTAACAAATATGATCTCAAACCACACATTTTTACAATAACTTCTAGAATGCATTTTTATGTCCCATTGGTTAGAATTAAACTCCATGGGATATGGCTGCTATCTCATTGCCAACAGTGTACATCTAGTTCAGCTGGCACATCTCTGCCGTCTGATCAGAACCTACACTGTTGGCTTTTTGATTCATTAGATTATTTCTGACCTAACAGCAACAAGTGTTGATCTGGATCAGACGGCACAGATGTGCCTGCTGATCTGGATATACACTGATCACACATGCCATAAAACCCATATAAATGGAGTAAGGGGTTCAAAGTCTCTGCTATTAAAAAGGGGCACCTCCAATAGCTTGTGCACTTTTTCACAATGAGAAATAAACCTTAGAAAAGAAAGTATCATTGCTTAAACTAAATTTTTTATTTTTTTACTCTGATGCAAGGGCCCAAGATCATAAAACTAAGATTGGAGACCATGCTTGAGATATGAGACTGGTCTCCAGATTTAGTTTTATGATCTTGGGTACAGGTCACTCATTAACAACTTTTCCTATACCCTAGGAATATTCATGTAAACATATTCCAAATAATTTTGCCTAGTATAACTTATGCATCACTCTTAAAATGAATAAATAGAGTATGCAATAACAAGAAAGACAAGCTGTGCAAAACCCATCAATTTTAACCCAATTAAGTTGTGAACATCCAATAGGCTTATCAAATGATGAAGATTCTTGCATTTTAAATGTTTCTAGTAGTTATAACCTACCAGTGGTTGTCCTTAAATGACTCGCTCTGATGCAAAACAATTGTAGCTAAATGGGTCAAACTTTTGAAGACTGGTTATCAATGGCCAAACAGTGTAGACCCAGTGCTGTCTGATCACACTGTTCACTTTTTGATTCATTAGGTTATTTCTGACCAAAAAGAAACATTGTAGATCCAGATCAGATGGCACGACAAAAATGGTAAAAGGTTATGTTAATTTTCCAAATAACAATAAGAAATATAATATCATGGAAATTGTTGGATCTTGCACTGCTGGCCTGGAAATGGGAATGATCAGTTCTACATGCTAAAGGTGAATACAGTAATGGAGTATTATGAAATCTGGATTTGTATTAAAAGTCGTTACCTTGCTGGGCACTATCTGCTTCCTGAAGAACAGGATTTCATCGTCTGTAACTCGTGGCGACAGCGAGTGTTTCTAAAAATAACAGATAAAAACTATGTGCATTAGAGACTGAAGGGCTATACAAGCTTATTTCATGTTTAGGACCAGTGTAGACTCAGATCAGGGTTCATAACTGCAGTCTGATCTGGGTTGAAGGTTATAAAGCTGAGCATGGAAACCAGTCTCAAATCTCAAGCATCTGATTGGCTGAAATGGCGACCAGTCGCCATTTCAGCCAATCAGATGCTTGAGATTTGAGACTGGTTTCCATGCTCAGTTTTATAACCTTCGGATTAGGGTTCTACACTGTAGCTGATCAGGCTATTCAATTCTGTAAATCAAACCTACTAATGGTAAATGGATTAGCTCCAAAGAAAAGAAAGTCAAGTTCATTACTTCAAATGGTTACGCTTAAAGGATTCAGTATTGGTACATTATGACTATATCATAGTTATAGCATATGTTTAGCTTAGATTTATACCGATCAATGAGGTAACTTCCTTTAGAAAATCTATCAATTGTACTTCTGCAGTCGTCTGCACAATTCATTAAAACAAGATTGCTTTTCAGCAGCCCCTTACACAAAATGGGGCACCATTGTTCATTTTACCTACCGATTTTTTATACATCACAAACTTGTTATTAGAAGTAAAAACTGAAAGTTTGATGAAGAAATGTAAGAAATGGCAAGCTAATAGCAAGCATTAAGTTTTCATGGCACATAGACTGATGGAATCCTATCCAAAGAGTAATAAAAAATTGTGGTCAAACTTTTTTTCATTCATCTCAGCTCAAAGTTACCTTACGCTTAAATGCTCTTATTACAAAAATACCTTTAAGCCTTTTGACAATCTCCTTACATTCTTTTCCACTTCATGGTATTTGGACTCACATATGTACACATCTGACTCAGGTACTTCTGTGGGGCGACCTTTAAAATAGAAAAATAACGTAGATCTTTATCCGATACCTTTACTCTATGGGATATGGCTGTAATCCATGGGAGAACAGTGTAGATCCAGATCAGCTGGCACAGGATGAGGATTTGCACTATTCCCTTTTTAATTAAAGTTATTTCAGACCAAACACTACACTTGTGGTTTTGCCTCATTAAGGCTGGTATCCCATGTGCCACTTGTGGATTTGTATTATATCTTGTGTCCTACCAGTGTAGATCCACTAAACCTGCACATTTGTGCAGTCTTATCGGGCTCTACACTATTAACTCTAAGATTTTATTAGCTTATTTGTGACAAAGTAGCGAACATTACAATTCTAGATCAGAATGCACCTCCCTGCCAGCTTATCTGGGTCTATTGTGCAATAGGAAAAAAGATGTAGCAGTGAAGTGAAGGATTAAAGAATTCAAGAAATCAATCTGCAGTCTAACCTGAACCAGGATCTACACTGTCAATAAATTCAGTAAATAAATTTCTGTAAAAAACACTACAATGAATACATTGCTTAAACTGATAGAAAATCTTGTTCAAGGGCTATAAAACTGAGATCAAGGACAAGTCTAAGAGCTCAGCAATCTGACTGGTTGAATCTTAGCAAAGCTAAGAACTGACCAATGGAAATCTTGAGGTCTCAAGTCTGGTCTCCATTTTCAGCTTTATTACCCAGGAACCTATGCCTAAATCAACATACTAAATCTGGAGACCAGTCTCAAATCTCAAGAATCTGATTGGCTGAAGTGGGGAGTGGTTGCTATTTCAGCCAATTAGATGCTTGAGATTTGAGACTGGTCTCTAATCTTTTTCTTTTGGATTTTGGGCCCTAGTCTCTTACATAAATTCAGCTCTTAAAGAATTAAAAGATTATAAATGTAATACATACTGCTACACCAGTCCTTCACATGTAGAACACAGCATCTTCCTGTCACACTGTCCATGGTCCTCGCTTCCTCTACACCACATATAAACATCTCGTTCTTATAAAAAAGTCGTGTTGGAGGGTGTTCTATATCACATGGACGTATGAACAAAGGACCATAGAAATACCGCTGGTTGTATTTATCTGCCCACATCCGGTCTATTCTGTATATCATGGGTTTATCAGCATCTGACTTCACATAGATACAGTCACCTACAATAAAAGTATATTGTTTAACTCTTACATCTATATATATGGGTATTATCTTATGTGCAAACAGTGTAGATCAATATCAGCTGGCTTATCTGTGCCATTTGAACAGGATCTAAACTGTTCACTTTTTTAATCAGGAATAACCCTATGAATCTAAAGGCAAACAGTGCAGATCCTGATCAGACAGATGTACCGGTTGATCTGGATCTACACTGTTTGTCTATGGATAACAGCCTTAATATTATATATATTCTGACAACCGTAAATTTTTATCAATTCATTACAATTCCTTTAGCCTTTCAACTCTTTGGATTCAGCTTTTATTCCATGTGTGAGCAGTGCTGATCCAGATCAGCCAGCACATTTATGCAGGCTTACCTGGATCTATACTGTCTGCTTTAGATTTATAGAATATTTCTGATCAAAGCGTCAGGGCATGAAGGCCTATCTGGATCTATGCTGGTAGTCCATGGCATTTCAGCCATATCCCAGTCTGATCAAGATATACACTGTCCACTTTTTAGATGATTAGGTTATTTCTGACCAACATGCAACCAATGCAGATCCAGATTTGGGCTGAAGGTTATGAAACTGAGATTGGAAACCAGTCTCAAATCTCAAGCATCGGATTGGCGGAAATGGCGACCAGTCGCCATTTCAGCCAATCAGATGCTTGAGATTTGAGACTGGTTTCCATGCTCAGCTTAATAACCTTGGGCACAGATGGATCTGGATCTACACTGGTCACACATGCAATAAAACATGCATATGTAAATTTAAGGGTTCAAGCTGTCAGCTTTTTTACACTGGATTATACATCCATCCTCCTTGTACATGGTAAAAATTAGAGTTACAGTAAAGTCCACTCACCAACTTTGTAGACACCTGTGTTGGTCCTCATCTGTTCATATAGAATCTGACCTTCTTCATTGGGAGCCCCAACATTCACAACAACATCCTGAAATCAATCGTTACACACTGTTGCAATTCTCTTAACCTTTTACTCCATTTATATGCGTTTAATTAATTATGCTTTTTGATCTATGAGGTTATTTCAGACCAAAAAGCGATCAGTGCAGATACTGATCAGACGACACGGATGTGCCAGCTGATCACAATTTATACTGGTCACATATGCAATAAAATGTGTATAATATGGAGAAAAGGATTAAATTCCAATTTAACACAATACTCCATATAAACACCTTTTACCACATGGGCTAGCAGCATAGATCCAGATCAGCTGACACGTCTGTTCCATCTGATATGGATCTACACTGGTTCATTTATAGTCAGAAATTACCCAATGACACAAAAGATAACTGTGCAGATCCAGATCAGATGGCAAAGATGTGCCAGCTGATCTATATCTACACTGTTCTCCCATGGAATGGAGATTAAATGTGGAATAAATGTGTATCTATTGAGTAAAAGGTTAAATGCCAATTTAAATATCTAATTTTACAATTCAAGAACAGTTTTGTTTTTAATTCTCACTTATTACAAAACCCAGGAGGCCTACTGTCAAAGACTCGTACCTGTCTCTCCTTGTCTAAAAGACTGCAGTCACCATCATCGAATTCGTCTTTCTCCTTGTCAGCAAACACTGATGCAACTCGGATCGGCTGAAGCGGGATTTCTCGCTCAACAAACTGAAGTTCTTCATTCCTAGGAACTGACCATACCTACAAAAAAAAAATGTTTAAGCAAATAATGTTCTTTGTCAATAAAAACCAAAATTCTTTATGCTCTGTCTCCTAAATAAGATTTTCCGGAAGAAAAAAAACAACAACATCTGGAGAATGATAAAAACTTACATTTTATTTCTATTAAAACTAGAAATGCTTCATAGTCACATCTTTAACCCTTTCCTCCATATATACTCATTTTTACGCATGTGCAACCAGTGTAGATCCAGATCCACATCCGTGCCATCTGATCAGGATCGGCACTGGTCGCATTTTGGTCAGAAATAACCTAACCAATCATAAAGTTAACAGTGGCTATCCTGATCAGACAGCACAGATATGCCAGCTGATCTGGATCTACAATGTTCGCCCACGTAATAAAGGTGTGTCTATGGAGGAAAGGGTTAATCCCTCTGCCAACCAGCAACCATGTTTGATCCACATTTATGCAATCTGATCTGTATCTAAACTGTTCACTTTGTGGTCAGAAAAAACCTATTTAATCTGTAAGTGGGTACTATAGATAGAGATTGGACAGCATTGATTTACTGACTGATCTGGTTCTACACTAGTCAACCATGGGATATAGACATTTCTGTGGCTTAACCCTTTCCTCCATATATGCGCATTTTTACGCATGTGCGACCAGAGTAGATCAGGATCTGCATTTGTCGTTATTGGTCTTAGATAATCTAACAAATCAAAAAGCGAACAGTTTTGATCTGATCAGACGGCACGGATGTGCCAGCTGATCTGGATCTTAACTGTTCGCCCTCGCAATTAAGGTGTATCTATGGAGGAAAGGGTTAAAGGGGTTAAGGTTTAAAGTGATGTAATAGATTTGAAAACCAAACATATTACCTTGATTTTCTTAAAGCTTCTTGTTTTACTGGTGTATCTGTTTTCACAAACATAAATGTCACTGTCCGAAAATCCCTGCAAATAACACAGAAAACCTCAACACTATTCTCCTTAAAATATGAACTCTGCTACTTAACTGCTACTTAAAATTAGTTTTCCATAACAAAACATCTTTTGGTATGTTGGCAACAAGAAAATAATTATTGTATCAAATTTTTTGTATCAAATTTTTTAGTCAAACAAGCATGCAACATAAACAAAATTGTGTATCTTAAAAGAAGTTATACAGGAAATATTATCTCCCCTGTCAATGAACTTAAGAAGAATATTTCAATAGATGGGTGGTCAACACCCCACCCACCCAGTTTCCCCCTCTATCTAAACATTGTAAGAATAATCATTTTCAAGTACAAGAAGTATAATTCTGTCAAATGTCACCCTAATCTTAAGAATTCAGATAAATCACAAGGGTAGTGACAGGGTGTAATTAAAACTATACACTGATAGTTTGATGAAGAAACATCAAGAACTAGAATGTGTCCTCGGACACTGATGCCCCCACTGCTGCAACAACATCTGTAATAACAAACGGCCATAACTCAGGTAAAAATGGTTGCAGGAAAAATCCTTTCTGAACGATCATCTACACATCCTGCTTGATCATCTGTGCAAGTTTGAAAAAAATCTGCCTTATAGTTTAGGAGGAGTTGATGCCACAAGATTTGGGGGAAGTACGAATAGACATACGGACAGACAAGTGCAACTCTATATGCCTCCCACTTTGTGGGGGCATGAAAAGCTTGTTAAGTTTTTAGGAATGGGGAATGGAGTTGTGGACAAATTAATACCTTTATACAGCATTATTTTCTTGAAAAAAGAGCAACACATATATCCCATCAATTGTTTCATTTTAAACCGGACAATGCAAATGTCCCAACTTTTTTTCTTTAAACAGGGCAACACAAAGGCCAAATTAAAGTATAATCGTACCTCTGGCTTGAACTTAAAGTAATCTTTCACGTTCATCACAATACACCGTCCAATGATCTGATTGGGAGTGATACTGGCAAAACAATCACTCTTGAGCACTTCTTTCTCAAGGAACTTCCGAGTTGCCAAGTGGAACGTCTCATTTGGCCGATAAAACCAGTTTCCGTACACTTGTTGTTGTCCGTCATTATCAGTATAAATCTTCTCGATACAGAAAATGTGAGGTTCACTGTCCGAGTCCCTGCAATAATGAAGCAGTGAAGTAATTAACCCTTTACTCCATGGTTGATGGTTATAAAACTGAGATTAGAAACCAGTCTCAAATCTCAATCATCTGATTGCAATCAGATGCTTGACATTTGAGACAGATTTCCAGTTTTACAGCCTTGGGCACATATATACACATTATATGGCATGTGCGAACAGTGTAGATCCAGATCAGCCAGCAGATGTATGCTGTCTGATTTTAATCTGCACTGGTGACATCTTGAACAGAAATAACCTAATGGAGTTATAAGCTAACAGAGTAGATCCTGACCAGATGGCATGGATATTCCAGCTGATCCCAATCTACACCATTAGCCCATGAGATAAAAGGTATCTATGGAGTAAAAAGAATTAACCCTTTCCTCCATATACACCCGCATGGGCGAACTGTGTAGATCCTTATCAGACAGCAAGGATGTGCCAGCTTATATGGATTTACATTGGTTGCACAAGCGTAAAAATGCATATTATATGGAGGAAAGGGTTAAGGCTTGAAGTGTTGTTCTTACATGCCTCAATCAAAAGCAAGGAAAATCCAGTAACACACATTTTTAGTGGGAAATGACGCATTGTTGTCACCAAAATGAGGTCACTATTATCTTATTAACATAAAAAACATGCATTATTTCCATAAAATCTTAAGATAAAATAATATTATTTCCTTAAATCTTCACTTCATGAATACCCTTTTATCACTTGTGGGAAAAGTGTCGATCCAGATCAGCAAACATATCTGTGCCATCTGAGCTGCTTTAACACTGTTTCCTTGTGGATTAATCTGTAACAGTGTAGATCCTGATTAGACAGCATGGAAGTGCCAGCTGATATGGATATACACTGATGGCCCACAGGATAAAAACCTGATCCGACGGAATAATAGGGTGAATATGTATTAATTGAAACCAAATATTTTTAATGTTGGGTTCTAGTTAATAATATCCATGTATTTGGGTAACATTCTGATGGTTTCATGCAAATCTGCTCCATTTTCTTTATAGTTCTTTATAAGATGGAACAATTTTGCTCCAATCCCTGATTACAGTTTTCTCCCAAAACATAATAAATAATTTATCAAAAAATGTAACCACTGATTTCAACTTCAATTCAACAAGAACCTTTTTAACCCTTTTACTCCACAGGATATGGCCATTATACATGGGGCAAACAGTGTAGATCCAGATCAGCTAGAACATCTGTGCTGTCTAATCAGGATCCACACTTTTCACACTTTTTGATTATTAAGTAATTTTCTAACAAAGAATCAGTGTAGATCTTAATCATACAGCACAGACTTGCTGATCTTGATCTACACTGTTTGCACATGCAATAAAACCCCATGAAGTAAAGGGTTAAACAGTTGAAAAACACTAGAAAGAACAACAAGAGCCAGTCGGAAACGACTGCATGCTCGACTATTCCAAAAGTCAGAATTATTAAGCACATTGTAACTGGGCTTCATTTAAACTGGGGAGTGATTCAGGAGTTTATGACACCCCCAACAAACACACATGAACGAAAGTTTCTTAATCCAAGTTTAAGGAAATCAATAAATTACACTCAATTTATTCTTGTAGATTTTTTTTAGGGTTTACACAACCCAGCCCATAAACCCCTGATCCCACACCCATCAACCCACTATCTTTGCCCACCTATAGTGGTGTGGCGTGGTGAAGTACAGTATGGTATGCTGGTTGCTGTTGTTGGTGGTGGTGTTGCTGTTGTTGGTGGTGGTGTTGTTGCTGTTGTTGGTGTTGTTGTTGGTGGTGGTGTTGTTGGTGTTGGTATTGTTGGTGTTGGTGGTGGTGGTGGTGGTAGTGTTGTTGCTGGTGGTGGTGGTGGTGTTGTTGGTTGTTGGTGTTGTTGTTGTTGCTGTTGTTGTTGGTGGTGTTGATGTTGTTGTTGGTGGTGGTGTTGATGTTGTTGGTGTTGTTGTTGGTGGTGGTGTTGCTGGTGGTGGTGGTGGTGTTGTTGGTGCTGGTGTTGATGTTGTTGGTGGTGTTGTTGTTAGTGGTGTTGTTGTTTGTAGTGGTGTTGTTGTTGGTGCTGGTGGTGTTGGTGGTGGTGATGATGTTGTTGTTGTTGGTGGTGGTGTTGTTGTTGGTGGTGTTGGTGTTGTTGTTGGTGGTGGTGTTGTTGTTGTTGGTGTGTTGGTGGTGGTGATGGTGTTGTTAGTGGTGGTGTTGTTGTTGGTGGTGGTGGTGGTGTTGTTGTTTGTGTTTGTGTTGTTGTTGGTGGTGGTGTTGATATTGTTGTTGGTGGTGGTGTTGGTGTTGTTGTTGTTGGTGGTGGTGTTGTTGTTGTTAATGGTGGTGCTGTAGTTGTTGTTGGTGGTGGTGTTGGTGTTGTTAATGGTGGTGTTGTTGTTGTTGTTGGTGGTGGTGTTGGTGGTGGTGATGGTGTTGTTGGTGGTGTTGTTGTTGTTGTTAGTGGTGGTGGTGTTGGCGGTGTTGTTGTTGTTGGTGGTGGTGGTGGTGTTGTTGTTGTTGTTTGTGTTGGTGTTGTTGTAGTTGTTGTTGGTGGTGGTGTTGGTATGTGGAGGTGGTGGTGGGTGGTGGGGGTACAGTACAGTACAGTGGTATGGTATGGTATGGTATGGTATGGTATGGTATGGTATGGTATGGTATGGTATGGTATGGTATGGTATGGTATGGTATGGTATAGTAAAGTCTATGAACCCACCCACCCACCCCACAATTACTCAACACTTTCAACCAAAGTATGTTAAGGACATCTGTTTTAAACCTTTTATATAGCATTTCATATGAAAAACACTAACATTGAAACTTTAACAATTATTTATAAGTCTTAATTCTAATTTCAAGTGAAAAGGGGCAAAAATCAAATATAAAAAAGCAAGGATGAGTTATGGGCCTTTGAAAATAAACCTGATGTAAGATAAAATAAAGGTATACAAAGTTTTAAACCTTAATTTTTAAGTCTAAAAAGGGCAGTAATTTGAAAAAAATCAAAGAGTTATGGTTCTTGGCATACATAGTCAGGGTCATGATGGTGAATAAGTTTCAAAGCTATAGTACAAGAAGTATGAAAGTAACTAGCTTGCACGCAAACTTTAACCTGAAATTCTAAGTTGAAAAAGGGCCATAATTTGATTAAAAATGAAAGAAAGAGTTATGGTTCTTGGTATAAATAGTCAAGGTCATGATGGTAAACAAGTGTCTTAAGTCTCAAAGCTATAGTACAAGAAGTATGAAAGTAACTAGCTTGCACGCAAACTTTAACCTGAAATTCTAAGTTGAAAAAGGGCCATAATTTGATTAAAAATGAAAGAAAGAGTTATGGTTCTTGGTATAAAAAGTCAGGGTCATGATGGTAAACAAGTGTCTTAAGTTTCAAAGCTATAGTACAAGAAGTATGAAAGTAACTAGCTTGCACGCAAACTTTAACCTGAAATTCTAAGTCGAAAAAGGGCCATAATTTGAACAAAATGGAAGTAAGAGTTATGGTTCTTGGCATACAATCTTGAAATATGATGATGAACAAGTGTTGAAAGTTTCAAAGCTGTAGTATAAGTAGTATGGAAGTTATGGGTTTGCACAGTAGCTTGCATGCAAACTTTAACCTGAAATTCTAAGTCGAAAAAGGGGCATAATTTGATAAAAATGAAAGTTAGAGTTATGGTTCTTGGCATACAATCTTGAAATATGATGATGAACAAGTGTTGAAAGTTTCAAAGCTGTAGTATAAGTAGTATTGAAGTTATTAGTTTGTTTAGTAGCTTGCACGCAAACTTTAACCTGAAATTCTAAGTCAAAAAAGGGCCATAATTTGATCAAAATGAAAGTCAGAGTTATGGTTCTTGGTATACACACTCGGGACATGATGATGAACAAGTGTGCCAAGTTTAAAAGCTGTAGTATAAGTAGTATTGAAGTTATAAGTTTGTACAGTAGCTTGCACGCAAACTTTAACCTGAAATTCTAAGTCAAAAAGGGCCATAATTTGATCAAAATGAAAGTTAGAGTTATGGTTCTTGGCATACACACTCGGGACATGATGACGAACAAGTGTGCCAAGTTTAAAAGCTGTAGCTATAGTAGTTTTTAAGATATAGGTAGGTTGCACGTAAACTTTAACCAAAGCGGGACGCCGACGGCGACGCCGACGCCCAAGTGAGTAAAATAGTTCGACATATTCTTCGAATAGTCGAGCTAAAAACACACCAAAAATTTAAGAATTTTAAAACAATCAATACCTATTGTACTTTGAGTTTCGTTTTCTAACTCTACCAGATTTGGAAGTTGTCCTATATTAACATACAGATCATATGACAATAACTCTGCCCAAAACAATAAAACTAAGACTGGAGATCAGTCTCAAATCTCAAGCATCTAAATGGCTGAAATTAAGACTTTCTTTAATCTCAGTTTTATAATCTTGGGTTCTCATATCTTTAAACATTTTGAAATCTTTTCTATGTCAGTTTAGGCTGTCAAATATTGTTTTGAATAAAGAAAACAAAAATTTTCTGTGAATATTAGTGTATCCACAGTACTTCAATATCATTTACAAAAATGTAATAATGAAATTTTGTTATATTACTAGACATTTTTACACAAAAATAAGTTAATAATGTTTGGATAACAAGAGCTATCACTGAAGGTGATTAATACCCCCGCAATACGGCTTTGTCAGAGTATACAGAAATAATGTTCGCATCTTTTTAAAATGCAACACAAATTGTGCATGTATGTTATCTATATGTAAAAATCTAAGTATTCGGTGAACAGGAAGCATGGGTGAAAGTTGGCAAAACTGAAAATACTGAAACCTAAAGCTGGGGGCCTGGGGGCTGCTAGGGTCCCTGGTGGGTCCAGGGGGCCAGAGGCCCCCGGAAGCTCCTGTATTCCTTGCAAATTAATGTGTAGAAATGGCCTCTCCTGGCAACTAGCTGCTACTATAAAAGGGGTATGATTAAGTATTTCATGTTGGCAATTGAGAAAATATTCACCAATTTTGCGAGTTCAAAATTATTACTACAACCTTCAGAAGTAATTTATCTATAACTCTGGTTAGTTTTGACGATCTTTTTGTTCGAGGTTCAAAATACGGAATTCCGTCATAATACGGAAAACTTTCACCCATGAGGAAGTAGATGAGCAAGGAGCATAAAATCGCTTTACACCATATGGGACTACAGGATAAAGCATAATGCAAAATATCAGGCTGCTGCATGTTGTAGTTGCTTAGAAAACTGTGATGGAAATTGTGCATGTATGTCAACTATGTGCACAAATGTAAGTATTCAGTAAACAGGGTGTAGATGAGCAAGGAGCATAAAATCGATTTACACCATATGGGAGTACAGGATAAAGCATTAGGCAAAATATCAGGCTGCTGATTGTTATAGTTGTTAGAAAACTGCGACGGAAATTGTGCATGTATGTCAACTATGTGCACAAATCTAAGTATTTGGTAAACAGGAAGTAGATGAGCAAGGAGCATAAAATCGCTTTACACCATATGGGACTATAGGATAAAGCATTATGCAAAATATCAGGCTGCTGCATGTTATAGTTGCTTAGAAAACTGCGAGGGAAATTGTGCATGTATGTCAACTATGTGTACAAATCTAAGTAATTGGTGAACAGGAAGTAGATGAGCAAGGAGCATGAAATTGCTTTACACCATATGGGACTATAGGATAAAGCAATATGCATAATATCAGGCTGCTGAATGTTATAGTTGCTTAGAAAACTGTGACGGAAAATTAACATGCCCTTTGGTTGATGTAATACACCTTTATAGTAACAAAACCTAAAATATTCGGCAAACAGGAAGTAGATGAGCAAGGAGCATGAAATTGCTTTACACCATATGGGACTATAAGATAAAGCAATATGCATAATATCAGGCTGCTGCATGTTATAGTTGTTTAGAAAACTGCGACGGAAAATTAACATGCCTTTTGGTCTATCTAATGCACCTTCACAGTAACAAAATCTAAAAATATGCGGCAAACAGGAAGTAGATGAGCAAGGAGCATGAAATTGCTTTACACCATATGGGACTATAGGATAAAGCAATATGCATAATATCAGGCTGCTGCATGTTATAGTTGTTTAGAAAACTGCGACGGAAAATTAACATGCCTTTTGGTCTATCTAATGCACCTTCACAGTAACAAAATCTAAAAATATGCGGCAAACAGGAAGTAGATGAGCAAGGAGCATGAAATTGCTTTACACCACATGGGACTATAGGATTAAGCAATATACAAAATATCAGGCTGCGGCATGTTATAGTTGCTGAGAAAACTGTGACGGAAATTTTGTTACGGACGGACGGACGGAAGGACGGACGGACAAGGGTAAAACAGTATACCCCCCTCTTCTTCGAAGCGGGGGTATAATAAACATCAATAAAACCTACCTTGGTTCTATATATACAAAGTCTCCAATGGTGTATACTTGGTCCTTGTATTTCAAGCTGTTATCATTTCCTCCCTCCTGTAAAACAGTTTGGAATCAAATATATAAATGCGGAAACAATTAAGCCTTGGAAAACACCAATTCAGGGCTGAAGATTATAAAACTGAGATTTGAAACTAGTCTCAAATATCAAGCATCTGATTGACTGAAATGGAAACCATTTTCAGTTTTAAAACCATGAGACCAGGAGATTTGAAAATATTTGTGGGCATGCTGATAGTTAACTTCAATTCTGGAGACTGTAAAACTGAGAGGCTGGATACAGTATCAATAATAAAAAAAAGAAAAAAAAAGACTTAAATACCAAATTTCAGTTCATAATGTTTTGTTTTTAAACTAATAGTAATGCACAGAATAATTTAAATGGTATAAACAGTTTTATCAATTTGACAATTCGATCTATGAGCTGATCTACTCTTAAATTAACTTACTTCAGATTTGACTTGCGGATTGTCCTCCCCTTCCCCCGTTTTCTTCTCGTCTTCCGCAAGCTCAGCTACACTCTTTGCCATCTTCTCTGCCTGCAAGTGAACACGCATAGCTTTAGCTAAAATCAGTCTTGTTTCATACAATAATCTGTGCCAAAGATCATAAAACTAAATCAGGAGACCAGTCTCAAAGCTCAAGCATCTTATTAGCTGAAATGGCGTCTGGGCCCTATTTTAGCCAATCAGATGCTTGAGATTTGAGACTGGACCACAATCTTAGTTTTATGATCTTGGGCTCTGCTTTCTAGCACCTGTATTCATTTTCTCATAAAAAAACCAGCTCTAGCATTTTCCTCCGAACACTGGATACAAGCTGAACATCTGACTGGGCATTACCCATTCTTATGGCATATAACATTAGTTTGTCACTTCTTACCACGACAAGAACATTTCTTTCATTCCGTATCTCCTCAATGTTCCAAAACAAACAGGTTCACATGTTTCACAAGCCTTAACTCCATATATATGTTTTATTCAGAATCCAGATATATAAAATAACCGAGAGTGTGGACCGGATACCAGTCACTTAACTCAAGCTTATGATTGGTCGGTAAGATTTTGGAGTCTACGATCAATTTCAACTAATAGGCTGCTTCAGATTGGAGAGAAGTCCACCCTTTCATATAACAATCTCTTTGGCCTAAGGTTTTAACCCTTTCCTCCGTAAATACGCATTTTTACGCATGTGCGACCAGTGTAGATCCAGATTAGCTGGTACATCTGTGCCATCTGATCGGGATCTGCAACGGTCACATTTTGGTCAGGAATAACCTAATAAATCAAACAGTGCAGATCCTGATCAGACGGCACGGTTGTGAAGGCTGATCTGGATCTACACTGTTCGCCTATGCCATAAAGGTGTTTCTATGGAGGAAAGGGTTAACAAATGCTTTTACTAGTCATTCATCACTACTGCATCTAATAAAGTCTAAAAAACAGGGTTCTGCAGAAAGTAAAATCAAAGTCTTCACAATTATCCCTTAACTCCATATACATATATATATGAGTTTAATCACATCTGCGAACAGTGTAGATTCAGAACAGAAGGCACATTTTGACAAATTTCTTCGACAGAAATATCTTAATGAATCAATAACCAAACTATGTAGATACTGATCAGATGATAAGGATGTGACAGCTGATCTGGGATCTACATTGTTTGCCTATGGATAACAGGAATATCTCTTGGAGCTAAGGGTTATACAGAATTGGGAAAAATGGGTAGAAATGTCCTCTTTTATACTGGATAAAATCAAATGTAAACACACACCTCAACAATTGTCTGTATATGTTTTTCAGTATAACTGAGACCCGGGGTTAGAAGGATTTCTCCGTTTTTGCACAGACTGTCTCTGGTCTTGATAAAGAACATCTGCATCTCGACAGTGTCCTCGTACAGCTGTGAGTCGGAGCGGCTCAGTGCTCGAGCCCTGGAGAACACTTTGAACATGTCGTCCTGGAACCTGTCCATTCTTCTGTATCGACCCTGTAATATATTGTTAAAAGTTTAAGTTATATCCAGCAAAACCCTTCACTCAATAGATACTGCTTATCACATGTGTGACCAGTGTAGATCCAGATCACCCAGCACATCTGAAGCATTTGATCTGGATCTACACTGTTCCCTTCTTGGTCAGAAATAACCTAATGAATCTAACAGGAAACAGTAAATATCCTGATCATACAATATGGAAAAGCTGACTGATCTGGATCTACACTGGTCACACAAACAATAAAACATGTATATACATAGTAAGGGGTTAACTTATAAAATGAATAACAGATAACTTACAACCATGTTGTCAGAAAAGGGAGAAACTTTGTGTCATTTTTGTTTCTTTCTGAAAATATTACTGTGTAACACTTGTTTCTTACTTCAGCAGAGACTGAAGTTGAGATGCAGATAATTATTTCTCTCAAGTCTTCACTTAACCATTCTCTGAATAATTGATTTACTTGAATTACAAACCAACTCAGAATACAAATGGACTTCTGAGCACTTGTAGCCAACATTAAAATTCACAAAACTTTCAACTTACTCTGTCCAAGTTTCTTTTGATTTTGTCAAAGGTTAGAGGTCTCCTGTAAAATAAAACAAGCATGTTATAAACAGAAAAGTTATAAACATTTTTTTCCACCATTAAAGGACTTTGAATAACAAAATCATATTCTGATACACGTATTTACTTTTACTCCATTTGATATTTCTGTTATCCCGTAGGCAAACATGGATGTGCCAGCTTATCAGGATCTACACTGTTAGCTTTTTGATTCATTAGTTTATTTCTAACCAATTAATTGACAGTGTAGATTCTGATCGGTTGGCAAGTATATGTCAGTTGATATGGATATGCACTGTGTGCCCATGCAACAGAAGCTGTATGTGGAATAATGAGTTATACAGGCTGTCAAGTGACCTTTTTTCAAAATTAGAAAAATAATAGGAACCATTTTGACACAAAAAGGAAAAAAGTAGGAAAAAGTAGGAACTTTTTCCCCAAAAGTAGGAATACATAACAGTCTTATCTACGGTGTTCGAATTATCAAAGTTCAAATTAAAGAACTTGGACTGTATTTCCCTAAGAATTTGCATCATCATCTTTTATGAAATATGGAATAAATTTAATTTTTGAGACATAACATGATACCAAAGTAAAAGAGATGTTTGTCAAAGAGGGGCTTATACCAGCCCGGTTAGCTCAGTAGGTAGAGCGTCCGCTTTCGGACTGGGAGGTCGTGGGTTCGATCCCCGGCCGGGTCATACCAAAGACTTTAAAAATGGTAGTAATGGCTTCCCTCCTTGGCGCTCAGGGTGTAAGGGTTAGCATTACGACCGATTCGGCGGGTGTCGGTATAGGAGGACCCGCAAGGAGATCCGAAGTCGGAGGTGCTGAGCCTGCAATATGGCGGTCTCCTATCCAAAAGCGCAGCACCACGCTTACACGCCGAAAAGGTGAACGCCAAAAAAAAAAAAAAAAAGAGGGGCTTATAATCAACCAACTTACTCTCCATTAGGGTCTGTGCCAGGATCCCTGTCGGGGAGTTCAGAAAATGAATCTGAGTAACATCTTCCCTCTTCATCTTGGTGATTATATGTGGCTATAAATAGATTTGTCATCATTTCCTGTACTGTGGCTCTGACATCTGGCACCTCATTGGACCAGTCATCACATAGCTCCACCTTCTTTTCTAGACACACCCTCTGTAGAGTCAGAGCATCCTGTATAAGAAATAGTTATTGTTTATACATTTTCATTCTAATGAATTTTTGATGATTTGCCTGCATTTAAAAGCAATGCAAAACCTACTGGTACATTAAAACTGCACTGGAATATGGTTGTTGTCAGATTGGCCAACAGTTTAGATCCAGAACAGCTGGCACATTTTTGCCGTCTGATCAGGATCTTCACTGTTTGTTTATTGATCCAGACCTGATCTGGATCTATGCTGCTTGTGTAAAACCATTTTATACCAAGGGTTAAATCACTGAGCTTTACCTTGTATATGAGAGAGTCAGGTTCATTATATTTGCAGGCATTGTCAAACATCTGCACAAAGTCGGCAACCATGTCTTCCACGGATTCGTAACGTTTTAGTAGCATCTTCTGCGAGATACTTGACATATCTATAGGCTTCTTGATTACTTCATAGTAATCTGGGTAATCCTGTAAAGAAAAATGCGAGAAAAAGATTAACCCTTTAATTCATACATAAGCATTTTTATGCATGTGCAACCAGTGTAGATCCAGATCAGCCGGCACATCCGTGCCGTCTGATCAGGATCTGCACTGGTGGCATTTTGGTCAGGAATAACCTAACAAATCAAAAAGCGAAAAGTGCAGATCCTGATCAGAAAGCACAGATGTGCTGGCTGATCTTGATCTACACTGTTAGCCCATACAACAATGGAGGAATGGAGAAATGAGTTAAAATGCTTAAGAGTCTAATAAGCCAGCATTCACTATCATCAAATAACTGAACGCCAAAACCTCTACCAAACTGGAGTTTCATTTGACCTGGAAGATGACCCTCTGTAACTTGAAATTTTCAAAAAGCTTCATTTCGACTTTAACGATTTTGATTGAATGGTCATTTTTTAAAGTTAGGGGTATTTTGGCTATTAATGGCCAGAACCCTAAAACACCATCAAAATGACCCTTGAAATTCAGCAGCTAGTGGAACCCCTGACCTTTGTCACCATCAGAGCAAATGATCTTAAAAAAACAAACAATCATAACAAATTTGCAACGTCTTACTTTATCCAGCTGCTCATATCATTCAAATCTGTTATTAACTTACAGCCTTGTTTGGTACTTTCATAAAAGGACTTGACAGAGTTCTCCCCCTTATGTCCTGATAATCTCGGATAGATTCATACAGCTCCTGGAGGCGCAGGTTCAGAGATGTAGGTGCTGGACCCTTGCGTTTCTTGCTGAAATAAATATCAAAATATGACATTCAGGTTAACACACAGAATACTATTCAGAATTTGTTTCATAGAGTATCAAACAAGTCTATGTTGAACTTAGCATTATAGAAGTGATCTTGTACGATAATAATCTTTGGCAATTAATCCCCAAAATCAAAAGTTTCTAAAATATTGTCATACGTGAATTTCAACACATCTGAAGGCTTTCCGACGTACGTTTTTCCAGGTCGTGGCGTGCCAGCAGCTTGGTTAATGACCCTCCACTTGGCTTTCAGGGCCTTTTCCAGGGTGACGGCGTCAGCATACACCTGCGACCCTTCCTCATTGTAGTGACGAGCATTCTTGAACATGAGGTCAAAGTCAGACATCAAGTTGTACTCAGATGGGTACTGAAATTGAATAATACGAATAAAAACAAAACTGTTAAAAACCACTCATTCCATGTCCCTTTCAACAGTTTTGCACTATTTTCTACAACTTAATAGTAACCACCTCACTAGTCAGATATCAAGTTGTACTCGGATGGGTATTGAAATTGAATAAAAAAGTAAAAACAATACACTAAAACCCCTCATTATGATAACCCCAATACAGACTATTTCCATGTCAATTTTAACAGTTTGGCACTATTTTCTATCCGGGAATATAGGATGACAAGGGATTAGTTGAGGACATCTGGGAGAATATTTCTTCCAAGTCTCCATCTCAGCAATTCTAAACTTCACATACTACCAAAAAAATTTGTTAAACAACAGATGATTGTAAAACATGTATGCCACCCAAACGTTGAGGGATTAAGCTAGGAGCAAATTTTAGGGAGAAGTGACTTCTCCCTCCTGGAAATTTAGGGAGAAGTTTTCAGAAACAGGGAGAAGTGACCAACGCGGTCGGTCGGGTTTTTACCAAATAGCTCTTATTTTCTCTCATACACCCATACATATTATAAAACAACAACACTGATTATTTAATCTATTTTATTCTACAAAAAATGACAATAATAAATATGGCAAGGTATTCCTGTGGCAGAAAATGTAAATTTGCCTTGGCACTTTGGACAGCAACCCCACTTTTTTCCACTGAAACTTGTCTAGCAGTCTGCATCTGTTGCTGGAACTTGCATCATCAACAGAGGTCTTCTGTTGTACAATAAAAAAAATACAGTAGTAAATATATTGGAGGCCTGAATATCAGACACACATCACAATTCATTTATTTTATTTTAGCATCATAATTCACAAATGGAAATTCAGTCTGTCATTTTTCCTGAAAGTATTTTGGTGTTTTAGGGGAATTATAAGGCTTTTATAATTAAAATTACTTCTGTGTGAATATTTTGTCATATTTTCGTAAAAATCAATACTCACCTTTCTGTAATTATTTTACTAGCCGACACCATCTGGAGATGTCTTCCTTCAATCTAGTCTCGAGTCAGCAAACAAATCACACAAAAGGTCCATCGCATTATTTATTTCTCCCAGTCGGCTCTGATCATAGACAATCATCTTAATCCAAATATCACCTCATACAGGTTCTCAAAGTGCCATAAAACTCGCAATTAACTGTCAAATTAACAAGCTGTCATTTTCAACATCCGGGTAACTTACATCATTATCGCTTATGTCATTTACAATAAGAAAATGCTGAAGACTAACGAGCGATTTTATTGGTTTATTCTGTATACAACAGCCAATAAAAATCTCATTTTGTGAAGACTGATTAGGTAATCAGGTCGAATTTGTTTACGACACGTGTTTGTCAATGTTTATAATTGAGTAAGTGAAAATTTGGGGGATTATTGGCAGGTGTTTGATTGTTCCCTCAGGCAAGTTCAACAGGAAATCGAGGGCGAAGTGAACTTCGCTTTTCTATGCAAATAAAGCGAAGTCAGGCCGGTCTGGGCGCCTTCTTCGCCCGAATCGCCTTGATTCGTGATCCCTGACGTTAACTGAATAGTTATCTGCGGTTATTTAACTGAAGGTCGCTGTGCCCTTGACCTTAAATTCAATTCGGGTCATCTACATGTGATGACAAACCATCTTAACCAAATCTGAGGACTGTACGCCAAATCGATGTCTAGTTAATTGATTGGAAAAGGTTGGCTACAGACCAACCAACCGACCGACAGACAGACCGACCAACCAACATGTGCAAAGCAATATACCCCGCTTCTTTGAAGGGGGGCATAATATTTAAGAATGATTTACAGAGCAGTAATGGACTGACCTTGTTGTTCTTTATTTTTCCCTCAATGATGCTGAGATCTATGGGATCTGTGATCACTTTGTAATAATCGGGGTAGTCTTTCTTGGAAGGTAGGTACATGAAAATCTGCCGCAACAAACGTCCCGTACCGTCCTGAAATACAAGATCACTTTGTAATAATCGGGGTAGTAATTCTTTGAAGGTAAGTACTTGAATGTCTAACAAGCATCTTGTACCATTCTGAAATACAACAGTTACAAATGGATGCTAAATAGCCTCTGAATAAAGACCAGGAATAATTAATTTTTGTGATTTAATTCAACCTGAAAATTGTGTAAACTTTTGATAAATTATTAAATGGATACTGCATTCATGCTGTCTGGTATGGTTCTTCACTGTTTGCTTTTTGGTAAGAAATAATTTAATGAAACTGAATCCCAGCAGAGTTGATCCTGATTAGACTGCAAGGATATGCAAGCTGATCAGGAAAAATAATATATTTAAGTTAATCCTTTATTTAATGCTTTATTCAATGTGAAATGGCTTATATTCCATGGGCAAACAGTATATATCCAGTTCAGCCTGCACATCCATGCAATCTGATTTAAATATACACTGCTTACTTATTGGTCAGAAAATAAACACTAATGAATCTAAAAGCAGCTAGTGTATATCCTGGTCAGACTGCACATTAATCTTGATCGTAACTATTTGGATATGGCATATAAGCAATGACCCATAAAGTAAAGTTTCACCCTTTCCCCCATAATTTTTATATATACCTTTTCGGCATGGGCAAACAGTATAGATCTAGATCAGCCGGCACATCTGTGCCATTTGATCAGGTTCTGCACTGTTCACCTTTTCATTTATTATGTTATTTCTGATGAAAAAGCGGCCAGTGCAGATCCTGATTTGACGGCATGGAGGTGTCAGCTGATCTGGATCTACACTGTTCGACCATGTGATTAAACAATTAAGATAACAACAAAACATAAGATATTGGTTTCACTTACAGCATAGTCATACACTGACTTATACAACGACATCAGTCTCTTCCTTAGGAGTTCATCAGCATCAAAAAGGGCTTTCTTTGGTGGGCCCCTTTTCTTCTCCGCTTCTACAGGGGTCAGGCTCTTTTTTACTTTCTTGCTTGACAAGTCTTCATCGTAGGATTTCTGTAATAGGAAATATTAAATTTATTAAACACATTCTTATTAATAACAACTGAAAATTAATTTGGAAATTTCAGTACCCTGCCTATAAAAACCTTTTATATAAATGAATCTTAAGAAACTTTGTCACTTGAAGATTTTTGCCCTCAGTAGATATTTGGTGACACAACAGTGACTTTTTATATTAATTAGACTTGCTTGTTGTTAGAGAAAGAAAATACATTATTCAGAAGAGAGAAAGGAGTAAATTCAGTAAGTCATATTTCTCTTTGATTCAAATTAGGCTAAAAAATGATAAAATACTATACAGGTAACTAATAATAATAATATCACAAATTCAAGAATTATATCATTCAGACTATTAGTCACAGGGAAACAAGGATACTGGAAGTTAGACACTACATCAAACTGACTGGAAACAAAAAAATGTTAGTATACAGGAAGTACTTCAATTCTTCAGAATGGGCGTATTTTAGTAGTTATATCCTTGCTATATAATACTTGGGGTCATAAGAATATCTGCCCAAAATAATTACTAGTTAAACCCTTTCTCCATATTTATGCCTTTATTGCATGGGCGAACAGGGTCAGCCATGCCATCTGGTCAGATGACTCTGTTCACTTTTTAATTTATTAGTTTATTTCTGACCGAATTTCCTTTAACTGTACTCTTAGTTCTTATGTCAAACACGTAAGATATGTGAAAATAAATGGCATTTCTTCGGCGAAGTTTATTTATACCCAACTTTTTTCGCTAAATTGGTCAGATAGACTATCACAGTTAGTGGGCGATGTTTATATCCAATCCATCTACGATCTAACAAATTACATCAAGATTCTTACATTTTGCTCTTCCGGTACCTTTAATTATACATGGATAATCATGCAACAACATTTTGTTAAGAACAATAACCCTTTCCTCTATATATACGCATTTTTACGCATGTGCGACTAATGTAGATCCAGATCAGCCGGCACATCCTTGCCGTCTGATCTGGATCTGCACTGGTAGCATTTTGGTCAGAAATAACCTAACAAATCAAAGAGCAAATAGTTCAGATCCTGATCAGATGGCAAGCATGTGCTGGCTGATCTGGATCTAAACTGTTCGCCCACGCAATAAAGTTGTGTCTATGGAGGAAAGGGATAATAATGAGATATCATACAATACTGAACAATCATTTCAACACTGAGTCATTGCATGAGAAAATGAGTATTCAACCTTGTCCTACAATATAAGCAAGCATCTGGTCTGGTCTAGTTCGGTCTGATCTCATCTGGTTTGTATTGTCTGTCTGCCAGTTTGTTTGTATGAAGTAGTTTAACCCTTTAGTCCATGGGATATGGCTGTTATCCATGGGTGAACAGTGTAGATCCAGATCAGCTGGCACATTTGTAAATCTACACTGTTCACTTTTTGATTGATTAGTTTATTTCTGACCAAGAAGCAAACAGTGTAGATCTTGATCTAAAACATCTGGGTCTAATTGCAATAGTGATTTTGCATGCAAATGTTAAAAGGCAAAATCATTTTGTTCCAACCTGAAACACGGTGTGTATAAATGACCCATTTTCTCATGGTATTGCCAGACTAGCTTCAATAAATGCTCCAAGCCTGATACTATAAGACTGAAGACAGAATAAGAATCTCAACATAACATTAGTCAGGTATAAGGTTTATCACAAGTTCAACCAATCAGATAGCTGAGATCCTCCGTTATATAACTTCATATTGAACTATTCTTCAGGTTTCAATATTTAAGAATATCCTTTCTGTGAACTGACACAAAGGTTTACAGAAGCATTTATTGAAACCTCATGCTTTACAGGCAAGAAAAATCAGCAAAACTTAATTTCACTTAAATCTAATAACCAATTGTAGACACAGTTTCAACAAATGTCATATTCTATACAACCTTATCTATCCCTTCCTCCATTATATACACCTAGATTGCATGGGCGAACAGTGTAGATCCAGATCAGCTGGCACAGCTGTGCGATATGTTAAGGATCAACACTCTTTGATCTTTTATTAATTAGTTTATTTCTGACCAAAATGTGAACAGTGCAGATCCTGATCATACTGCATGGATGTGCCGGCTGATCTGAATCTACACTGTTTGCTAATGCCATAAAAGGCATATATATGGAGGAAAGGGCTATCTAACACTGCTTTTAGTCTTTGCAAGATACTTCATCTTGCAATAGCCAGTTCCCCCAGTAGCCCTTTTTTTCTAAACTACCTGACAGCCCCTTGGCACCACTGCAAAGAATGATTCAACATACCCTGTGAAATGCCAAATACAGTTGTATCATTACATTTCACTCAGGTTTCAATTTGTGTATTTCATGGTAACTTAAAAACACAAACTTGAACTTCAGCAAAATAACGAAATGTAACAATGTCTTAAATAAAATTTCAATAGACCAATCTCAAGCAATTGATAAGCTGTAATAGAGATTAGTTTGAAATAAGTCTCTATTTTATCCAATCAGATGCTTGAGATTAAAGACTGGTCTCCAATCTCATTTTTAATGTCTTGGGCACAGTTCTCATAACATGATTTGGCATCTCAGAAGGTGTCCCATATCTGCCCACCTGTAAGTCATACAAGATGCACAGCTCTATGCTCTGGTCACTTTACACCCTCTAAACTCTTTTTTTCTTGCAAATAAAAATATTAAACCATTATCTTGCTGATCTCTTGAAGTGCACATCTGTGCCATCTCATCAGGATCTACTCTGTTCACTTTTTTATTAGGTTATTTCTGACCAAATGGCAACCAGTGCGGATCCTGATCAGATGGCATGGATGTGCCGGCTGATCTGGATCTACACTGGTTGCAAACACATAAAAAGGTGTGTATATAGAAGAAAGGGTTAAGGATTACATTATCAGCAGGATAGTGGTTCAATGTAAATCATACTTCTATAAAGTTGACAACACTGTATTACAACCATGCTGTTTCGAACACCATACGATTCACAAAACAATATCATATTCATTCTCACATATTATTACAATTTTTATGGACATTTTGAAATTCTACAAAAAAAGATCTAACCAAAAACCAGTTTCTAATAGAGCGAATGGATGAGGGGTGGGCAGGGGAAGTCAAAGTTGATATTATGGTTTAACTGCTGATCAACAAAGTTTTTTTCACATAGGAGATACTGTAAATACATTTTACAAGACCATTTTGAGGACTTGGTGCAAAACTTATTTCCGTCATAATTCTACATGAATAAGTTCACTACTGCACCAAGCAATATAAATTTCATAATGTCCATATCTGTACACTGTCATATTTCACAATACTAGGTGTGCTACAAATAAAATGAACCAAAAATTAAAGTATCAAAATATTGAGGCAAGACAAATAACTGAAATCAAACTGGTGAGGATGTATTGGTAATCTGTTAAAGAAGCGACTAAAACATGTGGAAAGCTGTAAAATGAGAATTGTTTCCCTTTACTACTCACCAGCATCGGAAACTCAAAATGGATGCCTAACTCCGGGATCGACATTTCCTAAAGCATGGGAAGCAATATATATCATAATATTTGGACTTGAAGAGTATACAGTTTCAGCAGAAAGTAATCCTCTACCATATTAATATAATATTAACCCTTCCTCGATGGATATAATTTTAATAATATACAATTATTTACTTATTAGCTGGGAAATATGCTGTGATATTGACCTAAAAAATCGTTATTGACCGAGGCGATAGCCGAGGTCAATAACGATTTTTGCGGTCAATTTCAACAGCATATTTCCCAGCTAATAAGTAAACTGTTTTATTACATGAACTATAAATAATATAAAAGATGGAAACTTTCGGATTCTATTTATAGACAGGTCAATATCAGTGAAAGCGGGTCAATATCTAGATTTATTGACTCTGTTATTTTGGGGGTGTGACCAATCGCGTTGCGTCTATTTATAGTTCATGTAATAACATGGGTTACCAGTGTTATAACCAGAATGTGTAGACTAGTTACGATCTACACTGGTTGCCCGTGAGATAAAAGCAATATCCAATGAAGTATTCAATAGAGTAAGAAGTTAAATATAAACCACATTATGAAGTTCATAAAATATTCCATTACCAACAACATCTGTAACTGGTTTCATAAAAGCAAAAAGAAAATGGAATTTAGACTTCACTATAGTACTACACTATATTGATTTCCAAAATACTTCACTATAGTACTACACTATAGTGTAGGGATTTCCAAAGCATATCATTTTCATCTTATGTTCTGAAACAAGCATTACCTTATGACAATTTTATATAAAATATGTTTTCTGTAAATAGTCATTTAAAACTATCAAAAACAAATGTTCTGTAGAATCTATTTAGGTGACATACTTAGAATCAGGTAGGTCTACTAAATTACAAAAAAAGAATATTTCTATCCAGAACTCTAATTTGGTGGTAGAATTCTGACTTCATGAAACATGACTATAATGTGTCATTCACAACAACCATCATCACACTCCACAGAGCACGGTCCACGATGCTAACAACGAAGAAGTAGTGCAGTGCTTTCAAACAAACATTACTTAGGGCAAGTTTCCATTTTATGACTTATGATGTATCTTTCATATGTGCAAAACAATACAGAGAATAATCATCTTGAGAAGTTTGAAAACTTTGTGTCAAGGGGTTTCTGAGAAACTATACTATGCAAAAAACTATGATTTGAATATCACGGTCCCTGTGACCTTGATATTTGACTTGATGTCCCCAAAAGTTAGGGTCACAAACTCAAGAAGACTGATTATCCTGTTCAGTTTGAATTCTTGACATACTAAATGGAAACAGATTTAACCTTTAAAACCCTTAGTTTCAAACTTTGACCCAGTGACCCCAAAAACAATATGTTTTATCTTCTCCATAAGTTTAATAATTCTATGAAGTTTGAAGACTTTGGGTTATATGGCACTCCTGTCATTGAACAGAAAGCAAAGAATGACTGAGGACAGATGGGGCAACACAATATGTTTCCTCTAAATATAGTTCTAGAAAAGTATTTTAGTTTTAAAGCTTGATTTACCCTATACTCTGTGAATATGGCTTAAATCCTATGTGCGACTAGAGTAGGTCAAGCTTGCTTTAGAAATAATATAAAGAATCTGAAAGTGAGAAGTGTAGATCCTGAGCACGACTGCACTGATCTGCAGACTAGCATGGATCTACACTTGCTGCACATGGAATGTAAGCCATTCTCATGGAGTAACGAGTTAAAGGTAAAATAAATTTTATAAGAGTATATTTATTTGCATAAACAAACCACTAGGAAAGTTACCATCAAATGTATTGAAGAGTCTAAACAAAGGGTTTAAGTAGAAATGCTGTTTGTCAGGATAAAACTTTCCCGGAAAGCTGGTAGGTAGTGAGGACATAATAATATTACTATTTAAGCCTGAAAAACAAACTGTGTTAATGATACACTACCTTAAATAAATTATATACAAATAATGTAGTATAACACAACTACACAAAAATCTTACTCAGTATGATTCATTTATGATTAAATATGAGCAGTAATGCACATATATAATGTTAAAATGCTACCAGTCTCAAATCTCTAGCATCTGATGGCTAAAATGGAGACAAAGTATTCATTTCAGCCAATCAAATCCTGTGAGACCAGTCTCAAATATGGAGCCAATCAGATGCTTGAGATTTGAGACTGGTCTTTTATCTTAGTTTTATCATCTTGAGCCCTGGTATCATATGTCCTTAGAAATGGACAAACATTTGGGTCTATCCACTAATAACCTCTGCTAACCAATAAAAATCGACTAAATGTTGCAAGAAACAGGATAAACTTTCAACTTCTGATATTTTTGGAGTTCTCACCTTGTATCCAAACTTCTCTAATTCTTTCTTCTTTTCTTTCATCACCTTTTGCAGCAAACAAGCATTCTGTAACAAATTGGTACCTTCATTACATTTTCCATTTATTTTAACTTTTTTTTCTATTTGGTAATTCAGGGGTTTTATTTGACCCTGAAGATGACCCATTGACTCTATCTAGTTTTCCCTCCAGATTCATTATTGTCAGTTACTAAAAACCTTGCAATAGTTAACCTAAAATTCTGCTAGATTACTTTATGACCCCTTTCTGTAGCACTTCAAAAGGCTTAGAAAGGAATCAACCCCTAAAGCAATGGTAGAATGAAAGTTGACCTAACTGAGCTAGCTAGCTTTGTATTATGACATTGTATATACTCAATGGTTGAAGATATGAAGGGTAATCTTTGTAGATGATTCTAGTATTTCCCATTTCATGCTTTCCCTGCGAGACATCATTACGTAATTCTATTATGCGACATTTGATACAGGAGAGTTCCTAAACAGATTATCATTGTATTTGATCACCTCCTTTAAAAGATAATGCAAATAATGTCATCCTGCATTTCTTTATCCCTGAGTAAATATTAACGTTTAACATTTTTGCACTGCGCACTACACTGTTACTATGGTTATTTGAAAGCGTCTAACACGTGGCATAATAATACTAAAAGAAAAATATTACGGACACTGTTAGTAGAGATTTAGAGCATTATAACGATATGAAATACATCTATTTGTCTTTACAAATTTGGGAAAATTTATAAAATTCCGGGTAATTCTGGATCAACCCTCGTATTTCTGTATGAAATTTCATTTCCGGAAACTTGAAAATCCATACCTTAAATATAATTGACTCATCAGCATTGTATCTCTTAGCATTCTCAAAGACCAGACTGAGATCTGCAGCCAGATCATCCAATCCTCCATAGGCTCCAGCCTGAAATACATGTTTAAATTATAATCACCAAACAACAAAGTGCTCATCACAATTTATGGGAATAATAACATGTTCGACCCTGATATTTTTTGTGAAACAGCTGCCATTAAAGAAGTGAATCCATATTTCATCATGTTTGTAGAGGTATGGAAAACATAAAGTTTTTTTTAAGTGTGTGAAGCCTGATTTTTTTAAATAACCCAAATGTTTTTTTGTGTGAAACAGCTGCTAATTAAGAACTGAATTTATATTTTATCATGATCATCTACGTATGGAAACCATCTGGGTAGTTATAGTGTGTGAAGCTTGCTTATTTTAAACGACCCAAATGTTTTTTCTTATCTTGATGAATGCAACAAAAATAACATCAATTCTAATCTTATATGAAATTAAAATTGCTCACTTCTAAATATTCTCAATTCCTACCAAAATATTCAGGAGAATTTGTGATATCAAGGACTTTTGAATTTCTGTTGGAACTGCCACATAACACTGATGACAAAACCAATGAGCCTTTTTTTCGCAGCAAATTCGCATAAAACATGCATGCACTTCTATGTCCCAAGACAAAAGATTGAACACAGTCGAACTGTTTGTGTCCGGCTTCCGTTGTAGCCAGGCAGGCAGGCACCAATCCAAATGTCTAGCATTGCGAAATGGATGTAGATTAAATTTTTGGAACTGGATCTACACTGTTCAATATTTATTCATAAGGAATTTCAAACAAAGAAGGAATCAGTGTAGTTCCAGATCAGATTGCACAGATATGCCAGCTTATGTGGATCTATACTGGTAATACGCCTGATAAAATCTAAATATATATCAACCCTTTCCTCCATAAATACGCATTTTTACGTATGTGCGACCAGTGTAGATCCAGATCAGCCGTCTGATCAGGATCTGCACTGGTTGCACTTTGGTCAGAAATAAGCTAATCAATCAAAAAGCAAACAGTTTAGATCCTAATCAGAAAGCACAGATGTGCCGGCTGATCTGAATCTAAACTGTTCGCCCATGCAATAAAGGAGTATATATGGAGGAAAGGGTTAATGAAGAAAAGGGTTCCTACCTTGAGCCTCTTCTGAACATTGTTGACTGACATGGGTTTCTTGATTTCTTCATAGTAGTCTGGGTAATACCTGCAATCATCAAAACAAGTCTCCATTTCAGCCAATCAGATCCTCCGATTTTGATACTGGTCTCAAATCTCAGTTTTATTGTTTTAGGTCAAATAAATAAAACTAGTGGTACAGTGCAGGCTCTCTATAATGCGGTTTAGTGGGTCCACTAAGACCGCATTAACAAGTGTCAAAAATGTATATATCAGAATTATGACCTTTGGGTTCGATTAATTGCCATTTTCATGGGGAAAAAAGTGAACTTTAAAAAAATATAGCGTTAACGGCGTAACCACATTATATTGGAATGCCAACTTCAATGGACCATGTTATAAATAGTTTGCAGTGTATCATAAAACCCCTCATGAAGACACCCCAAAAATTAAGAACATTCCAATAATAACATCACAATTTTAATGTACCTTTAAACAGTTTTTCACTATGTATTTTACTGCGGAATTAAGACCACCTCACTATTAAGACCACTTCTGTCTAGTCACAAAGGTGATCTTAATAAAGGGGTTTCACTGTCAAACGAATTTCACATAAATAAATACATCAGGAAGTAAAATATGTAGAAAAACTAGTAGATATTCAAACAAAAATTACAGATTACTTCTTTCCAAAAGTATCAACATCCACTAGTCAAACACCACAAAGGCACATTTTCTTTCAATGTGGCTCATCTTGGAGCCATACCTTTTACTGGGCAACTTCAAGAATGGGTCAATGATTTTCAGTCCATCCGGTGTTGTGTGATTCTTTACAGCGTTAAACAGATGCCACATGGGATTTTCTTCCTCCGACATGACCGTCTCGGCTCCGGAATCCTCCTCGTACTCCATGATATCCGTCGGATCTATGGGCTCTGGATACTCCAAGGCGGCAAACTGGGCTGTTAGTTTTTGAGTATTTGTAGTACCTCTAGTTCTGTAAATAAAATGTTTAAGATGAAAAATTCTGTGGAATCACATTTAATTTTTGAGTATTTTTCGGACAAAAACTAGCAAAAATTGTAACGACCACTTCATGTGGATTTGTAGGTAAGAAGTAATGTTCAAAATAAAACAGTGAAACATCTAACTAATATACTATGCAAAATTTAGTGCTATAGCTGTAGCTTGGATCAAGCAGTGTAAATGAATAAAACAAACCCAACTATTTGGTAGAAATGTGCAAACTTACTATGAAACTTACTTACAACCGAGTGTCTTAAACACAAATATTATTAACATAAACAAAATTCTTATTTAATTCCAACTAGTTCAATAATTGAAAAACAAAAAACAACAAATAAACTTCATCTTCAATATATGAAATGCAACAGTTATTGCAGAAGTCATTATAAAATAGTATTTAACAAATGTAAGAACAATGTTCAAAACCAACTAATTCTGTAAACCATAATCTGTACCTTTGCCTTTTGTTCAAACCACTTGATTTTTTGTCTCTCCTACCACAGGAAAGAAAATGTTGATTAACATCAAAATAACTAAAGGATTACACCTTGTATGTTGATATTACTGCGTCCTTTTACTCCATGTTGGCGCCTTTTATCACGTAAGACAAGTGTTGATCCAGATCAGATGGCATACCCATCACATCTGATCTGTATCCACAATGTCTGTTTGTTTTTTACAGAAATAACATAAATCTAAACTCAAACAGCAGTGCTGGAAGAAATGGATCTATACTGGATGCCAATGGTATACTTCGATTGAGGGAAAAGGTTAAGGAGCAAATCACTTTTTCTTCCTTTGACTGATCTGATCTGCTGGACATATTACATTATTAGAAATCCGCTAGGGAAGCTAAATCTAAATTTATATTTGGTTAATCTATGGGCTCTTAGTTATTTTTTACAATAATTCATATATTAATACAGAACAAAATGTAGAAAACAAACATTATTGCAGCTTGTAGAAATATGACCATACAAAAGCAACTGTAGTTCTCTGTAGAAACCAAAACAATAATTTTTTGTATAGATTCTCACCTAAGTCGTTCACTTGTTTTAATCGTGGATCTTCTATGCTCAATTTCCCTCTTTTTTGTTTCAAACACTTTTTTCAAGGTGCATGCATCCTGTAAAACATACCAGATCATTATGATAAGACATGGATTTGTCAAGCTCTTTTTCATAGGAGTTTCTCAGCATAAAACCTGCATTATCTCTTTTCCTTATCAACTTACTCCATATGAATTTTATGGCAAGGCCAAACAGTGTTGATCCAGATCAGCCAGCACATCTGTGGTGTCTGATCGAGATCTACACTGTTTGCTGTTTGATTCATTTAGTCCTTTCTTACAAAGAAGTGCAGTGTAGATCCTGATCAGACGACACAGATCTACCTGTATCTTTGGGGTATAGGTTAATTCTCAGTATTTTTTAGAAATATTTTTGCATTATTCCTGAAAACATAACTACCACACAAAATCTTCACTTTCAAATATTTATAACATAACTTTAAAATGTTAATAATAAAAGAAAAAACAGAAAGCTCATTATTTCAGTTTACCTTATAAATCAGTGATTTTGGTTCATTGAAAGTTTTCGCATTGTTCACCATCAGAGTTATATCCCGGTCCATGTCATCCAAGCTCCGGTACTCGTTATCCTGTATCTTCTTGGCGATCATCTTAAGATCAATTGGCTCCTTGATCACATCATAGTAGTTGGGATACAACTGGAAAATAAATTAACAGTTATTATATGCGTGACTTGAGATTGAGTAATTTACCGTTTAGTCCAGATTTACATGTTTTGTTGCATGTGCCAACAGTGAAGATCCTGATCAGTTGGCATGTCCATGCCGTATGATCAGGATCTACGTTGTTCACTTCTTAGTTAGAAATAACCTAATGAATAAAAAAGCGAACAGTGCAGCTCCTGATCACATGTCGAAATATGCAAGCTGAACTGGATCTACAGTGTTTTGTCAATGGATAACACTATATTCAATGAAGTAAAGTGTAAACACTTTCCAAAGGGCTAAAAACTCAAAAAAAAAAACCAACACGAAATATAATGACACCTCAGTATACATGTATTATTTAAGTAAGTCAATTATTAAAATTGGTAAAACCAAATATTCTCATATTTTAACAATACAACCAAATATACCACTCACAGTTTTATATGGCAGGAGATGAAATGGTTCACTTATTGTTCGTTCTCCATCCTGAGCATTGGCAACGGAAGCGAACAGTGCCTCAAGGTCTTCCGGGTCACAGGCATTCTCATCGTCTTCGTCAGGCAGTGGCAACCCTTTCAGTTTGGCCTCTTCTTTCTGCACGATGTTTGCTATCTTGGACTGAAAACAGGATGTCATAAAAGGTCATATCCCTCCATTAAACCCATCTCCCACCCCATAATACCCAACAATAAAAAATTCTGAAGAAAATTTTTGATTATTTTAAATTCCAGATCCTGAAATCTGCTAATGAGAGAAATATTATGTAGATGAACAGGTTTTATTAAAGGTTTACCCAAAATATTTTGTGTAATGGTATTTTTTTCTTCATTTTTCTTCCATTCATAGTGTGTTTAAGGTCTTAGACCCATCATTAGCATATTAAAACCAAACAGTAACCATAATTATGTAAGTTATTTAATTATTAAATGTCTTTAAAAAAGACAATAGGCAAGTTACAGATAATAACAGTTGAGCGATAATGTTTTGTGATTATCTGTCTGCCCTTGTTGACATGGTTGTCTTGAGTTATCTCCCTTGGAAACACAAAAATGTTAATTTCTCCATTTTTCTACGGTAAACATCTGATTTCTTATTAAAATAGTACACAAACTCTGTTTGTTAAGTTTTCTACCAAGAGACTTTCTTGAAAAAATAAATATTTTTAAAGTAATAGCAAAAAATCGATATTTTCCATAGGCTTTAATGTAAATGTTAACACCTATTATCTCCCGTTAAATAAAAATGTCTTGAAAAATTTCTCAGTGAATCATCTTATATTTTGTATGTCTTTAACACTTTAAAGTTACATTGATTTCCTACCATCCAGTGTCAAGATATGAAATTTGTCAATGATGGTCCTAAATCCTTAAAACATGAATTATCATAAACTGTGACACTGGATACCATTGGTAAGTTCCAGCACCAAATCAGTTGACCCAGAATTAGATTTAGTTGTCCTCTCTTCCTTGTAAGATATTCAATCTAATTTCATTTGTATTGCCATTAAATAGCTTGACCCTTTTACTCTATGAATTATATGGGTTTTCTCTATATACACTGGTTAAAGAATTTCTTTAGAATTTCCCTGCCTATTTACCCACCCCAAACATTGTTGGGTAGGGCAACAGTAAAAAAATAGTTTTTTAGCCATACCTGTAATTGTTCCAGACTGACAGCGGGGTCATCATGTTCCTCATCATCTTCTTCATCGTCCAGAGGGCTCTTAGCATCTCCGAATGTTTCTACCAGTAACTCGTCCCTTATCTCATAATACAGATCTAACAGATCCGTCGCATCTATATACTCTTGGGAGCCTTTCTGTAATATAATAAGACCGATATTACCATTATTATTTAATAATAACATTCAACTTATATGGATAAAGCTTTTATCCTGTGTGCAACAAGTGTAGATTCGGATCAGACTGCAAATCCATGCATCTACAGTTGTCACTTTTAGATTCCTTTGATTATATCTGATATTATTAATATACCATTATTTTAATGCAAATTTGGAATACAGAACAATATTTGTCCTCTAGAAAAGAACCGTAATACTACAACAATTCATCAATAGTTTTGGGGTACTGATTTTTGTGAATTTTGAAGACAGATTGATCACAGAATTTAAAACATACATGAAATAAAGTATTGAAAATAAAACAGATTTGAACACAATTTAAAATGTTGTCTTAACAAACACCATGAAATACCAGGACCAAGAGTACTGTAAACCAAAAGTTTTTTGCTATATTTGCGGATGGCAATGGGGTCCTACCGATATACAGAGTTATCTCAATTTTCTGTCTTAAGTTACCTCCCTTTGTAACGCGCACCTGTCACTGGGTAGTTCCGGTCAGAGATTGACAATATTAAAACATACATAGAGTAGTCATCCGTGGTCCTTTCAGATATGTTTTATAGGGTCTAGTTGGTCAGAGATCAACATAATGCATACAATTTTTTTTTATTATTATCATTTAATAGACAAGAGGGCCATAATGGCCCTTTATCGCTCACCTGAGTACAACAAAGTTATTTTAAGTAACAGTGACCTAGACCCAGATACCCATATTCAAACTCGTGCGAGAAATCATTGGGACAAACATCCTGACCAAGTTTCATGACAATTGGAGCAAAAATGTGACCACTAGAGTGTTAACAAGAAAATTCTATTTTTAGTAACAGTGACCTAGTTTTTGGACCCAGATGACCCATATCTGAACTCGTCCGAGAAATCATTGGAAAAAACATCCAGACCAAGTCTCATGACAATCAGAGCAAAAATGTGACGGCTAGAGTGTTAACAAGAAAATTCTATTTTTAGTAACAGTGACCTAGTTTTTGGATGCAGATGACCCATATTCGAACTCATCCAAGAAATCATTGGGACAAACATTCTGACCAAGTTTCATGACAATCGAATCAAAAATGTGACCGCTAGAGTGTTAACAAGAAAATTCTATTTTTAGTAACAGTGACCTTGTTTTTGGACCCACATGACCCATATTCGAACTCGTCCAAGAAATCATTGGGACAAACATCCTGACAAAGTTTCATGACAATCGGAGCAAAAATGTGACCGCTAGAGTGTTAACAAGAAAATTCTATTTTTAGTAACAGTCACCTAGTTTTTGGACCCAGATGACCCATATTCAAACTCATCCGAGAAATCATTGGGACAAACATTCTGACCAAGTTTCATGACAATCGGAGCAAAAATGTGACCCCTAGAGTGTTACCTAGAAAATTCTATTTTTAGTAACAGTGACCTAGTTTTTGGACCCAGATGACCCATTTTCCAACTTGTCCGAGAAATCATTGGGACAAACATCCTGACAAAGTTTCATGACAATCAGAGCAAAAATGTGACCGCTAGAGTGTTAACAAGAAAATTCTATTTTTAGAAACAGTGACCTAGTTTTTGGACCCACATGACCCATATTCGAACTTGTCCAAGAAATCGTTGGGACAAACATCCTGACCAAGTTTCATGGCAATCGGAGCAAAAATGTGACCGCTAGAGTGTTAACAAGAAAATTCTATTTTAAGTAACAGTGACCTACTTTTTGGACCCACAAGACCCATATCCGAACTCGTCCTAGAATCATTGGGACAAACATCCTGACCAAGTTTCATGACAATCAGAGCAAAAATGTGACCGCTAGAGTGTTAACAAGAAAATTCTATTTTTAGTAACAGTGACCTAGTTTTTGGACCCACATGACCCATATTCAAATTCATCCAAGAAATCATTGGGACAAACATTCTGACCAAGTTTCATGACAATCAGAGCAATAATGTGACCGCTAGAGTGTTAACAAGAAAATTCTATTTTTAGTAACAGTGACCTAGTTTTTGGATGCATATGACCCATATTCGAACTCATCCAAGAAATCATTGGGACAAACATCCTGACCAAGTTTCATGACAATCAGATAAAAAAATGTGACCGCTAGTGTTAAATAGAAAATTCTATTTTTAGTAACAGTGACCTTGTTTTTGGACCCACATGACCCATATTCAAACTCGTCCAAGAAATCATTGGGACAAACATTCTAACAAAGTTTCATGACAATCGGAGCAAAAATGTGACCGCTAGTGTTAACAAGAAAATTCTATTTTTAGTAACAGTGACCTAGTTTTTGGACCCAGATGACCCATATTGAAACTCGTCCGAGAAATCATTGGGACAAACATTCTGCCCAAGTTTCATGACAATCGAATCAAAAATGTGACCGCTAGAGTGTTAAATAGAAAATTCTATTTTTAGTAACAGTGACCTTGTTTTTGGACCCACATGACCCATATTGAAACTCGTCCGAGAAATCATTGGGACAAACATCCTGACCAAGTTTCATGACAATGGGAGCAAAAATGTGACCGCAAGAGTGTTAACAAGAAAATTCTATTTTTAGTAACAGTGACCTAGTTTTTGGACCCACATGACCCATATTCGAACTTGTCCAAGAAATCATTGGGACAAACATCCTGACCAAGTTTCATGACAATCGGAGCAAAAATGTGACGGCTAGAGTGTTAACAAGAAAATTCTATTTTTAGTAACAGTGACCTACTTTTTGGACCCACATGACCCATATTCGAACTTGTCCAAGAAATCATTGGGACAAACATCCTGACCAAGTTTCATGACAATCGGAGCAAAAATGTGACGGCTAGAGTGTTAACAAGAAAATTCTATTTTAAGTAACAGTGACCTAGTTTTTGGACCCACATGACCCATATTAAAATTCATCCAAGAAATCATTGGGACAAACATTCTGACCAAGTTTCATGACAATCAGAGCAATAATGTGACCGCTAGAGTGTTAACAAGAAAATTCTATTTTTAGAAACAGTGACCTCGTTTTAGGACGCCGATGACCCATATTCAAACTCATCCAAGAAATCATTAAGACAAACATCCTGACCAAGTTTCATGACAATCAGAGCAAAAATGTGACCGCTAGAGTGTTAACAAGAAAATTCTATTTTTAGTAACAGTGACCTAGTTTTAGGACCCACATGACCCATATTCAAACTCGTCCGAGAAATCATTGGGACAAACATCCTGACCAAGTTTCATGACAATCGGAGCAAAAATATAACCGCTAGAGTGTTAACAAGAAAATTCTATTTTTAGTAACAGTGACCTAGTTTTTGGACCCAGATGACCCATATTCGAACTCGTCCAAGAAATCATTGGGACAAACATCCTGACCAAGTTTCATGGCAATCGGAGCAAAAATGTGACCGCTAGAGTGTTAACAAGAAAATTCTATTTTTAGTAACAGTGACCTAGTTTTTGGACCCAGATGACCCATATTCGAACTCGTCCGAGAAATCATTGGGACAAACATCCTGACCAAGTTTCATGACAATCGGAGCAAAAATGTGACTGCTAGAGTGTTAACGAACTAAGTGTGGACGGACGACGGACGACGGACATTCATCGATCCTAAAAGCTCACCCTGAGCCAGCTCAGGTGAGCTAAAAAAATAGAAAGTTTTTATAGTGCAGCGCATAATATTTAAATTTTCTATTCTAAGCATTTCAATACGTTGGAGAGGTCTGTGTATAACATCGTTATGTTCGACCTCTTCGGTAACTAATAAAGAGTAAAAATACAAATTTCTTATGCTCAAAAATGGAAGATTTGAGGAAAAGAAAAGTTAGAAAACCTTTATAAAGGTAGTAAAATTTATAACACATGATATAAAATAAAGTTTGACGTCCGCCAATGGAAACGCCCGTTCACTTTTATACATGTTCTTTCATGCCCATGCAACATTGTTTTGTCAGGAATTTAATAGATTAAAAAATTTACTTTTTCCTACAAACTGAATTCACAAACCATTCTTTTCATAGATGTGTGCCATGTTCGTATTGACGTATTTTTCAATACACTGCTCTTTTTTCTCCAAAAAGTCTTTTCTTATTCTTATACAATTTAGAACACAATTTATTCAAAAATTGTTTTATTATGTTTTCACGTTTTTCTCTTTATTTCTGAAAATTTTCAGTTCATTTAGTTTCAAAATTAATTTTAATTCATTAAATAAATATATATTTGGGTAAAACTTTCCTGATTGCTATTTTATCAAATTCAGTTCGGAACTCTTTCAATCAGTGCTGTTATCAGTTACGTCCTTTGAAGGTCGTTGAGCACGATACTTATGTACAAAGTTAATAGTACTTCTAAAATTACTTTTGTTTTTATATTTTGGCCAGTTAAAACATAGGTGGTTTCAATATCCCGTCTAATAAGGTTTTGGATATTGTCCAATCACCCCCAAGGATATACTTCCTGCTTTTTAAATTTTGCCTTTGGCGTTGTCTGTGATACGCAGGATTTATATTCTAAGATCCCCTTTCTAAATTCTATTCTGTTTAGTTCCGCCCATTGTTTTCTCGTTTAGGGCAAACCCATTCTTTTATCTGGGGACCATACGCCGCTGAACATGGAGTGGTATTAATCTGAAAATACCTCATTGAAGGTTCCATGTTCACCGCCATATGCATACCATCGTTTGGGATGGATCAAAGTTGTACTGTTTATTTGTGTAAATATTGAGTTGCGCTCAACCCGGGGCTAGGCGGCGTGGGCAGTAATATGCAATCCCATTACTGCCCATGAACAGGCTCAATCAAACCGAGCCTGCAGTATTTTCATATTTGTCGTGTTCGGTGGTTTTCAAAGTTCCCTTTTCATCTATTTCAATATCACAGTAGCGCTGTTTGTGCCGTGTGGCGGCTGTAAAAAGTCTCCCCGTACATTCAATCAGTGCTGTTATCAGTTACGTCCTTTGAAGGTCGTTGAGCACGATACTTATGTACAAAGTTAATAGTACTTCTAAAATTACTTTTGTTTTTATATTTTGGCCAGTTAAAACATAGGTGGTTTCAATATCCCGTCTAATAAGGTTTTGGATATTGTCCAATCACCCCCAAGGATATACTTCCTGCTTTTTAAATTTTGCCTTTGGCGTTGTCTGTGATACGCAGGATTTATATTCTAAGATCCCCTTTCTAAATTCTATTCTGTTTAGTTCCGCCCATTGTTTTCTCGTTTAGGGCAAACCCATTCTTTTATCTGGGGACCATACGCCGCTGAACATGGAGTGGTATTAATCTGAAAATACCTCATTGAAGGTTCCATGTTCACCGCCATATGCATACCATCGTTTGGGATGGATCAAAGTTGTACTGTTTATTTGTGTAAATATTGAGTTGCGCTCAACCCGGGGCTAGGCGGCGTGGGCAGTAATATGCAATCCCATTACTGCCCATGAACAGGCTCAATCAAACCGAGCCTGCAGTATTTTCATATTTGTCGTGTTCGGTGGTTTTCAAAGTTCCCTTTTCATCTATTTAAGTGGCCAATATCAAATAATCTTAATGTCTCGGGTCTCAAACAACACTGTGGCAATTAATAAGAATAATTAATCTCTAGTTAGTTTCCTAAAACAACCCTTTTACCCCCAACAAGAAACAATTTCAACCTCTTACAAATCTACAACTAAACTTCAAAAGGCCTTTATCACACCTCCAGCTGGTAAAACCCCAGTCTTGTTAATTAGATTACATAACACGGTCATAAAACACCAGGCCCTTTCCTTAATAAGCATTGTTTGCTTGACCTAACGGTGATTGGCTGAATACTTTAGTGAAAGTTTTAAAAAGGCATAATTTCCATGTCAGGCAATAAATCAAATTTTATAAATGATACGTGCGGTTACGTAAATATGTTAAATTGTATTTAGTTATTAACTTAAAAATAAATTTACAAAGATGGTGGTTATTCCTGATATGCCTGTTTCACTTTTTTTGTTCATTCGTCAACGCATTTTAACTTCAAAAGCACTTTGAGACTTTTTATATACACTTTTAACGCTACGCTTTATTACCGCTTCTAAACCGGAACTACCCAATCAGCAAGGGAAGTCACTGTTAATGGGAGGTAACTCAGTATATCGGTAGGACCCCATTAAGCGCAAAATTAATTAGCGCAAATCTGTCAGCTGGATTATCAAATTATAATTTTAGACATTAGAAAACAATAAATATTCACAAATATGTCCCATCTTGCCAAAACACGAACTTTGTTATGCACATATATATTTTTTTATTTACAATGTAAATGCATTTTGAGTAAAAGTTTCGCCTGCCAAGATATGTTCACATTATTTCAACAAGAAAGCATCCAAAATAAAATGACTCAGGACTGAGGAATATTATTGATTTCATTACCTTATAATAAGCTCTAGCATTGTTGACCATGAGTTCAACATCAGCCGTCAGCTGCTCAATCTCTTCATATTCGTCCATTTTCATCTTCTGTTGTATTTTCAGCATGTCGATTGGCTGAGACACCATCTCGTAGTAGTCAGGGTTTGTCCTGAAATAACCAATCATATTTTGTCTGATGTAATAAACCTTTACTTCACAGTTACACCTTTACTGCAAGGGCTAACATTGTAGATCCAGATCAGCCAGCAAATCTGTGCTATCTAGATTAGATGGAACAGACGTGCTGGCTGATCTGGATATACACTTGTCACACACGGAAAAAACCCAGTATATAAGAAGTAAAAGGTTAATATAAAATGATGGGAATAGGTATTTAACCCTTTCCTCCATATATATGCATTTTTATGCACGTGCGACCAGTGTAGATCCAGATCAGCCGGCACATCCTTACCGTCTGATCAGGATCTGCACTGGTCGCACACTGGTAAAAAATAACCTAATAAATCAAAAAGTAGAACAGTATAGATCCTGATCAGAAGGCACGGATGTGCCGCCTGATCTGGATCTAAACTGTTCGCCCATGCAATGAAGGTGAATCTATGGAGGAAAGGGTTAAACCATTGTCAGCCTTTACTAAAGGAACCACTGTCATTAAGAATTTGCTCCACCTTAAATCAAGCCAGCAAATATACAAAGTTATGAAAAAAAACAATGAATAAACCCAATATATTATGTAAATTTGTTACAAGAACAAAGTTAAAACTAGAGAGCTGACTGGTGGAAACCCCAATAAGCATACATTAAAATTTGACTGTGAATGACAGAATGCGGTTTATCAGTTAACAGGTTTATCAGTTAATAAACATTACTGTGGAAAATATAACAGACAAATATCCTAACCAAATTCTACAAAATTCCTAATACTCTAAAAATTTCTACAACATTCCAAAAATACTCCTTAAAGTCTTAATTAATGTTTATTGTGATGTACATTCATAAGCATACATTGAAATACTTCAGTCAACTCCTGATAATGAAAAATGTTACCATAGCAACCACATAGAAAAACTGAAAATGAAGGCAAAATAAGGTTTCCTTAAAAGCTTTAGGAACTGGAGCAAATTAAAACAAGCAATTCACTTGTCAACCAAGTAATATCTTGTATAACAATTAGAAATTTCATAAGAATGTGAAAAAAAAATTTAAAATGGACAATCTATGATGTTAACATTGTGTTTTGATGTTAAACAATTGTAACTGGCATCTCAAAAACATCCATTTCTATGTAAATATTAGGTTGTTTTGCTTAAACTCACCTTATTTCACTTGTTTTGGAACTTGCTTAACCCTTTCCTCCATATATTCGCCTTTTTGCACATGTGCGACCAGTGTAGATCCAGATCAGCCATCACAGATTGCTGTCTGATCAGGATCTGCACTGGTCGCCTTTTGGTCAGAAATAACCTGACAAATACAAAAGCCAACAATGCACATAAGATGGCATGGATGTGCTTGCTGATCTGGATCTACACTGTTCTCCCACGCAATCAATGTGTGTCTATGGAGGAAAGGGTTAAACAGCTTGTGATTTTTTATCAACATGCCCATTTTTTGCCAGTAACACCTAATTACATAGGTATTTGTATTTAGAAAAACCAGATTTTATGATCTGTAATTTTGAAACCAACATAGCTTTTTAACATCCGTTTTTATTGCATCTGTACTCTTTGCTTTTTGATTTATAAACTTTTCTGACCAAAAAGCAAACAGTGCAGATCCTAATCAGATGGCATGAATGTGCTAGCTGATCTGGATCTACACTATTCATCCACGCAATAAAGGAGTGTCAACGGAGGAGAGGGATTTGCATATATTTGGAGGAAGGGTTAACAGAGTTCATAAAGAATGTTTGTACAGGTAACTCTTACCTCCTTTTAGGAACTCGTATAAAAGATTCACAGAGTAACTTCCCTTCTTCTGACTTGTAATTTCGTATCGTCTCAAACAGCTCTTGGATAATCTCAGCCTGCAAAAGACAGAAAAATCATTACAGTTCATTAGTGGAACGTTAAATCACATGCACAGCAGTTCGGTCATGTCTGGCTTCGCTGTTTATTGATTGGAAATGTTTCTTGGCTCCTGTAAAGACGTGAAAAAATGTCTTTCAGCATTAAATGTTACTGGAAAAATGTTAACTATTTAAAGCGAAACCATAAGAAGCTGTTCTTAAATTCTGACATGGCTTTCTGTTTTACATTAATGCATGAATACTACATATTGTTACCTGAGTGCAAAAACAGTATCACTCCCTATTTCAATCGTACATTTGCCATTTTTGCACTAACCTGAGAATATTAATTTTGGGTAAAAACTGAATTTAACCCTTTTACCATTTCCCTCATGGTATGGTATGAAATATATACAGGGCAGATCCCGATCAACTGGCACCGCTGTTCGGATTTTGATCAGAATGAATAAAAGCAAAATGGGAAGATCAGGATTAAACGGCGTAAATGTGCAGCATAAATCTGCATCTACACTGGTCACACATAAGATAAAAGCTCTATATATTGACAGGATTTGTCTCAAATGAGACTAATGTAGACCCAGATCAGCCTATGCACTCTTCCGCTTTTTTGTAAGTGTCTCTATAAACAACAAATAATGACTGGTTGACCTGGGCCCAAGATCATTAAACTAAGATTGGAGACCAGTCTTAAATTTTAAGGATCTGATAGGCTGAAATGGTGACCTGTTGCTATTTAAGCCAATCAGATTCTTGAGATTTGAGACTGGTCTCCTTGTTTTATGATCTTGGGCCTTGGTATAAACTTATTTAAAGGCAAGTCAGCTGATTATGGTTTTTAGAGCATCTCTTTTGCAAATTTACATGCCACATTGTATAAGATTATTGTGGGCAAAAGTTTGATCTGACCAGAAAGACCTAATGCTCTGTTCTTTCTATCTTTAGCAAAAAAATTAATTAATTCAATGTTATTTAACCCTTTCCTCCATATATATGCATTTTTACGCATGTGCTACCAAGTGTAGATTTAGATCAGCCAGCACATCCTTGCCGTCTGATCTGGATCTTCACTGGTCGCATTTAGGTCAGAAATAACCTAATGACTCATAAATCTAACTGTGCAGATTCTGATCAGATGGCATGGATGTGCCAGATGATCTGGATCTACACTGTTCGCCCAGGTGCATCTATGGAGGAAAGGGTTAAGGCAAATGTATTTTATTTGTTATTTTATCTGCGACCACTAAATATGGTGACTCTAAACTTGATCTACACTGGTCACAAAATATGACAAATGCTGCAAAAACAGCACTTAAATTGTTAAAGGTTGAAGTGTTAAAAACACCATTTTAAAATTGCAAAATTAAACATTTTGTAGAACTGCTTTATCTGCTACCAAAAAATGAGTGTGAATGATTGTTTCACCAAAACATGACATTTTTCAGTAAAAAATTGTAGTTGTTTACCACGAAACAAAATATGTTCTCTGTTAATGACTCAAGAACAATAAATTAAAATGCCAAAAACATAAGCCACTGTCTGCATGCATACAATTAATATTAAATGTTGTAAGTCAATCAGTGCCAAAGATCGTAAAACTGAAACTGGTGACTAGTCTTAAATCTGAAGCATTTGATTGGCTGAAACTGAGACTAGTCTAGATGTACAGCCAATCAGATCTTTGAAATTTAAAACTGGTTTCAGGTTTCCATTTCAGCCAAACAGATGCTTGAGATTTGAGACTACCCGGTTCCAATTTCAGTTTTATGATCTTGGGCCAGAACGTACCATGTCTATCTAAAGTAACTGGTGTTTTGATCTATCAAACAGTTAACTCATCAGTCCTAAAAACTAAAACAGTAGAACAAGACAAAGTTTGCTAACAGTCTGATTTTCTAGTGTTTCCAACATCTCCCCACCCCCTAAAAATGCAAACTTCTATTAACCCATCACTCTTAGGGTCCAGCCTAAATCCTGTGTCTGGCCCGTGTAGATCCAGATCTGCATACAATAAGTTCAGCCTGATCAGGATCAACATACTGTAAGCTGCTTTTAAAAGTTTTATTATTACTTGGTTATTTCTGATGAAAAAGAAAATCCTGTATGGATAGAAATGACAGGGTTATCTGCAATTTGCTATGTCGAAATTGTTTTCAAATTTCTGATGAAAAACATTTGCTTTGGGGTATGGCTACAATAAATGTCACCCATATGTCAAAGATCTTAAAACTTAATCTGGAGACCAGTCTCAAATCTCAAGCATCAAGCCATGTCAGTCAAGCAGATGCTTGAGATTTGAGACTGGTCTCCAAACTTAATTGTATGATCTTGGGCCATTAACTCAGTGGTTTTTGTATGTTTTTTAAATACTTTGACATGACAAGTAATATCTTACAATTTAGTCTGAATCTAGTAGGATTGAGAAAGTGTGCCGTTTTCTGTAGGTAATTGAAGGTTTTAATATTACAGTTAAGACTGGAATATGGCCCAAAGCTGTCATGTATCACTTCTACTGGTTCTAAAAACAAGGGTGTAGAAATAAACACAATAATAAATCTGCAGACGGTCACAGTGACACTGAAGCACAAGTAGTGCACAAAGTCATCCGAAAACAAGGACCCAAGATCATTAAACTAAGATTGTAGACCAGTCTTAAATCTCAAGCATCTGATTGGCTGAAATTGCAACCAGTTGCCAGTTCAGCCAATCAGATGCTTGACATCTGAGACTGGTGTCCATATTTAGTTTTATGGTCTTGGGCAAAGTAGTGCCCCCGCGGTTGCAACATATATGCAAATTTTGTCCTGTTTTACTTAAATAATAAATATTATACAACAAAATCAACAGAACAACACCCAACAAATAATCTGAAATACAGATACAAACTCAAGATGGATTACTAGTTAAGGGTAAAGGGGAAACAAAACTTTCATGCTGAAAAAGACAAAGAAATTAATATTCAAGAGTGCCTGACTTTTACAATGCATGTAAACCACTTTGTTCTAAGAACCTTTCAGAAAAAGATTAGTTTGTCAGTTGTTTTCAGTTTTTGATAGAACTCAAATTTCTCTGGGATTTCAACAGATTATGGCTTTTTCTACATTTCATCTTTTAATCCAACAAATGTCAAATGAGGGAACTTTTTCTCAGAACACAAAAGCAACACACGTACTGTACATGCTTGAGTACATGCTTTGTAAAAATGGAATACCAAAATGACTACAGATTGAGGAGGTATAGCTTGACACATGAAATTTGTAAAGGGTCTTATATTTTACAACTTTTCCACAAAACTTATTCTGAGTGTTTTAGAAAAAAAATAACACCAAATTAAAACATCTTTTTCCCATATGCAACCAGTGAAGATCCAGATCAGCCTTTACATCTGTGCATTCAAATTTGGATCTACACCGTTCCATTTTAGATTCATTGCATTTTTTTCTGACCAAGAAGTGAACAGTGTGGATCCCTATCAGACTGCTTGGATTCATGATTACAGTCCTGAACACACCACCTCCTCACCCTGCCAGTCTACACAAGTCTGTTACAAGATTTAAAGCAGCTTGCACACCAAGGTTTTGATACTACAAATTCATTTATATTAATTTTATTAGCAACAAATTTAGTGGACTGTAGTAAAACAGCATTTTTGTGAGTTCTTGAATTGTGTTTGTATATTGTTTATGTTCACAACATCATTAATGGCTGTTTGATTTGAACATAAATTTACCTCAAGAAATCCACTAATAAAAATGAATTTGCAGTAAAGATTTCATTGAAGATGTTGGCACAAGCTGCTTTATTTACTACAGATCTAAACCAAGTATTATGGGGGCCACAAAATAATATTGAAAAAAAACAACGCCAGAATCTTACAATGTCAACGTCATCACACTGGGAGGTTGACGGCTGTCCCTGAAAACCAGCAAAACAAAAAGTTTAGGTCAGCTTTCACACCAAGAATGATTTTTGCCCTCTCCAAGTCTTTTTCTATGACAAGAGGGCCATGATGGCCCTATATCGCTCACCTGAGTACAAAAGTACTCTCAGCTTGTGGTTTCAGACAAGAAGATTTTTAAAGTTTTTCCTATACAAGTCTATATAAAATGAAGTGACCCCTGGGGCAGGGCCAATTTTGACCCCTGGGAAATAATTTGAACAATCTTTGTAGAGTTCTACTAGAGGATGCTAAATGCCAAATATCTAAGCTCTAGGCCTTGTGGTTTCAGACAAGAAGATTTTTAAAGTTTTTCCTATATAAGTCTATGTAAAAAGAAGTGACCCCTGGGGCGGGGCAAATTTTGACCCCAGGGAAATAATTTGAACAAACTTTGTAGAGTTCCACTAGAGGATGCTAAATGCCAAATATCTCAGCTCTAGGCCTTGTGGTTTCAGACAAGAAGATTTTTAAAGTTTTTCCTATATAAGTCTATGTCAATTGAAGTGACCCCTGGGGCAGGGCCAATTTTGACCCCAGGGATATAATTTGAACAAACTTTGTAGAGTTCCACTAGAGGGTGCTAAATGCCAAATATCTAAGCTCTAGGCCTTGTGGTTTCAGAGAAGAAGATTTTTAAAGTTTTTCTTATATAAGTCTATGCAAAATGAAGTGACCCCTGGGGCAGGGCCAATTTTGACCCCAGGGAAATAATTTGAACAAACTTTGTAGAGTACCACTAGAGGATGCTAAATGCCAAATATCTCAGCTCTAGGCCTTGTGGTTTCAGAGAAGAAGATTTTTAAAGTTTTTCCTATATAAGTCTATGCAAAATGAAGTGACCCCTGGGGCGGGGCCAATTTTGACCCCAGGGAAATAATTTGAACAATCTTTGTAGAGTTCCACTAGAGGGTGCTAAATGCCAAATATCTAAGCTCTAGGCCTTGTGGTTTCAGACAAGAAGACTTTTAAAGTTTTTCTTAATATAGAAGTCTATGCAAAATGAAGTGACCCCTGGGGCGGGGCAAATTTTGACCCCAGGGAAATAATTTGAACAAACTTTGTAGAGTTCCACTAGAGGATGCTAAATACCAAATATCTCAGCTCTAGGCCTTGTGGTTTCAGACAAGAAGATTTTTAAAGTTTTTCCTATATAAGTCTATGTCAAATGAAGTGACCCCTGGGGCAGGGCCAATTTTGACCCCAGGGAAATAATTTGAACAATCTTTGTAGAGTTCCACTAGAGGGTGCTAAATGCCAAATATCTAAACTCTAGGCCTTGTGGTTTCAGACAAGAAGATTTTTAAAGTTTTTCTTATATAAGTCTATGCAAAATGAAGTGACCCCTGGGGCGGGGCCAATTTTGACCCCAGGGAAATAATTTGAACAAACTTTGTAGAGTTCCACTAGAGGATGCTAAATGCCAAATATCTAAGCTCTAGGCCTTGTGGTTTCAGACAAGAAGACTTTTAAAGTTTTTCTTAATATAGAAGTCTATGCAAAATGAAGTGACCCCTGGGGCGGGGCCAATTTTGACCCCATGGAAATAATTTGAACAAACTTTGTAGAGATCCACTAGAGGATGCTAAATGCCAAATATCTCAGCTCTAGGCCTTGTGGTTTCAGAGAAGAAGATTTTTAAAGTTTTTCCTATATAAGTCTATGTAAAATGAAGTGACCCCTGGGGCGGGGCCAATTTTGACCCCAGGGCTATAATTTGAACAATCTTGGTAGAGGACCACTAGGTGATGCTACACAACAAATATCAAAGTTCTAGGCCTTGCGGTTTCAGAGAAGAAGATTTTTAAAAATTTTATGTTAAAAATCTATTTTTATCCTCTGTGACCTAGATAGGCAATGGACCGGAACCATTTGAACAATTTTGGTAAAGCTTCATGCAAGTAACATTCCTGCCAGGTTTCAGCAAGATTGGCCCAGGAGTTCAGGAGAAGAAGTCGTTTGAAGAAAAAGTTGACGACGCACGGACGCACGCACGCACGCACGACGGACGACGGACATCAGGCGATCACAAAAGCTCACCATGAGCACTTCGTGCTCAGGTGAGCTAATAAAAGGAAGGCTACTTTCCTATTACAATTGGGACTCAATACTGGTGCCATCCAATCTTAAAACTCAACCATTTACCTCCTGGATACAACTTTCATCCCATAATCAATCCGTGTAGATCCAGATCTGACTGCACTGATGTGTAGGCAAACCTGGATTTACTTAAGTCACACATGTGATATAAGATGTATCCCATGGACTAAAGGTTTAAAATCCTGGAGTTTTCCCAATATATTGTATTTAAATCAGAGCTGAGGAGAAAAGAAATCTAGCTACTCCTTCCTCAAATTCAATCCCCAAGTATTAAAAAAGCTGGAATCTCCAAGTTTTGACATTAACATACCTGGTATACTGCAAATTCACTTTAATTCATGGGTATGAGATGTCATAGTTTCTATAAAAAAAAAGTTTCCAAAGTGGTTCTCTTATGTCTAAATTCACATTTAAGTATGACTCTATCTCTAATATTTTATTGTCATTTTTTTGTGTGTAGACACAACAACAGATAAACACAAACAAATAATAATTAATAATCCACGATTCAGAACGAAAGCGCAGTAAGTTAAATGATTATTATGAAATAATAATACAGTAACTTATTACAGAAAAGAAGTCACCAGTTAACCTAAATTATATTATAACACTTATATATGGGTTTTATCACCTTAATGCGCCCACCACTGTAGATCCGGATCAGCTGGCACATCTGTCATTTGATCTGGATCTACACTGGTTCTATCTTTGTCTGATATATCCTAATGAATCACAAAGCCAACAGTGTTGATCCTGACCATACAGCACAGAATGATGTGCTAGCTAATCTTGATCTGCACAGGTCGCACAGGTGATAAACGTGTATAGGGTTAAAGGGTTTTTGAAACATTACAGAGGTTTCATTTGACATATGAGATGACCATCTGACTTAAAATTTCTAAAAAGCCTCATGTTGACCACTACAATGTTGGCTGAAGGGTCTTTTTTTCCTTAACTAAGGGGTATTTTGGCTTTTAATTGGCTGAATCCCCTTAAATGTGATGAAAATGACCCTTCAGGTTTAGAAGCTAATGGAACACCTGAATTACGTGGAATAATCTTTGGGACTGCTTTTCATCTACCATGATGTTGAATAACCTGTCTGAATAACCATAAATTACCTTCTACTTGCGGTAAAAAAACAACAGCAACAACAACAGAAATAACTTTCCACATAATATTAAACTGCAACAAAAAATAAATTGAGTTTTAACTCGATTTCTTTGACACTAAAAAAATATTGCAAGTTGAGAAGCCCTAACACAGTTTACAGTTTCACATGCTATTTTTTTCTGTGAATGATCTAATATACATCTATTTCATGAAAAACAAAATCACTGAATGCATGCAGACACTAATAACCTGTACTAACTGGCACATATTCATTCTATTAAGTTTTTTATCTACAAACTTTTTTTTTGCAAGATGGCCTGGTATTCAAGAACACCTTGTTACAGAGACTGCTGTGGTCTCTGTGTGTATGTGGGTGGGGGTGGGGGGGGGATAAGGAAGAAAACAATGCTTTGTTTCAGAGACTGAAAGGTGACATCAATGTCTGGTAGCAGTCAATGGGAAGGGACCCCCTCCTATGTCTTGGCCAATTAGCAATCTGTTCCAAAGGAAGGTCACTTACATATGTGAAACATATTGGTACAGTACCTATTGCAAACAATTAGCTGTTTCAACATATCGGGTGACAAACTGACATTTCTTTGATTACTAGAAAAGATTTCTAAGAGATGATATAAGAATAATAAGAAACATGAGTTACCACGGATACCACTGTATGTATCGACCAATGCCAGTCTATATTTAACTTTCTACATCTCACTTAGCATTAAAACTTATTTACCAAATAAAAGGCCATATCCCCCCAACAAGGGTTTTTGTCTGAATAATCAGTATTCCATAGGCAGGGCTATTCATCCTTATATAACAGAGGCCTATAAAAGGCTTCTTCCCAATCCAAAAATACAGTATTTTTTCCCAACTGTGGCAGAGACTCTTCCCAAAATGATAGGCGAGATGTCCAAAAAAGGTTAGAACTCCTGAGGGGTGTTTGAAAATTGAAGTCTGAAAAATAAATTGCTTAAAGATTAGATTTAAGTTTTAAAATACATATTACTATTCAATTTTATAAACTAGAACCCACCCATTTTTCAATTAATTTTGTCTTCCCAAAATTAACAATTATCGCGCATAAATTTCCCAATTAGAAAGGCAAGGGCCTCTTCCCAATTTTCTGATGAAAAGCCATGATAGGCCTTTCAAGACTGCACAAAAGTGAGCTTCAATTTAAACATTTTACTTAATTTTATCATATATCCAAACAATGTACATCCATGCAATCTGATCTTCATCTACACTGTTCGCCCTTGAATAACTGCCATATCCTAAGGATAAAAAGGTTAAAGCGGCATTACTTCAATTTAAGCCGCTCTTGTATTAAATATTACATGTATTTGGAACTATAGGCACAAATTTGCAGCATTAGTTTGGGCTTATAAAATTTTAATTTACTAAAATAAATTTGGTCCGCGCGACTAAAAGCGAAAGTAGGATTTCCGAAATGTCACAAAAATCGAGATCGCGCATGAAGTGGTCTCTTCGTCGGTGCTAAATATAGCTCCATTATATTTAGCTTGTTAAAAGTTCGTTAACTATAATTTACCAATATCATTGAAAATCCTGTCTATAAGAAAGAATTCGATCGGACCTTTTGTGTTCTGTTAGAGGGTTTATATATTGGAGTCTATATGGACAAATATGATTTTTCAATAGTATATTCTTTACTTAAGTTTAGGGTTGGGGCTTTAAGGAAGTTGAAAATAAATGCTTTAAACGTTGTATTTATATAAAAGAACTCCTTACTATAATTTTTTTCTCATTTATTTAGCCTGTTTGAAGAGATTTTTTTCTTTTTTTTTGCATCTGACTGTAATTTACCATAAACAAGAAGCTGTGTTCGGAAAACACATGTATGCCCCCAGGGCTCTGCCTAGGCTTAAAATTAAGGGAGAAGTGAGTCGCGACGACTCGCGAGCCGCTTTGATTAATTAAGAAAATTAAGAAATATTATAACTTGCCGAAACAGATTTATCTCTAAGGACAAAATGAGGAGGTAATCCAAGAAATGAGGTCGCCAGAGTTACGTAATTTGTCAGGTCATGTCCTGCATACTGTTAAGTAAGTGTGTAAACTTTCATGCCAATTCTTTATGAAGATTGAGAAATATCCAACTTGCCACAACAGGTTAACCATTTCTTTAAGTACAAAATGGGGAGATAACCCAGGAAATACGGTACTAGAGTTCTGTAACTTGTCAAGGTCATGATCTGTGCACTTTTAAGTAAGAGTGTAAACTTTCAATCCAATGCCCCTTGTAGAAAATGAGCAATATCCAACTTGTCCAATCAGGTTAACCACTTTGTAAACTTTCAATCCAATGCCCCTTGTAGAAAATGAGCAATATCCAACTTGTCCAATCAGGTTAACCATTTATCTCTAAGTACAAAATGGGCAGATAACCCCAGAAATAAGGTAGCCAGAGTTATGTAACTTGTTAGGGCCATGACTGGTGCACTGTTCAGTAAGCGTGTAAACTTTCATGCCAATGCTCTTTGTAGAAATTAAGAAATATCCAACTTGCCGAAACAGGTTAACCATTTATCTTTAAGTACAAATGGGGGAGATAACCCAAGAAATATGGTAGCCAGAGTTATGTAACTTGTTAGGGTCATGACCTTTGCACTGTTTAGTTGGTTTGTAAACTTTCATGCCAATGCTTTTTGTAGAAATTGAATAATATCCAACTTGCTGTAACAGGTAAACCATTTTTCAAAGTACAAAATGGGGAGATAAACCAAGAAACAGGGTAGCCAGAATTATGTAACCTGTCAGGGTCATCACCCGTGAACTGTTAAGTAAGTATGTAAACTTTCAAGCCAATGCTCTTAGTAGAAATTGAGAAATATCCAACTTGCCGAAAAAGGTTAACTGGACGGAAGAACGGACGGACGGATGGTTCAATCACTAAATGCCGGGGGCATAAAAATCCTTTTAATTGCCCCCTGGGGCGTTACGTTTTCTAAAAGAGGGGCGCTTATAATTTAAATTAATTTTATTTATTTTATATTAGATTCTGAAGAATATTTTATAATAAATATGGATTAACTGATTTTTTTCCCTAAAAAATGAAAGGGATTTTTTTCAGGAGAAAACCCTGAATGACAGCAGCAGCAAATGTTTAAGTACTGCTGAAAAGGGCAGGATTTTTATAGTAACTGACTTATTTCAGATTAAGGTAACATTTTCTCTGTGAATATGCCTTTTTTCACGTGAACAACCAGACATCTTGTTCAACATTTTATCCAATCCTTGTTTTGTGGGAGGTTCATTTGAGGTGGTGAGGGGAAGTACAATTGCAAGATCACACAACAAAGATATCATTAAAGAAATAGAACAACAACATGCATCTAGTCACTTCCAAAATGGTGATCTAGCACTTCAAAGGAAGTTTTTCTAATAATATTATGAATTAATTGACATTAAAACTGACACACAAAATCATGTTTACTCTCTAATGAACACATTTCAATGAAGTCACAGTAAGACTAAAATACCTTTGTACTACTTAAATTTGTGAATCTGCTTTAAGTAAACAATTCATACTCTTGAATTAATAAGAAGACCATAGAGACTGACAGACATGGGGCGAATTAAATTTTAATGCTAATGCATTAATAATGCATTACTTTTTGTCAGTAATGCAAGGTATGATTAATGCAACAGATTTAGCATTATTTTAATGCTAATTTAATGCATTACCGTAGCAAAATGCTGTAATGCTTAGCATTATTGAGCATTAATTGGATTGTGTTTACTATTGGATTTTGTTGATTAATTTTATTAAATAATATTTATATTAACAGTGGCTTTTTTATGCAAAGATACTCAAAATATTTAATATGTTATTAGTCTATTACATATCTTATTTATAGAAAGAGAAAAACATACATATGACAGTTAAGTATTTTGATATGTGTTCACTATTAGTAAAACAAGTGAAGCCTTTTCATCAGAATATTGTAAAGTTTGAACATTTTTTATGATTAAGCAATGAGATCTAAAGCTTAGTTGTCTTAAGAAAATGCTAAATTTAAAACAAGAGCCGTCAGAGACGGGTTATGCTCCCCAACGCCGCTTTGTCACAAATACTTTTTTGTTAGAACAGGAAGAATTTGTAAGAAAGATATTGTATTTGAAAGTTTCCTTTACGATTCAAACAGAAAGCATTTTACAATATTGTACAAAAATAAGACAAAAAAAATGAGAAATTTCAAAGGGCACTAACTCAAAAATGAATAAAGCAAGAGTTATGGTTCTTGTGCATTGCACTGCTCCGCATTGAGATCATTCTACTTATGAAGTTTCAAGTTCAGAAACTTTTATACTTTGTGAGATATGCACCAGATAAAACTAAGTAAGAGAAATTTCAAAGGGAAATAAATAAAAAATCAATAAAGCAAGATTTATGGTTCTTGTGCACTGCACTGCGCCTCATTGAGATCTATCTACTTATGAAGTTTCAACTTCCTAACTCTTATACTTTGTGAGATATGCCCCGGACAAAAAGTAAGTATGGTAAATTTCAAAGGGCATTAACTCAAAAATGAATAAAGCAAGAGTTATGGTTCTTGTGTGCTGCACTGCTCCTCAACGAATTCATTCTACTTATGAAGTTTCAAGTTCATAACTCTTATACTTTGTGTGATATG